>CP139509.1:497168173-497556777 GCA_021014915.2 Artemisia tridentata subsp. tridentata | reverse complement strand
TATTGGGTATCATAACACACTCGTGATTCTTGTGTTTGGCCGAATCTTAGAGAGAGAGAGAGAAGGAGGATGGGAGTTCTAGAGAGAGAAAGTGAAGGAAAAGTGAATATTAGATTAGAAGCTCCAACCCTTCCCATGGGTGGGAAGGGCTATTTATATAAGACATAAAAATGCCTCTAGTAGGCTATGGACCGGGCTGACAGTGGGTAAAGACCCGACCCGACTCCATAGTGAAACGATATCTAAACTAATATGATTAAACCTACGAGCTACTTAATGCTAATCCATACTCGGGGTGACCGAGTCTTTCATGTGAATATTTATATTCCTAACAATCTCCCCCTAAGGGAGGTCACCCCGGAAATTACACTTTGAATTCTAGCATTTAATTTTATGACTTTAATTCTTTAGCTCGTAGTCTTTGATTCTTCAAGGTCTTTAATCTTTGTACTTCAAGCAATGATCTTGCGATTAATGTTCCTTTGGCTTGTGTGATCTTTGAGCTTGCTTTGAGATCATCAGCCACAGTAAATCTCCAAATCATCCTTAGTAGTATTGCCTCCATGTGATGTAGTGACCATCGGACCGTCATGCTCACACTTTTCTGGATCATGATATTTAGCATCAGAGTTGCGGAAGCATTGTTGTAGGTCATTCTTCTATCATGATTTCTTTGAACGTGAGTGTGAAGTGAGCATGAGGTTATGAATTGACATCTCATTGGCCATCAACTGCAACCGTCGGGAGTTCCTGCAAACAACAGTTAGCAATAAACAAACGAAAGTGTCTTTGTTCACTTTCGTTGAATAGGGTTGCAAGAACCACGGTTCCCCGTTAATCAGTATCAATACTGCCTGTGATCAGGTAGAATTCTGAAGAATCTCCTTGACAGGGTTTTGCAGCTGCACTAGCCATTCTCAAACCGGAGTGTCTCAAAGTAGACAAAGCACGGAGTGAGTGAACCAGTGAATTATGATTCACTGATTAATGAGAAACTGATTTGAAAATAACATTCGCGTATTACTGAATAAAGAGTTTTTGGAATACGACGAAAGTTTTATAAACAACATCAAGTTTCAATCACTAATACTTTTGTTTGAAAATTTATGCGCAGTCAATGTGCTTGAAAAACAATTGTTGAGCACATCGAAAGGTTTTCCAAAAGTATCCGTCAATTCATTTCTTGGAACAAGTTTGATTCAAATGCGAATCGCCCCATCGTTTCTTTCCAGTTGTCACAAACTTGATCCATGAAGGATCTCACATGTCACCCACCAAGAGCTTGTTCGATGTTGGCTCTAGAAGGATTTCCATCTTCATTTTGAATACTTTACGTATCACTCGGATGTTCTGGCAATACCACAAGGATAATGCGTAGGACTCTTAATATATGTTTTCTTACTTTTCACGGTGTATGAAACAGCAAGCATATTGGAAATGTGTCCTAATGAGATTTATGGATGATCTCTTGGCTCTAGACTCAATAGTGCGTTTTGATTTAGTGATCGGAAGCTGGAGAGGACTGCCACCTTTTTAATATCGTCTAACTTGGAGTGAGAAAGACGATAGAAATGTATTGATCTCCGTGACAAATGAAACAAGAGTCCTTTGAGGGACCTTGAGTGGCTAGGGAGGGTTGTGTAGCGTATCACTGGGTCCATGATACTTGTCTTCAATGTCATCAATCAATTAAGTGATTCTGTCAGCATATGTATTGACCCGGTTTCTGCCTAAAGTGTAAGGAGGGTTTCTTTCTTTTCACCCTTTATCTTTACATTTCTTTTTCATTCTTCAACCCCTTCAGCGCTTACCGAGACTTCATCACTAGTACCTTGTTGGGTTTGTTCCAGTACCAGTTCCATCTCAGTCGGCACTCTTCCCTTATTCTCACTTTTCTCCTTTTTTCATCGTTCCTAAGGACTTCTATTCTAACTAGAGGATTGTCCTTGGAAAGATCCCTCCGGTTTTGGCCGGATCATGGGAACTGATACCTAACCTTACCATCCTTATAACTCCAGTACATTAAATAAAATGGTCGGTCTTTGGTATTCTTCCACAATTGCCATCATAAATCATTCGCTCCCCCTCAATATGTGCATCGATATACGAAAGAGTTTAGCACATATGAGAGAGCCTACACTTGAGTCCAAAAGGTCACATTTGATCAGTTTTCATATTTAAATCACATTCTCTCCCTCGATCAAAAATTTCAAACCTTTTGAGATTTGGGATCTCAATTGATTTAAATAAGTTAGAAAGTTTGGGAGACAATGTGGTCTGATTCAATGTATTCTGATAATGGAACATTATTATGCTCCCCCTCAATCAATGAGGGAGAATGTTAGTGTCAGGTATGATAAGTTTGAAAGATATTTGAATGAAACTCATACACTGACACATAACAACAAATTTTATTCACTTGCTTATTATGTACAAAGTGGCGTGTTTTGATGATATAAAATTTTGAAATCACTCTCCCCCTCAATCGATGACTCGTTTTCTATTTAAAGAACTGTAGTCATTGATTGAGTAACAAATTTTATGAAAAACTTCAAGTCTGATTGATTTCCAAAAAAAATCATGGTACCACCAAGTTTAGCACAAATACTTTCCTGAAGAATCATAGATGGAAAAGCATTTGCGATGTAAAGAAGACTTCTCTTTTTATACGAGAAATGATGCACTGAAACGTACATCAAGTCGAGGGTGCATGGATGTAAAGTAATCCACGCCCGTGAGAAATTAATCACCCGTTGACAGTAACAGCCGTCTTTTTAGTGACGTGCTTTCCTCATTTTGAAAAACCGGGTTGCATATCTGAAGTAATAGCAAGCCATATAGGCATGTTTTGAAAAACTTTTTGAACTTCTGTTCGAACTTCATTTAAAGACCCGTTTCATTATTGAATGACATTTCTGGGACCGTAAATGTTATCGATACCAGAAGACATGCCTTGAAAAAACTATTTTTGGTATTTTTTATTTTTCTGATTTTTATGGTTTTTATTGGTTTTATATTTTTCTATTTTCTTTTTATAAAAGTTTTACGAGATTGGAAAAAAAATATTTTTGTGTTTTTATGATTTTATATAATTACAAAGGATACGTGAAGAATTGCCGCCTTAATTCTTCCTTAGATGGATAAGAGTTCAATCAGATCGTTTTCCACCGAATGGTATCGGATTTCCATGTGCATCAAAGTAGCACCATATGGCATGAGTTTGTAGTTGACTTCTTGTCAAAACAGGTCGAGAAGGATTGCCAATCACATTCTCTAATGGATGAGCCTTTGACCACTTGCTGATTTAATCAAACGATTGATTGAGCTGATGAGAATTTGATCGAATGACCCTTTGTGAAGATGATTCTCCAGAACTCGGGTCTAGAGTAAGATTATGGAGGAGGGGTTCATTATTGATCTCAGTAATTTGAATTCCTTGAATTTGTTTTTCAACACCTTGATGAATGACTAAAGATATAGTTTCATGAGTTGTTAGAGAAGTACTAACAGATGGTACATCTTGAACCATTGTGGTTGATGAAGGAGTACCGGTTGTATCAGCAGATATTTGTGCATCAGCGAAACATAGGAGATACAACACTTGAACGAGCTGAAAATATTCTTCAAACCAATGGTTGAAACATTATATCTTAGTTCTTCATAGACGGTGGAACACTTGATGCAGCAGTTCCGAGAGTGGTCTTCAAGCTTCATTACTAAAGATATAGTTTCATGAGTTGTTGGAGAAGTACTAACAGATGGTACATCTTGAACCATTGTGGTTGATGAAGGAGTACCGGTTGTATCAGCAGATATCTATGCATCAGTGAAACATAGGAGATACAACACTTGAACGAGCTGAAAGTATTCTTCAAACCAATGGTTGAAACATTATATCTTAGTTCTTCATAGATGGTGGAACACTTGATGCAGCAGTTCCGAGAGTGGTCTTCAAGCTTCATTACATCTTTCAGCTTCTTGACTGTTCTTAGCTGCCATCACTTTACTTGCTGAAGAACAATGTCAGCAAATCTAATTAGGGATAATCTGGCTTTTCACTCTCCCCTAATTAGTGCTCTCCCCCAAACTGACAACCTTTCTAATGAATGCCTTGAATATGAAGAATTCTTTTGATAGTTAATTGCATGTCGTCTTTAGTCTTCTAACACGCATCAAAAAATGTAGAACAGGCTGTAGACTCGACCTTCTTCAAGATTGTCCATTTGGGGAATAGAATATCAACATCTTCCTCTCACCAAATGCATTCCAGTTATTTTACATATAACAAATTAGCCCGTGACGTACACAAGAAATGATAATACCAAAGTAACAAGTTGAAACACTGATCATCTTGAATTTGTTTCATAAAACATTAACTCCGATCACGTGAACTTGTTGTGCGTCCTTGGTGTACACATTTCTCTCCCCTGATGGTTACGATTAATCGGAATCAGCATAATGATGTGTACATGAAGCATTAACTAGAAGCACTTTATCACTGATTATATCAGCCCGTGAGAAAATGTCGATAAACATCAGGAGTCATCAAATTAAGTGCGGGTCCTGAACTGATTTGTACGGGAGCCGTATGACCATTTAAAGAAAAAAAATCAACATGTAGTATATTCACCCTTCCCCCCCTCAAAAATTGCATATGAGGTTGCCATTTTTGATTGAATAAGTAAATAACGATGACTACAGAATGTTGATTCACTTGATGTCTGAATGAGCATGGGAAAAGCATGAAGCATGTTGATGAGAGCGATCATAAACAAGAAGATTTCTCTTCTTCCGAGGATAATGAAAACTGAGGCGTACACCTTTATTTTCTTAGAGGAACAGGGCCTGAAGTGTGCAGACGCCATTATGTTGACATTGAGGCCCGAGGCTTGAACTGCAGTGTTCAAACGTCATTTTTCGTTGAAGATCGAGGCCTGAACTGATGTGAACAGACGTCATTTATCGATGAAGAACGAGGCTTGAACTGTTGTGTTCCAACGTCATTGTCATTGAAGAATGAGGCTTGAACTGATGTGTTCAAACGTCATTTGTCGTTGAAAATCGAGGCCTGAACTGATGTGAACAGACGTCATTTGTCGATGAAGAACGAGGCTTGAACTGTTGTCTTCAAACATCATTGTCGTTGAAGAACGAGGCTTGAACTGATGTATTCAAACGTCATATGTCATGTTCATCAAACTTGAGTTTCTTGAACCCCTAATTTAAGAGATATCAGTCTTTTCGGCAACCAAACTCTGAGTCTTTCCTTAATAGGAGTGAACGATGTACCTGCACTTAAGTAAAGACTACCTGCACTAACATTAAGAGTTTGTTTGCATTTATATGGGTTAGTGATATCAACATCTAAACCAGTTGGGGTTTCACTGTCAACCTTGGTTTTGCAATCAGTGAACATCTTTCAAGTAGGTATCCATCTAAGACTAATCGTTTTGAAAATTCTACCCGTGGGTACCCACCTAAGGTTAGATCTAGGAGATGTTTTCCTTTTAGGTGAAGCAGAATGAGATGTGGGAGCATCACTTGGTTGAGAAATCCTACGTCCTATATTGATCCACTTTTTAGGTTTCAGAATCTTGTCTTTTGGTTCAACGGGTTTGTTTTTACTTGTCATAGTGGATTGTGCCTTTGCACCTGAATTCACCTTTTGAAGATATTTTGAAACACAGACATCATGATTAGCTTGAAAGATGCATTTCTGACATGTAGGACAGACAAATTCAGCACTTTTGTTGAAAACAGAAAGTTTGGCTTTGTCCTTACACGCGATTGAAAACTGTTTTGTTTTTTAAACAAACTTTGAATTACTAGATTGGTCTTCTCTGTGCACATCTTGATTGTTTAAGCAACTACTCTTAGATGCTAGCCAATTCCTATTTGTTTGTTGAGTGCTCATAGGTTTTGGTTTGCTACTACTAGTAGTGTTCTGTAATACCGTGGAAGGCATCACACGAGGTTTAGAACCTAGAATTCCGTCATTTTGTGGTAGTGCATTTTTCCTAGCTTTTTCTAGACCATAGTTCTTGTACATGTCATTTATGCCATAAGACTCTTTACTTTTATTGCACGGTTTAGACACAATTTTCGAACTAATCCTAGATAAGCCAAGCATAATCACATGTTGAGGTTTAGCAAAAGCAGATGCATTTTTCTTAGGCCAAGAATGTGGAGTGACTGGTTTAGCAAAATTATTTTTCTCTACAACTTGGGAGGCAAACCGAGATTTTGAAAATTTAGGTCATTCAGATTTAAATGCAGTTGGTTGTCTAACCACTTATTGTTTTATGATAGGTTGTAGAGGCGGTTTTCCCAAGACTGATGGTTTTGCAAACTTAGTATCCACGCTCTGGCCAATCAATCTTCTTAATTTATTTTACAATGCAGCATGTGCAAACACCTTTGCTTGAATTTGACCTTTTAAAAGATCATTTTCCTTAACTAATGTATCCATACGTTTGCATTGTTCATTAAAAAATTGACCATTGTTGCCCGAAGTTAGAGATTTGTATTGCAATTTAAGTTCAAGAGAGATACAATGTGCCTCTAGTTTTGAAAAATCTTTATGAAACTGGGTAATGGTCTTTTTAAGACAAGTATTTTCAAACTCGAGAGTTTGACTTGATGGTACATTTGTTTTGTTTACATTTAATGGATCAAACAAAGGTTGTTTGACAAGATGTTGGTCAACATTCTGATCAACCCCTCCTTCACTTCTGAATTTAGGTTGTTCAGTAAGTTGACGATCATGAGCAGATATATCATGATTGACAATTGATTGTACCTCAGCCATTGGTTCTTTGTCAACGATGGGCTCTGTGTCATAGGTGGGTTTGATATCTACACAATCAGCATCTGTATCATTCCCCGGTCTGTTGCTCTCATCCTCAACCATTGGCTCATTGTTAAATATGGGCTCTGAGTCATGAGTGGGTCTGATATATTCACAATCAACATCTGTATCATTCCTTGATCTGCTGCTGTCATCCTGTATTTCCAACTTTGTCCCACTGCCTTCTGTGACAACACAACTAGCATCCAATGCTTTACTCGAATCAACCTTAATCTCTCTTGATTGCATCCGTCTTTCATTCATCTTGATGTCATACTGTCGTTTGTGTTGTGCTCTTTCATCAATGTACTTCTTAACATTGCCCATGTGTTGGAGCAGTGTTTCTCTGAACATGTTTACTTCGATTCCAGTGTAATTAGCAAAGCACTTTTCTATCATTTGACTGTCATAATCCCAAGTGTATTGCGAATCGATGAATGATTGAAATTGTTTCTTGATCACCCAAAAAGCAGCCATGGATCCATTTTCATGAACTTCTTCTGAGTCAAGTTGTTGTTCTAGTTGATCCAAGTTCATGAACATTGTTCCTGTGAAGGTCTGAACATCTTGACTAAAGATTGATGGAAATGCTCGTTCGAATGCTCCCATGGAGCTAGGTCTTTCTGAGAGAAGCATGAGATGTGAATGAAGTAGTCGAAAATATTTCATGCAACTTTCCTTTGCATTATCTTGCATTTGTTGCAACTGATGCAACTCTCTCTCTTGTGAATTCGAGCACAAAGATTCCATATTAGCAATATCTGACTCAAAATCGTTTGTCAGTTGTACTTTGTTGGGAATCTTATGTTCATCGATCATGTCGTACAATTTCAGTACCTCAGCTATGACTGAATCTGAAGTTTTTGACATGATATTAACGAGCACATGATTTTACAAATCTATGATTTAAACCGAGAAATAGAATCTTTCGCGGGATTTTACAAAATCAAGAAGAAACCGTGAAATGAGAATTGATATGTGTTATGATAACTGTTGGATTGGTACAATGATTAGTGATTGTGTGCTAAAAGTGATGATCGTTTGATAGACTATGTGATATGTGTTTTAGTTGTGATTTGGTTTGGTTGATGCAAGTTGTAAGGGTGAAATTTTGGTCTGAAAACTTAAAACCTCAATAACTTCATTCCGAAGGGGATTTGGGCCTCGAAAAATTCGTTTTGACAGGTATTTCGCTGAAAACGGAGTTACGGTTCAAAAGTTATGGCCGTTTGAAGTTTTGACGTAAAAAGTCAACTTTAGTCAACCCGCAAGAGACAAACCTCAATGTTGAAGAAAATTGGGCAGCATGACATTTAGTTTGATTTGAAAATTGGTCTTTAGAAGGCAAATCGCAGACTCCAAATCTCAACACCAAATCGCAGTGCCAAATCGCAGCTTTGTCAAATCGCAACTTTGTCAAATCGCAACTTTGGCAAATCACAGAACCAAAACTATGAAGCAAATCGCAGAAGGCAAATCGCAATCAGCAAATTGCAATCACCAAATCGCAGGTCACTTTCTAAGTGTCACTTTCACCCAGATTTGTCTTCTTTTTCCCTTTTCAGCTACTAACCAAAACGCAAAAAGGATTCTTGTCAAATCGCAACTAATCTTTTCCCTTTTTAAACACAAACCGCAACAAGTGAGCACCAAATCGCGACCAAGAATCTGCCACAAGTAGGCAAATCGCAACGTAGAACAAACCTCAAATCGTAACTAAGAAAAAACTTTTCCAACTTTCGAATAAGCCAAAAATTAGCCCTAGGCTTATGAAATAAGCAATCTAATCACCAAAATAAGCTGTTAGGACCTTTCTAAACACGAAAGTACAACACTTTTTTGAATCAAACCACAAACAAAGCTCAAATCTCGATTTTTCTTTCTTTACTATTCGAACCAAAGAAAAAATAAAAAACCAAGCCACGAATCCAAGTACACACAATCTAGCTAATCAAACCATGGCTCTTGATACCAATTGTAAGATATTGGGTATCATAACACACTCGTGATTCTTGTGTTTGGCCGAATCTTAGAGAGAGAGAGAGAAGGAGGATGGGAGTTCTAGAGAGAGAAAGTGAAGGAAAAGTGAATATTAGATTAGAAGCTCCAACCCTTCCCATGGGTGGGAAGGGCTATTTATATAAGACATAAAAATGCCTCTAGTAGGCTATAGACCGGGCTGACAGTTGGTAAAGACCCGACCCGACTCCATAGTGAAACGATATCTAAACTAATATGATTATACCTACGAGCTACTTAATGCTAATCCATACTCGGGGCGACCGAGTCTTTCATGTGAATATTTATATTCCTAACAAACTTCATATAGTTTATTTAAATTTAACAACTAAAATTTTATAATCTACCCCCTCCTTTTTTAAGCTTTTTTTAACAAAATTAACGCATATGTGTTTTCGTACATTATATAAAGGGCAAATGGCACAAAAAGGTATCAAAGTTAGGGTCCATTTCCAATTAAGGTATTCTTCTTTTTTTCTTGCATAAAAAGGTTGGCAACTATTTTTTTAGCGGATTTGGGTTTTTTGCTAACTTCCCGTTAACAACTAACCAAGAATTTCGTTAAGTATACAATGAAACAAATACAAACCCATTTTCTGTACAATTATAACAAACAAAATTTAATCAAGAGATGGAAGAATGGAAAGTTTTAGCTTTCGGTACAATTATAACAAATACAAACCCATTTTCCATCTGAGTCATCAAGACCCGTCTTTTTTTTTTTTACCTCAAACACAACATCACTAACTCTTATACGATACCCTGCTGCAGTCGCCATAGTGAGTGTTGGATTTGATGGTGACGCCGTTTTCTGTTTGATGATGGATCGAAGATGATTTTTGTAGTTTTAGTTTTGGATCTGTGAGTTTTGTTTGTGCGTGTCATTTTTTTTTTGGTTGGATTTTGGGAGATAAAGATGAAGTATGAGTTTTATCAGATTGTGGGTTTTGTTTTGGATCGAAGATGATTTTTCGTGTGTGGGGTTTTTTTTTTTTTTTTTTTTTTTGGATCTGTGGTTTTGATGATGTTTTATCAGATTGTAGGTATTGATAAAGAAGAAGGGATTAAACATGTAAAAAAAAATAGAAATTATTTTTGGATGTTGCATGAAATGATTATACGAAGTCGAGGACCAAACATGTAATTTACTAACGAACTGAGTTAACGAACGTTAGTAAAAAACCCAAATCCGCCAAATAAAATTGTTGGGTACCTTTTTATGCAAGAAAAAAAGAAAAAAAGAGTACCTTGATTGGAAATGGACCCTAAGTTTGATACCTTTTTGTGCCATTTGCCCTTATATAAATTATACATAAATTAAAGAGTTTGACCAAATTGAGTTTCAATTGTAACTCGCATTGGCCATCATGAATGCTCAATTTTGTTATGTATGTAGAATGACGCACTCTAATTGGTCCAATTGCAATTGCCAACATTTATTTTCACTTTGTGGAGTTCTCTTATTATATAAGAGATGTATAATAATGAAATATATACGAGTTGTGTAATTTTTTTATTATAAAATGGTTAACCATAACCTATAAGATTATGGTTAGCAAAACTATTTTTATAAATAATTTAGTTCAAATTCGAGAACTATGAAACTCGACTTTTATTAAAGATGCTCTCACAATAGTAGTTTAATAGGATGAAATGAGTTCAAATCAATTGTAGGTACCTGATAGTGTGTAAGAATTTTAGCCCAATAGTTAAAGCCCATACAACTATTCCAGGCCCAAAATACCAAGGGCCACGAATACATTGTCGGGTGAAACAACTGGCATGACAGCTTTTTTCCAGAACCGTTATGATACAGACACCACGTGTAACTAGCTATTAGGTGCAAAGATTATGTGGCAAGTGTTTCGCTATGACATACTAACCACACCTCGTACAAAGATTCCCTTCGTACCAAGAGCCAAATACGTACAACCTGTCATTCTTATCTCTTCCATGAGATGACCACCACGTAGGTTCCCTTAAGTTGTTGGATCTCACACAACCCTAAATGCATCCTATAAATATATATGCATTTCCTCAGGGTCGTCCCATGAATTTATGAAATTTCTGAGGGCCCTGGACGAAATTAAATAATGAGGCCTTTCGATAAGGAATGTTATATATTAAGTGTCACCGTTTATAAGATATAATGCAATTAGTAATCTAAACATTCTAACATATTACTCATTTAAGATATTTTCTCATCTAAATACTTTTTTATTCGTGAAAAATATGTGTACACATGCATATAATTATTAACGGGACAAATTTTGGGGACCTTAAAAATTTTGAGACCCTGAGCGGTCGCTCACTTTGCACACCCTCAAAGACAGCCCTGCTGATTTCCTTGAGAATGACCAAGTGCATTTTCTCCATTTAAAACACACACAAAACCCTAATTGTATGTGAGTGTTACCCCGACTCTAGATAAATACTCTTATCTCGGAGTTCTTACCACACAAGGAAAAACCAAACATACGATTAGCCTCGGAGTTCTTACCACACAAGGAAAAACCAAACATACGATTAGCCTCATATCATACCATAAACCTAAACTAATCATTGTTTTACGTACCATTTGTAAACATGGCGTCATCCGTGAGACCATGACGTAAACAAAGCTATCAGTTTCCATTTTTTCGGAAACGAAATACCGCAAGCTTTATCTCAAAAGCATGACAAGTGAACATTACAAAATTTAATTTGAAAACAAAGCAAACTTTAGTCAACCGCCTCACATACATATTATTCAAACATAGATTCCAGAAACGTAATAGTGAGGCATTGAGAAATGGTACCAATAGCTAAAGAACACTTCCCTAAGGAAGGATTCATACATTCATCAGATCCAATAGTCATCACAGTCGTAATTACTTCTGATAAAATAAGCAGAATCTATATGGATATAGAAATCCCAGTTAACGTCATGTATGATCATTGTTTCAAATAGCTACCAGAAAAAGTCAGAAAGATGATATATGCCCTCCAACCATTCCTCTTAATGGATTCTCAATTTAGAGTCAAATCATTTAAGTAGATATGAACGTTCTTAGTTGATCAGTTGATACAATCGATCTATACTTCTTCCAAATCAAATTAAATATATATTTTCAGTATGAATAAAAATTTAAAAATAGTAACACTGGATGTAATAAAAAGCAATATCAACATCGCCAACTTAATGTTACATCAGTTTTTCACTCTACCGCTGAATACCACCAATTTTATAACCCAAATATACCACTCTTGAACACAAATATATCCCCACCATATACTCGCACATAATCAATATTCAAATGATAAACACAACTCGATGGTTTGCACACTGAGTTCTCACGAGGGCGGGGGGTAACTAGGTGGGGAGGGGGTGTAATAAGGACCACCGAGGTGGTGGAGGGGACAACGCCTCATTAAGGGGCTTATTACACTTGGTGTAAGATCTTTACGTTATGCATCAATGAAATACCACCTTTCAGTTCTTAAAATATTTCAATTGGTTGATCTTCTAAAACAGTCATTTGTTTTCCGGACAAATTAAAATGAAATGGTGTACATTTATTTTGGAAGATATTGACTAATAAGTTGGTGACAATAAGACAAAAAACCTAAAAAATAAAACACTTTTTAGGCGTGTAAAGGAGTCTTTCCACGCCCATCATTGGTGCATCAAAAACTCAAAAACTCATAATTAACTCCTCTCAAACTCACCAATTATTGTTGATGTTCAAAACCCACCAGCCACCACAACACCTTTTGGTCTTTTCAACTTGTGAATGTGGATCCCCACTTTTTCTTTATTACTTTTATACTTTAAGGTAGTGTAGATTTTTGATTTGGGAATGTTGATACACGTAGCTAGGGGTGTCAGTAGGGTCGGGTTGACCCGACCTGAACCCGAATCTAAACTCGATAAGGTTAATCGGGTCGGGTCTAATCGGGTCCAAAAATTTAATCGGGTTGTTTTGACCCGACCCGATAACCCGATAGTGTTATCGGGTCGGGTTCTGGTTAAATAAAAAATGTTATCGGATTATCGGGTCAACTCGATAAGATCCGACAATCCTTTGCTTTTTTAATTCTTCTGGCTTTTGGCTGTAAGGTGTCTCGGTCTACTTGCCTTCAGTGATGATTGATTATGTACTCAAATTTACACTTGCCACATACCGCAAAAGGTTACCAACCGGAATTAAACCGGATTGAGAGGAGGTCGGGGCTGTCTACTTCATTTTCCCTACTCTAAACACTCATCTGTGTTCAGCTACGTATGGCTTGTTATCATCACTTCTTCCTAATTGTTTTTCGTTTTTATTTTTAGAAAAAGAATGTAATCAAACTTCGCTTGTAATGCCTGACAATTTTGTTAATACATTTGTTCCTAGTAATTAAATCAGCTTTTCTTTTGCTACTTTTAAACATTTCAAACATGGTTGATGGTCCCATTACTAAACAATGAGATGATATCAAACATGGTTGATGGTCCCATTACTAAACAATGAGATGATATCATATGAGCAGTTTATACTATTGTTACTTAATCGGGTCACTCGATAACCCGAATCACCCGACCCGACATAACCCGACCCGACTACCGCCCGAACCCGATAACCCGATTCCTTATCGGGTCGGGTGTCGGGTGAGTTTTTAAAAAATCCAAACCCGACTCACCCGATAACCCGACCCGACTAACCCGATAACCCGACCCGATAACACCCCTACACGTAGCTAATAACGAGCTATAACAATTCCATTTGTAACACAAACATGCTAGGGTTGGTTAAGGTTGTTCTCGAGTTTTTAAAAGGGGAGATGATTTTCAAACTATAGTTTATAATCTGCACATTTCATAGTACAAGCAGATAAAATAGGATGTCAATATTATACAAGTATTTAATACATTGTTTAGTGTGTCCCAATTGTCAACGTGTCCAAATCAATTCTCTTTTAAAAGGCCGGATGAATATTTAAATCAGGTCGTCAAAATGATGAATAATTAGTGTTACTAGTAGTTTAATAGATACCATGAATTCTAACTTGTAAAAATTAAATCCAAATTTGGAGGCTCTGAATAGTCATCCAGCTCGCCTGCCTTCAACGACGATAATGGTTACGCCCCATGATTACCTTCTGCTTATTCATTAAAGAGACGCCAAGCCACATCGACCTTTCTAGAAAAGAAAGTTTTGCCCGGTTTAAGTTTGTTTGCCAATGAGCGTAAATTACTTGTATTAGTCGGCTTGAATGTCGAAAATCATGGTTATCAAATTATATAAAAAAATATTAAGATAAACATGTAATGTATTAAGTTAGTTTTACCTACATCCAGGGCCGGCTGAGGCCCGATTTTTTAGGGGGCCCGATTATTAATTTTTTTTAATGTATATATATGATAAATTGTATATGTAATTAACTAAGCCCATTACAAATCTTAACAATCATCCAAAAATTAAACCATATAACTTAACCCACATAAAAAGGCCCACTTACATATCTTTTGATATAACATTTATCATCGTTTTTATATTTTAGTTTATATTATATAATTTGTTGCACCTAGCCTCCGGGCCTTTTTTTTTGCTCGGCCTAGGTTCATAAATCCTCAGAGACGGTCCTGCCTACATCACATTACTTGAATTTTGCTAGGATGGCGTATCCTAACAAAACCTTCATATTTATATATAATGTTTTGTTTAAGATTTCAATCTAGTATTAAAAGAAACCATCACTCGACATCAAAATCTTCAAATGTAGTGAAGTAGAAGCATCTTTTTAAAATAAGTAACTTGATAACTATATTTTAAAGTATTTTCTAGTGTAACTATTTCCGACATTGCTCGAAAGTTTCTCCAAACACAAACACGTTAATTGTTGATGATTCGATCGAAATTAGTGATCGAACACCTGTCACTTAGATTAAAGATCCTAAGATTCTACTTAGTGTCTATGGAATCCACATATTCCAAACTATTGTGAAAATGAGTGTAAATCACGTGGCTTAAGTTGTCTCCTACACATGTCAAGATCCCTAAATGTGCTGGTCGAAACTTACATATACTTCTAGGATTAGGATAGAGATCCTGTTATATTGTTTTGAAAGTATGACCAAGTGTAATAAGGGTGTGACCACTTATGGTCCCTTTGAATGTGAGGCAGTGTGAAAAGAGAAATTGATTGTGTGGCTGAGTATATTGCGATTTAGTTGAAGTTGATAATCTTATTACACTTGTTTGATAGTAGAGTTGATAGTGTAAAAAAGCTAATGTGACACTGAATTAACAATGATAAATAGCTAAATACGATGACAATTACACCTAATCTTAAATTTATGTAAGAGGCAGGGAAAACTAGGTGTCTCATCCTAGTTACACATACTTTGTATTTAAGTATTTTCTTTTAATTGTTCAGCATAACATATCATTCATGTTGAAACCGACATGTATAATGTTTGTTACGATTCGAACAAATTGGATTATGATCGTAAAATGGAAGACATGTGTAAAACTAATAACGATAAACCTATTGTACTTATCATTTGACATATGACATTCATTTTTTCTTACTTCTCATTTTCTCTATTAAAGGGTACTTCTTTTTGCTTATTTTTTATACATCGTCTTCCTATGGTTATGCACTTATGCAAAAACACCTTTAGGTGTGTGTATCAATTATTTTTGTTACATAAATAATTTACTCCAAGCAAGTGGGCATTTAGCATACCTAGGAAATCTCGAGAAGTGGTCACTTTGTTGACATGGGAGAATTCGAAACACACGTGATTTGCATGGGCTTTGTGGGAAACAGCCTATCAAAACATAACATATAGTTAGTGGATTCCAAAATGAACGAACTGAAATTATCATTTTCTTATTTTTGAACCAAAAGTACGTACGAATGATTCTTAACTAAACTAAAGCCTTGATCCAACAAAAGACGGAGAACAAATATCAATAACATATATTGCACTTAATCGTTACCAAGACTATAGGAACTAAACGACGACGATCTTTACCCGCAAGTGAAAATAATATATGAGAAATGATATTTCTTCCTAACTTGTGTTTCAAAATATCCTCCGAATAGTATGTATTGTGAATTGATTAGAATAGGATAAAGTGGGTCATTATCTTCTTCATGTGAACTCCGGACAAGTGGCTCTACATAGATAATGTTTTTAGAAGGATATACCAGTAGTCTAACCCAGATGCATGTGTGAAAAGTTGGTAGAATATAACGAATTTGTGGAGATTTAACCGAAATGATGCAAGAACATTATTGGTCCCAAAAGGAAAGGTCTTGCATCTCTAAAAAATACAATTGTTACTGGTTGACACTTGGCAAAAAGAATAAACGATAAAAAAGTAAAAGTAAAAAATAAAAAACAAAAGAAAAAAATAACCATAAAACAAAGAAAAATACGGAGTATAAAAAAATAAAGCGTGAACTCTGATAACAACAAATGGGTCCAAAAAAAATAACCTAAAAAATGGCGCTGGACCGTCTTTAAACCAGGTTCAGAAAAGAACATATTAAAAAGTCCAAAAAAATAGGTCCAGGCCCAAAATAGTGATCCCTTTGCCCCCATTTAGCACGAACCAGTCTCAGTCCATCTAAACCCCTGACATGGGCTTTCGCTGGACCTTTTTTGTTTCTTTTTGTCTGTTGGTTCTTACAATAATTTATTTACCATATGTAATACAGTAACTATTAAATATATTTTTTCCAAATATTTTAAACTAATTCTCACTACTACAAACAGATTGCAAAATTAATCTAGGTTTATGTTATTCTTTCTTGAGATTATTATAAGCTTTAAAAATAAATCTAAAATTAACTAGTTAATGCTAAAACTGTCATTTTGCAAAATGTGAAAAAAAAAAAAAAAAAAAAAAAAAAAAAAAAGAATTATTAATTTGCAGAATCTTTTTTTTTTTTTTTTTTATAGAATGAAAATATATAGTAATACGATATTATTGGTTTTTCAAAGAACAATTTAGGGAACAAAATAAATGAAATGTTGTAACTTTTTTAAACACTCCTTGATGTGTAACACTGATTTGTCATAAATAGACATGTACGTTTGTCATTAGGCTGTTTTTGCAATCAAGCGATTAAATGACAAGAGCATACTCCCTCCGTCTCAAAATAAGTATCCAGTTTGATTTTTCAGAGTCAAACTGGTTCAACTTTGACTCTAAATATATATATATATATATATATATATTTTGTTATATAATACTTGATGAAAATTATACTATTGAAAAATACACTTAAAACCCAATTCGTTCATATATTTTACATCAAATACTATATAACACCCACAAAAATAGTTAAGGTCAAAGTTGAACCAGTTTGACTCTGAAAAGTCAAACTGGACACTTATTTTGGGACGGAGGTAGTATATGTTATTTATGACAAGTCACGAGTATACACAATGGAACATATTTTTAAAAGTTTCGCTTCAGCGGTACATATCAGTAATATTTGTATAAAAATCCTTGGGTAGGGATGGCAAAAAAACCCGAACCCGACGGGGAAACTCGAAACCCGAACTAATTGGGGCGGGGCGGGGAATGCTAATCGGGTTACGGGGCGGGTTTGGGGATTAAACGGGGATTTTAATCTGGTTTGGGGCGGGGAATCCTCGCCCCGCCCCGCCCTACCCGATTAATATATACACATATACAAATATATCTATACTTATATAGTATTTTGTTAGTATTTACGTAATAAAAAAATATTACTCTAATATTGTTAGTTTTTTTTATATATGTAAGAATGCAAAATTGCGATTATACAAACTGGTTTAGTATCATATTTTTAAGTTTTAATTTTTGACGGTATAATTTATCATTATTTATGTATAATACTATCGTTGAAAACTTAATAAGGATTGTTTGTAATTGATTATTAGTAGATTCGTTATTGCTAACGGTCTAAAAATAACAATAAATGTGAAATAGTTCGGCTTTTTTCGAGAATTGCACCCAAAGAGGACATCCCGGTAAGATCCCCGATTAATACGGGGAGGGTTTAGGGGACCATCACGCCCCAACTGGGCGCCCCGATTAGATCCCCGATGGGAATCGGGACGGGTTTGAGAAGAACTCTGGTAATCGAGTTTGGGGATGAGGATGGCCGCCCCGCCCCAAACCCGCTCCGTTGTCATCCCTATCCTCGGGTTATAAATACAATACATTTATATCACATGATAAGAAATATTAATGACTTAAGATGAGATAAAAGAAAAGGGTAAAATCTATAGAATAAGAACCTACTTTCTTAAATTCACCCTTATTTTTTTATTAACAAATAACCCATCAAACTTTTAAATTCAGTTTTATTATGACCAATATGGTAACATGTAACCTGTTTGACCGGTAAAAATGATATTTTGCTTTGACTTTTGATGATATGTCATGCCACATAAATAATATCAATTGCCAATGTCATCTTCTACCCCAACTGAGTATAGCTAAGTATTCGGTGCACGTCATTAAGTCAGTTCACAAATGACATTCTGTGTATAAAAAGCACCAAGTGAGGGGGTTGGCAATGTCCACGTTACCACACTAGACGGGACTAGTGTGGCACGGGAACACCGCCGCCATCAAAAAAATTCACCACACGTGATGGTTTTGAGTGAGATGGTCACACACGGGAAGGAAGCAAATTGAGCATTTATGTTTTGTTTTTTAGTGGAATTTTGGGTGAGTGATGGGATTTTGGGTGAGTGATGTGCTGCCAAAAAAAATATGGGTAAGTGATGAGAGAGAGAGTAAATGATGTGGCATAAGGAGATAGGTTGAGAGTGAATGATGGGAGAGAGAGCGCAAGATGCATTGACAACCCCCAAGTGAGCCAATGCAAAACCAAACCACCCACAATTCTGCAAGTAGTCAATCACCATGCATAACGAAAAACAAGAATTCTTAAAAGGTAACAATACTTAATTAATATGATAATATCTAAAGTTTGAAGCAATAACATGTAAAAGGTAACAATACTTAATGTTTTCACATAACCGTTGTTTGCTCCACGAAAAGTCAGACTATGCAACTAAGTTACAGAGATCTCCTGGTTGATGAGAGATTCGATGATTTTCTTATATCTTCGTATCATGCTGTATGAGAACGATGATCTGGCTTCTGATTTCGAAATTTTATAGGAAAGATATTTTACATGGTGTGATTGTGTATTAAGCGTGTGATAGAGAAGACGAGACACTAGTAGTATGAGCATCGTTTTGTTTAGTTAACTTAGTTTTAGAATAAGATGATTTTATAAAAATATTAACAGGCTTTTTGCAATAAGCAACAAGTCTTGATCGTATTTTGCATGAGATTCATGGGCGGGGGCGGAACTACATAGTAGTGCGGGGGGCCGTGCCCTCCATGGTTCGCCAAAAAATATCAATTCTTAGTGTAAAAAAAAATAAAAAATTATAACCATTTTATTAAAGTACACCACACTACAAAATCAAATTGCACCCCATCTTAAAGTCAAACAATGTAAAAACCTTAGATCTCTATCTTAATCTTAAAAAATATCAGTTTTTGGTGTTAACAATTTTTTTATTACCTTTTTATTAAAGTGCATCACGAATTTTATCAAAAATAAAATAACAATAAAAAATAAAATAAATAAATAAACAAAAAATTGCCCCCCGTCCACTAAAATCCTAGGTCCGCAACTGTTCATGGGTGCATATGCAAGCTGGGTGAGAAAGCAGTGGCAACAATACAACATACATAATCAAGTCGAAGAGTCTATACAAGGATGCTATTGAGGCGGTGGGCGCTAAATGCTTGGCCGTTTTGTGTAGCAACTTTTTTGGGTTTTTGCTTCACCTTCGGGGTGTGATTATGCTAAAGAAGACGAGAGTAATATAGTATTATTTTAATATGAACCGGTTAAATTGGTCATATTGACACAAAACAAACAAGTTTGTTGGTATTTTGTGTTAATAAAAAGTAAGTGTTTTAAGTCGTTAAATTGGAGAAAGTAAGTTGGTCTTTTATGACCTTTACCCAAAAGAAAATTTTAAAACTAAAATGAACGGAGTAAAATACAAAATACATCCCTGTGGTTTGGTCAATTTCACACGATAAATCCCTCCCGAAAAAGTTGCGCCATACGCATCCCTCCGTTAGTAAAAGTCAAACACAATACATCCAAGAGGACGAACGGTGCAAAGATTGTCTCGTTAAGTTGGACACGTGGCAGTTAACTCTTTTTAAGCAAGGGTATTTTAGTCCTTTTATCTTCCACAAAAAGAAATACTCCGTATAACCCTATTACTTGACACCACAAAATCCTATCCTATACTTGACACCAGATTCAAAAACAAAAAGAAAAGAAAGTGGAGACCAGATTCAATAAATCCATTACTAACAAATCCATTACTAATCAAAATATATAGATTGAATCTTCAGTCTACAGAAACACAAATCCATTTTCATCCACAACACAAACACAAACACAAATCAAACAAACAAATCATAATCAAGAATCCACCTATATCTTTCTTGCTGGGTTTATTATGTAAGATCTATGATGGGTTTATTATGTAAGATCTTAAAGATCTTTTGTCTTGATGAAATGAGCCTGAGATCTTATATATTCGAGTCGTGTTTGTGTTTTGAGTAAGATTTATGATGGGTTTTCTTGGTGAGATCTTTATTTTATTTTTGTGTATAGATCGAGTCTATGTTGAACGCCAGGAACAAGATAAAAAAGATGATACCCAGAAAGATTCATGGTATTGATGTTGTGAGCAAAAAGAGTGGGTTTGTGGTTAACTGTGAGCAAAGTGTTGTTTGTGATTCGGATCTAAAAGGATAGAACTTTGATTTGGGTTTATTGTTTTTGAATGGGTCTGGAAGTAGGATATGATTTTGAATAAGTATACAAAAGTCTTTTTGTGGATATGAATTGTCCATCGACAAGAATAACTGTTTTCTCTTTTCTTTTCTTGTTTTTGGGTAGGATAGGATAGGATTTTGTGGTCTGGATCTGAAATTGTGGTTTGAATTTGTGGTTTCGATTTGTGTTAGTGTTCTTGATTTGTGTTTATTTGCTGGGTTTCATACATACCGAAAGAAAGAGTTAAAGAAAGAGTTGTTGTGTTTATTTGCTGATTTGTTATGGGTTTTCAATGAAATTAAAATTGGAACATATCTGATTTGTTATGTGTAATGGGTTGAAGAAAGTAATGATTAGGGGGTGTTTAGTTTAAGTTTTTTGAGATAATGTTTAGTTAAAGAGGGTTGAAGAAGATCATAGGTGTTGAAGATGATAATGGTGGTTTCCATTTGGTTGGTGGTAATTTTATAGAGAATGATATACAGATATAGATGAGTGACTGTGAGTGTGTGTTTCTGCATTTTGGTAGAGAAAGAAAGAAAGAGGAAGATAGATGAGTGACTGAGTGTGTGTTTATGTTTGATTTGTGTTTGTGTGGATAAGATATTGGTAGGTGTTTGATTTGTGTTTGTGTTTTGTATTTGTGTTTATGATAAAAGGATTAAAATACCCTTACTTAAAAAGAGTTAACTGTCACGTGTCCAACTTAACGAGACAATCTTTGCACCGTTCGTCCTCTTGGATGTATTGTGTTTGACTTTTACTAACGGAGGGATGTGTATGGCGCAACTTTTTCGGAAGGGATGTATCGTGTGAAATTGACCAAACCACATGGATGTATTTTGTAGTTTACTCTAAAGAAAATTTTAAAACTAAAATGAACATATGATAAAGGTTGTCGCTATTATTGAGCTTAATACCATTTAAACCACCGAGATTGGGCTGGTATTCCTTACCAGCCAAACAGGAATGGTTTTGCATCTCTACAAAATACAATTGTTAGTTTGTTACTCGTCGACTTGCCAAAAAGTATAAATGATACAAAGAGTTGAGATCAATATACATCTCATATTTGTCATATATCAAAATAACTAATTTTAGCAATTCATTTTTCATCTATATTAATAAAAAACCATTTTCACCCATTTTTTTAAAACAGTATATCTTGCAAACGATAAATCTTCAAGCTACAAAAAATACATTATCGCGACGATAATTAAATTATCTATCTATAGATATGCATTTCTCTATACTTTTGGCGAACTTTTTTTTTTTTTTTTTTTTTTTTTTAAATTTTCGCCCAGAAAAATCACATGTGATTTGTAAAAATCACATGTGATTCGTAAAAATCAAATCACATGTGATTTGTAAAAATCAAATCACATGTGATTTTTACAAATCACGTGTGATTTTTCTAGGCGAAAATTTAAAAAAAAAAAAAAAAAAAAAAAAAAAAAAAAACAAAAAAACAAAACAAAAAATGGTCGAAAGTATATAATAATGCATATATATAGAAAAATAATTTAATTCTCGTCGCGATTGTATGATTTTTTTCGCGTAACGATTAACGGTTTGCGAGATATTTAATTTTTGTTAAAAAATGTGAAAGTTTATATTTTTTGTTTTGATCAAAAAAATGAATGGTTAGGATTGGTTTATTTGATTTATAACAAATATGATATTTATATTGAACTTTTGCCATGATACAAAAAACCAGGTAAAATAAATTCAAAAGAAGAAAAAAACATAAAACAAAGCAAAAAATAAAATAGAATAAAAGTATGGACTCTTTGAAGCGGGGAAATAAAAACAAGTGGGTGCACAAAAATTAGGTGGGCCGATCTTTGGAGCGGGTTCAGTGAAGTGCATATTAATTATGCTGGACCGAACGTTGGCCCCAATAAGTATGAACCAGTCCTAGTCCATCTAAACACGGGCCAAGTCTTGGGCTTTCACTCGACCTTTTTCGTTTCTTTTTGTCTGTTGGTTCTTGCAATAATTAGTTTAACGTATGTAATAACTAATAACTATTACCCAAAATATTTGCACATTTAAAAAAAAAAATATATATATATATATATATATATATATATAGTGAGACTTTCTTGCGAGAACCATTTTATCTGCGAGAACTGAGAGAACCACCAAAAACATACATGCACGCCTTCAATAATTGTATTTTTGCACATATGTTCTAAAAACAACATATATGTTTTTAAAAAAACATAGTTGTTCTAAAGAATTTGATAAGAAATTGGAAATACAACATTTTTCTTTGAAGGTGTGCATGTATGTTCTTATAAGGAGTGCAACGACAATATTGCGGCCTTGTGTAAGGTTTTTGTGAAAAAAAAGGATGAGTTCATGATGATATTGAAGAACATAGGTGGATACTTACGATAATTGATGATTTGCATGTGTTTTTATTTTATTTTAAAAGGCGTGCATGTATGTTTTTTGTGGTTCTCTCAGTTCTCGCAGATAAAATAGTTCTCGTAAGAAAGTCCCCCTATATATATATATATATATATATATATATATATATATATATATATATATATAGAAGTGCGTTCATGTGGTGTACAAGCTATAAAATAGATAAAATAGGTACACATGTGGACCGTTGGATCAATCATTATAGATGAGATCAAAATAAATAATATTAATTAATTAGATAATAATATTAATTAATTAGATATTTATTTTAAGGGTATTATAGTAATCTTTGTCATGTCCAATGTAATCCCTTCTTAAATGCCCCATGATCCTTACAAATTATTATTTCATAAGTTATTATTTTTTTTTTCATTCTCAATAAAACCATGGAACTTAATTACCAAGTCGAATTTCTGAATCCTGATCATTTGAAGCTGTGTTTGGACGTGCTTATGCTGTTTTGAAGCTGTGTTTTGTGAATCCTTATCATTTAAGGACTTGTATATAAAATGACCACTAATTGATAATTAATCGAATTCGGTTTTGTTGAAGCAACTCTATAACCTATTATTTCCCCCAGAATACCCAAACACTGAACACTAGAAACTATCTCTGACTTGAAAATGCAATAATCCTATTTTCACTTTCAAAACCAATCCTAAACAACCCAGGAAAAAGCATCAGGTAAAGATGATTAATGAAAAATTGTGAAATATGATTGTCATGAAACCTCAGGAATAAGAACAAGCACACCAGACACAAACAAAGTAATATTAGCCTTAATGGCTTGGGAATAGGGACCAAGAGTTGCTGGAGCCTTGTCTGTTATAACAGCTTCCTTAATGCCTACACATAATACAAACAACTTAGCAAACGTATCAATTCTGTCAAAGAATAACATTCATATCAAGTCATAACATGTCAACAAGCGCAGAATGACTGATATAAGTTGCTATACAGACATGTTTCGCTGTCATACATGTAGATGCAAGTTAACCGAGAAAATAGGATTCATAGGCAAGTACATTCATATCAAGTCATAGCACTTGTACCAGCAACGTGATCCGTAATTGCACCTACATCTATTTTTTTATCCACAACATCTTTCGATTTCAAACTTTCAAGTGCAACATTAGCTACACTCACACTTTCGTCCAGATGTTGATCCGTCACACTAGTTGATTTAGCACTTGTACCAGCAACGTGATCCGTAATGGCACCTTCATCTATTTTTTTATCCGCATCATCTTTCGATTTCAAACTTTCAAGTGCAACATCAGCTACACTCACACTTTCATCCAGATGTTGATCTGCCACACCACTCGGTTCCGAACTGGTGTCAACCACATGATCTGTATTCAAACCTTCATCTAAATGTTTATCTACAGCATCCTTTGTTTTCAAATTTTCATGCGCACCATTAGCTATACTCACAGCTACATTAGCATCTTGATTTTCCATAGCCTGTGATTCTGAACTTCCAACAGAAACATCAGTCGTGCTCACGTGTTCATCAGAAGGTCGATCTATTACACCTTTTGAGTCAAAACTTTCAATAGCAGCATTATAGTCTGAGTTAACATATGGAATACGATGATACCAACAGTTATTCATTATTGACACAGATAGGATGGCAAAACAGCAACACTAAAAATGGTTTTACTCTAATGTTACTATCTCATTGCAATACACGTAATCAATCAACTAATACATAATAATTTATTTCACGTAATACACATAACCAACTAGTACAACAACGTATATGCAGCTGACTCACATCAATCCTCTATCTACTACTACACATGAATTAAACTGATTCACATGAATCAGAACCAACTAATACACGGAATATCATACTATCTGAGTACAAAACATATATGAAACTGATGCACGTTAATCATTATCAACTGACACACCTACATTTATTTCAACTAATACACCTAATCAACTAGTCCACATACTCAACTTGTGCACATAATCTAGTCCACATCATCAACTTGTACACATAATCACCTAGTAACTTATTCCAAAACAACCATACGATACAAATACGCATACTCACCGAATAGCCTATTTCACAGCATCTATCAGTCGCTGATACACATAAGTTTGATCCAACGGTTGAATTATTGGGGGTGAGTTATCCGATCGATTATTGAGGGTGAGTTATCCGATCGATTGATCGATTATTGGGGTTTTTTTTATTGATTGATCGATTATTGGGGATTTTTTATTGATTGATCGATTATTGGGGGTGAGTTATCCGATCGATTATTGGGGGTGAGTTATCCGGTTGAATTGTTGGGGTGAGTTATTGTGGCCACAAGATATACGATGGGTACACAAAAGCCATTTGTCTTTCATTTAATAACAATTGTGCCACTCATCTATTTAATATCTAATCTCATCTATTAAGTTTGATCCAACGGTCCACATGTGTACCTATTTTATCTATTTTAAGATTGTACACCACAATAACGCCCCTATATATATATATAGGGTAAAGTTAAAATAAAAAGATAAATATCCGCACATTACGTAAAAAGAATTTTTTTTCTTCAAAAAGTTCGCGAAAAAATCCAAAAAAATTCCACAAGATCGGGTATGTTGGTGCATAAAACTTTTGTGAAAGAAGTTTTTCTAATTTTGAATTTTTATACGTTTTTTTTAATGCACAAAAAACGAATTCTGATGCGCAAAAAAATTTTGATGCACAAAATTTTCAACTTGTTTTAGTTTGATGCGCAATGTTATTTTGATGAAAAAAGTCAAAAGAAGTTGAGTACAAAAACGAATTTTTAATGCACAAAAAAGCAATTTGATGCATAAACGTATTTTTTCATAATTTTTTTTCGGAAAAAGTATTCACTTTTAGAAAAAGTTCCTTCATAACATTTTCATGCACCAACATAACCGATCTTGTGGAATTTTTCCCGATTTTTTCGCGAAAATTTTGAAAAAAAAAATTCTTTTTACGTAATGTACGGATATTTGTCTTTTTATTTGATCTTTATCCTATATATATATATATATATATATATATATATATATATATATATATTTAAATTAATTCTCACTACCACAAACTGATAGAAATTTTTTATATAGTCTTCCATTACTCTTTCTTGTGATTATTATAAACCTTAAAAATAAAAGTATAATTAACTATTTAAAGGTAAAACTGTCATTATATAAAAAGTAAGAAAGTGAAAAAAAATGATTATTATTTTAAGCGAGGCCAATTTGAGACGAAAAGAGTGTGTATTTGTAAATTTTACTATTAAATAATATATATAAACGAACTACGGTGCAAAGTTTGCTTTTGTTGAACACTATATAGATTCTTGAATTAAACTTTTTCCAAATTTTCAAAAGTAATTCATGCTATGTGCACGTGAAAAAATTTTGGCCCCAAATTGCATGTGCGTTTTAACACTTCGGGATAGGGATCCACTGATCCAATGCGTCTATTGAGCCTAGGGACAATACATGCAGTTTAAAGTACTCTATTTTAAGTAATAATCACAAAAATGTAACAAACCAAAATAAAAGTGGTCTAGTCGATAAACCTTTTGATTTCCTCAAAAGATGTATCAAGTTCGAACCACACTATATAAGTATAAACATCTTGGAGGCAGTCACGGAAAGGATTAACAGCTCGTTCTCCACAAATTTTGGACACTTTTTTAATATGTGTATGTTATAGCATATATTAATGTTGGGTTGTGGGTTTGCGTTCATCTTGAAAAAAACTTCGCAGCTAGCTAAAAAATGTCCAAATGTAGTTAATATAAAATAGATATCGTATTCCTAAGTGAGGTACTTGAATCGCAAAAACTGATAATGGGGAGAGCATCCGACATTGCTTGAAGAAGAAAATGAAGATATGTTTATATAGAAGTTCTAGTGTCAACCATTAAACTCTCTTTGGTTTGTTTTCCTCCATAACATATACTCACACTCCCAAAATGAATTTTGAGCTTGTCAACTCACGTGTGACATGTGGACACGAACAAAACTCTGAAATTTTGAGCGTGTGCATGAATCTTTTTGCTATTATTCAGCCATTTTTTGGAAACGATTTGAAAATCGTATCAGATAATAAAACGATTTTAGGAATCGTTTTTAAAGGTTTCGTCATTTACAATCAGACTTTTATTTAGTAGAAAGTATTTGTCTTGGCGACAAAGACAAGTTTTTAGTATAAATACAACCCAAGTCTCATTCCTTTTTCATAGACAAAACGCAATCCTTCATATACGCTTTTCCAAGCAAGTTTTGATAAAAAAACACACCATTGATTTCGTGATATTCCAGGGAAGTTTGTCACGTCCGGCATTACATCTGCTTTGGTCGTTGTATCGTGAAAACAGGCAACAAATCTGTTTTAAGAAATCGCATTAAACACGAGCCTCGTGCCTCAATTTTTTATTGCTTTATTTTAATTATCGTTAATTAGAGTTTGTGTTATGTTTCTACCCCGTTTTTAGTTTTTGTTATTTATTTATTGTTAATGACTTAATTCTGTTTATTCTGTTTTTAATTTTATCAATAAAAACGTAACCATTTTCTCACATAAATAACCCATACTACACACACATTGGCAATTACTTACTATATACTTTATATAACAAGTTTCTACAAGTCCATGGATGCATACGTGCACTATAATCTACCTTAATACTCCGTATCAATTTCTTATGAATTATACCACTTACTATTCTTTTCAATTCATTTAATATTTTTCCTTTTTAACCCATTAACTTTGTCAAACTTATTTTTTGCGCTAAAACTTAGGGTGCTATTGGTTCAAAAAAAGGAATGGAAATAGCAAAAGTAAATGAAATACAATGGAATATAAGACCGTCCTTAGTGAGGCGTGTTTTGCCTCTATAACGCCCATTTTAAGCCCATAACGCCCCACTTCCCATTACTGGTAGGCGCTATAGCCAAAAAAAAGGCTTGGGGCGTTTAACTGACAGCGCCCTTGCCCTCTATTTGCTTCGGAAAAATAGCAGTTCAAGCCCCAACATGCCCCAAAAACGCCCCTACTACCACTACACCACTTTTTCTACCAAGCCCCAACATGGCCCACACTGCCACATGGCGCAAAACACCCATCATCTCTTACACACCACTACACATAGTCTAAAGAAATGGAACGGAGATTATCATTATCTTTGATAGTGATTGGTTTAAGAAAAACACATTAACCTCCAAAGTGGTGATGGTGGTGGTGGCTGCTGGTGGTGGTGGTGGTGGTGGGTAATCATTACCTTTTCTCCCAATTTACTGAGTAATGCCTCATTACCCACTACTAGGCAATGATTGCATTCCTTACTCCTAATCAGACATGTTTATTCATTGACTTTCCCATTCCCTACCCCCAATACACTCAACAAGCACCCCTACATACCGCTAACCAATTTCGTGCTTTAACTTGTACCCTTCAATTTTTTTTTTTTTTTGGAACGGCATTTTATTAAGCTAGCAAGGAGCTAGATCAAACAGAAATAAGATAGGGGTTCTTAAGCCAATCGTCCCATTTGAGCGATGCTTTACATCTATACTTACACCAATTAAAAGACAAGGAAACTAAATTATCGAAAATTAACGCCTTCTTGGGGATCTTGTTATCGAACAAGAGTTTGTTTCTGAAATTCCAGATTGACCACCATAAACCATAGAAAACACCTTCCATCATACCTTTCAGCTTATTTGGAAGCCGAATAGACACCAGCCACGTGCGCCATTCCTCATAAGATCTCACATTCTCATAGTCAACGTTCCACCAAGAAGTTACCTTGCGCATGATTTGTTTAGCCATAACGCATTGGAAAAACAAATGACTCGTAGTCTCCACACCTTCGTTACACACTGGACACATCAGAGAATCAATGTCCATTCCTCGACGAGAGAGATTAAATCTCGAAGGCATCGCGTCAGTTTTTATCTTCCAAGCTGTAATGTTCACCTTACTTGGAACGGATTTGACCCACCTGGTATAACTACCTACCTCCTGAAAACGCTTTCCATCAATAAGCTTGCGGATAGAAGAGACTGAGTATTCCCCGTCGTTCTCAAGCGACCAGTGATATCTGTCTTCCCTAGGCAGCAAATTAATATCCTGCAAAATATCCAGTAAAGAGTTAAGTTGTGATTCTTCAGCTCCGCTTCTTACTTTCCTTCGGAAAGAGTCATCAAGGCTTGGACCCAACAGCTTCATTCGGACAGTCGCATTTTTATGCGTCTCAAGGGCATATAACCGAGGGAAAAGGTCTTTAATTCTGCCACCTGTATTCCATTTGTCTTCCCAAAACAACGTAGAATCTCCATTACCCAACTTTAAGCGGATTAAATCCTCCACGTTGATACCCTTTTCTTTCAAGCGTTTCGCCTCCTTAACAATCGTCGTCCAACAAGTTTGTCCCCCAACTGTCACATCCCCAACAAGCTTACCATCATCACCATGGATAGCTTTGATTACTCTAGTCCATAAAGAAGACTTTTGGGAATAAAATCGCCAAATCCATTTAAACATGAGACCTCTATTTAGCGCATATAAACTTGAGACCCCTAAACCCCCTTTATCCTTAGAAGTTAGAACATTATCCCACTTCACCCATGAAGCTTTAACACTATTATTATCTTGACCACTAAAAAATCGACTACGGATGGATTCAAGAGATTTGAGAACATACGAAGGGGCTTTAAATATCGACATATGAAAAATCGGCATCGATCCAAGGACGGATTTTAAAAGAGTGAACCTACCTCCAATGGAAAGAACTTTTATCTTCCATTTAGACAAGCGCAACATCACCTTATCTATCACCTCTTTCCAAGCTACCTTCCTAGACATGTTTTCACCAACCTTCGTACCAAGATATGTAAATGGAGTCTTGAGGACAAGGCATCCAAGTTTAGAAGCCGCATTTTGGATCTTCCCATCCTCCACATTAATACCCATAATCTTACTCTTGCACATATTAATTCTTAAACCAGAAGCCCGATAAAAACAATCCAATACTTTCACAAGAGTATCAATATTGATATCACTCCATTGTCCAATAAAAATAGCATCATCCGCATAAAACAAATGAGACAAACATACCTTGGAATTTAGATTGATACCCGTATATAAACCCCCGTCCACCACGCGTTGAAAGGATATATGCAAGCTCTCCATAATGAGGATAAATAAAAAGGGAGATAACGGATCTCCTTGTTTAAGCCCTTTATAGAATTGAAATTCCTCCGTAGTACTCCCGTTAACAAGGATGGACCCTCTAGACGAACGAAGACAGCTCTGAATCCACATTCTCCATTTACTACCGAATCCGAATTTATTTAAGATGTCGTCAAGGAAATCCCAACGAACCGAGTCGTAAGCTTTTTCAAAATCCACTTTAAAAATAAGAGATTTTTTTTTTCTTTTTGCGACACCATTGTATAACCTCGTTAAGAATAAACGGCCCATCTAAAATTTGACGATCCGACACAAACGCCGACTGGACCTCATGAACAAGATCTCCAATCACATGAACAAGCCGATTAGTCAAAATTTTAGCAATAACCTTATATAAGCTCCCAATCAAGCTAATAGGACGAAAGTCTTTAACCTTATTTGCGTCGATAATTTTGGGAATCAACACAATAAAGTTAGAATTACACCCATTCGGCATATCTCCATTCTTAAAGAAACAATCAACAGCCTCATAAAAATCTTTTTCAATCGTTGACCAGAAGTGACGAAAAAAACTAAACGAGAACCCGTCTGGACCAGGAGATTTATCGCATCCGCAATCCCAAACGGCCTTTTTTACTTCTTCTTTGGTAACCATATGTTCCAATTCATCACGCTGATCATTCGATAAAACATTCGGGAAGCATATATCAATCCATGCACGATTCGATGCGGGCTTATTAAATCTGTTACGAAAGTGGTCAAGAAATTCTTGTTTTACCTTCACTGGATCCTCGGTCCATGTACCATTTACCAAAATACCTCGAATACTCATTTGGTTACGCTTCTTGTTTAACATACCATGAAAGAATTTCGAGTTCTCATCTCCCTCGACAATCCATTTAACTTTAGCCTTTTGAGCAGTTTCCGACATATGAGTGTTATTAACCTGCTGAATCTTATTAAGAGTCTCCAACCGTTTATGACCCATCTCAACCGAATTATTGCCCTTATCGATAGCCTCATCAAACACTCTGAGATTTTCTTTAAGTTTAGAAATCTCATCTCTTGATTTCGATCTATAATTAGAAATCCAACCTCGAATTTTCTCTTTAGTGAACTTCAGTTTATACATAAAGTTGCGGATTGCATTCTTCTTATTTCCAGGAGCAATATACCAAACGTCTCTAACCATCTCATCAAACCCATCTATTTCAATCCAATAATTGAAGAATCGGAAAGGAATTGGACCGTAGTCAAGAACGGCTTCTCGTAAAAAAATTGGACGATGGTCTGATATATAACGTTCTAGAGCAATAGCATTCATGTTTGGACACGATTGCAATAAATTTTCGGACACAAGAAATCTGTCCAACTTACTCATCTTTGTGGCAGATTTGTGACACCAAGTAAAAGCACTACCGCCTAGATGAACCTCAGTCAAGCCCGCGTTGTGAATAAAAGAATTAAAAATATCCGCATCGTGAGGTTTAAAGATCGAACCAAATCTTTCTTCTTTATATCTCACTTCATTAAAGTCTCCCATCATAACAATTTCACCGTTCCATTGATCCGAAATCTGAGTTAAATAGTCCCATAACATACGTTTTTCACTCGCCTCTTGAGGAGCATAAATCACCACAATCATTAAATCCATCCCTGATTTTAACCATAGCCCACGAATAATAACAAAGTAATCCGATCTCGTAACACTTGACTTGCAAAAAGAATTAGGATCCCACATGCAAAGGATTCCACCTGAGTTACCAACGGAATCACTATGCTCATACTCGAATGTTAAATTACCCCAACACGATCGGACAGCCTGAATATCAATTGATTCCATCTTAGTTTCTTGAAGACCCACGAAATTAACTTTATTTTTAGTACACAACTCCTTGACCCAATCTTTTTTAGCCTTTTGGGCGAGGCCTTGAACATTTAAGGACAGAAAATTCATCTAAAAACCCCGCACTCTCCTTGGGATTTAATCATCTGTGTAATATCGTTAACACACCCTTCCATATTGTAGCCCATGGTTTGACCTACCTTCACAACTTCCTCCATGAGACTTAAAATAGAACCACCCGTACGCGGAGTACCTGGTTTCATGAAACGGCATGAACCCTTTGAATCTGCCTTCATATTAACCAAACCTGAATTTTCTTTATCCCCATCAGTATGCACGAACGAGTTATCATCTCCCTCATCCTCTTCATTAACCACCTTTGCCCGAACCTCTTCTAAATTCTGCTCCTTTAAGTTTCCTTCTGGGTGAATCCCGGGGGGAATTCCAAACTGGGATCCTTTTCATTAATCTTAACTTCCTTAATATTCTTATCTTTATTCAATAAAGGGTATAATCCAAATGGGTCTTCTGAACTATTATCTTTCTGTCTTTCAGGACCATCGAAAACAGTTTCAGGTACCTCATCCACATCATCTTCTACTTCCTGGTCGCTATGTAACTCGTCATGATTATTATCATCCGACACATCATCTTCTTCCTCCTCTTCATTGAACTCCGGATTCCACCCAGGTACTTCTATTGCTCGCAACCAATAAATTTTACCACGAAAAACAACTTTAAACTTTTCCAATATATTCTGATGTATCTTAGTGAGGATGCAAATTCTTTTGGAATGATAGTATTTTTCATCTTCAATCTCTAAAATTTTTCCCCATTTCAAAGCAATTCGATTGAATGTTTTAACTGACCAAAGTTTAAAAGGAATACCTTCAACATCCACCCAAGCAATTCTCCCTTCCGGAGCAAAATCCTCAGTCGCTTGATTAAGATCCGAGAACCATGAATTCACTCCACCGTTTTCCTTAAAAAGTTCTTTGACCTTAGTACTTTCGAATTCAAGAAGAACCCATAATTCACCTAAGTAGCTGATCTTTAAGACATCAAATCCTTCATTACTTAAAACCTTCTTAAGATTAGCAAGGGAAGCAAATTCTTTGACTCTACCCATCAAAGAACATGAGAGGTCCTTCGTATTCAGACATTCATCATCAAGCACAATCGAGGGAGTTGAATCCGACTCCCCATGAGTACCACTACCCTTAACCACATTCACAAACGAATTACCAATACCCTTATTTCCATCGGTTTTAGGAAAAGCATTAAGATTACTTTTGAACGTCTTTGTCGTATTATCAACATTACTGGTCTTCTTCAAATTCTCTCTATTGAACCGCGCGACATTAGCATTGAGTTTCCATTGACCCACCCAGATCGTACATAAGTTATTAACCAATCTCTCGATACTAAAAACATTGATGAATCGAACAAATCCAAAACGCTTACCATCCTTAGCCCGCTTAGTTGGAATGAAAGAGTCAACCACATGGCCATATTGCTTACAAGCGTGGAACAGATCTTTAGCAGAAAAGGACTCCGGAAAATTAGAAACATATATCGATATCGAAATCTTAGCAACATCATCTTCCTTTGTGCGAAAAGTACCCATTGGATTGAAGGGGGCTCAAATTCGAACCAGTTATAAATCAATGAACCACAGTCCCAATGAATTGGTATCCTATATTAATAAAAAACAAGACAAAAACCCTTAAAAAATCAAATGTTCTACCTATGTTGTACCACTTCTGTTGTACCGCCTCTGGTGTCCCACCTCTGACGTCCCAACCTTTGTTGTACCGCCTCTGGTGTCCCACCTATGACGTCCCAACTATAGTGTCCCAACTTTGATATTCCATTCGAATTGAATCAGGGTTAGAAATTTTTTTTTTTTTTTTTTTATATATAAATGGCGATCTAAGAATTAAAAGAGATCTGAAAATTGGTGGATGTTTGTGTTGTACCCTTCAATTGATCAATGGATTTGCTTATAATATTGGATTATTCTCACCGCAATGCATGGCAAAAAGAACCTTGTTAAATAATCATTTTCTAGAATTATAATAGGCTTGTTTGTTTAAAAAAAATAAATAAATAAATAAATAAAATAAAATAAAAATAAAATACTGAAATCATTTTCTAGAATTATAATAGGCTTGTTTGTTTAAAAAAAATAAATAAATAAATAAATAAAATAAAATAAAAATAAAATACTGAAAGTAACACCAAACAACATTTCTCCATCACGAAGGAATTCAATTCCATGCCACGTTATATTTGTTTTTAGGAAGATTGGCTAAACTCCCATGGGTTTTTATGAGATCCTACTCTCGTTTCTTTAGTGATGAATATTCCTTAACTATTTATTAAAAGTAATATCATAACGTATCAAAGATGAACCTTATCAAAGCTAGGATTGATATGATTTGATAAAGGAATTAGATCCCTCCTACAATTCTACATAACAATATTAGTACCACAATCTTAGATTACTTAATTTAAATACTAAGGAAATAATACCATTTCAAACCAGTACTGCCAAACAAGAATGGTCTTGCACTCTTGCATGGGTGTCAATCGGGTTATCGGGTCGGGTTTTTGGCTTATTGGGTCAGGTCTATCGGGTTTTGAAAAAATAAAAACTAACCCGCAACTAGGGGCGGCAATTCTTGACACGACACGAACCCGACACGAAGTTAAACATGTTTGGTTTAAGGATAAACATGTTTGGGTAAAAAACAGGTCAACCCGTCTAACCCGTTTAATAAACGGGTCGTGTTTGGGTTGAGCAAATATTAAACAGGTCAACCCGTGAACCCGTTTAAGTATATAAACCACTAAAACTAAAATATATAGGCCACTAAAATAAAAGTATGTAACTTGGATTTTATGTTGGATTTGGATTAAATGTATTTTGTTATATATTTAATATATGACGATTATATTCAGATATCATTAAAATTGTCGCATAGTTATTTGTATGTTGTTTTTATCAATTTTTAGATCCTTATATCATTTTTGCTTTTAAACTAGTTAGATCGAGAAACAACTAACCTTATTCACCGCTTGACCTATTTACTTAAACAGGTTAAACGGGTCACAAATGGGTTACACGTGTTATGCAGGTCTAGGTTAGGGTTGAGTTTCTTGACACGATTAATAAATGGGTCGTGTTTGGGTAAAGGTTATAATAACACGCCAACCCGCGAACCCGAATAAGTCAACCCGAACACGACGCGATTGCCACCCCTACCCGCAACCCGACCCGATAAGCTATCGGGTCTATCGGGTTAGTCGGGTTGGGTTTATCGGGTTATCGGGTTGGAAGTTAATGACACAATACAAAGTTTGGCCCAACAAAGATATCATGTTTTAAGTATCAAAGAAGCAAGCAAAGCAAAAATTATTTTTAAAAAAAAATAATTAAAAAAAAAAAAAAAAAAAAAAAAAAAACTGAATACGCAGCATGCTTTATGCTTATTACTGCGTTAGAAAATTGCATATTGCAATTCCAGTTGCCAAATTGGCAAATTCAATCCCAAAACAAATAGTAACAAATCATATTACATCACAAAATACATCGCACTAACCTTAAAAAGACAATAAACTAATACAGTAGCAACAACGGATCTTAACAATAATAGGTTTAGTGTTTTTATACTATCTAAGTATGGATAGACGTTGGAAGTAAAAAAAAAAAAAAAAACTTCAACTTTACATTTAAGGTCCAAATTAAAACAAACAAACAAAAAACAAGGCTTTGTAATTCAACTAACAAAAAGAATACAATACATTCTAGGAGTAAACTCGTGTAAAAAAAAGAAGCAGTAAGCTCATGCAAAAAGATTTGTTAATAAGTCATTGTATCTTATCGGGTTTATCGGGTCAATCCGATAACAAAATAATTAGGACCCTAACCCGACCCTATTAAGCTATCGGGTTTATCGGGTCAACCCGATAAGCTATGTTGGACCCAAATCAACCCGACCCTATAAGGTCTTATCATGTTCGGGTCGGGTCGGGTCAACCCATTTGACAACCCCTACTTGCATCTCTAAAACAAATGTTACTGGTTGACATTTGCCAAAAAGAAAATGATATAAAATAAAATAAAAACAGAAAAGACAACCATAAAACAAAGCAAAATATAAAATAGAATAAAGTATGAACTCTAAAGCGGGGAAAAAAAACAAGTGGGTTCCGAAAAGCTCCTAATAAAGGTCCAGAAAAATTGGTCCCAACCCAATGTATTGACCCGGGCCCTGTTTTGGGCTTTATCTGGACCTTTACTGTTCCTTTTCGTCCATTTGTAGCTAACAGTCATTAGTTTACCATATTATCATTCGGTCCCCAAAAATTTACCCACCTTCATTTTCCCGAATATCTCAAACAAATCGCCACTACTGAAAGTAAATATTTTTAATGATTAATTTCATATATCACCTTACTTTTCTGATTAATTTCATATATACAAAAAATGCAAATATTGAATGCATAATATACGTTTTTAATGCATGTTTGGGTATATATGAAATTTCCAATTAAAATGATGGGTGTTATTGATAATTATTAGTTGATATCCATATAACCCATAATAGGCCCATGGCCTATGTTATCTATTAGGGTTTTTGCCCTAATGTTTGTCTATATATATACTCTTTGTAAATCTCATAGTTAATGATCAATAAGAAGAATATTTATTCCCTCAATTCTTGTTCAGAATACGTTATCAGCACGCTCTAGGTAAAATGTTATTTTTTTAATTTTCTCTACTTCTAAACGGTAAATCTCGAACCCCACTATCTTCATAATTTATTATTAGTACGCAATAACATTGCTACTCGTCTTATGAGTCACATACGAGCCATAAATCGTATATCACTTATATTATATTTGCTATATCTAGTTAAATTTACATTCTTTAATTGTATTCTCTCTTACTATGACAATTTTTAATGCATGTGTAATCATTGCTAGTATTTTCGAGTGTAAGTTTATAACTGATTATATATTTGTTTTCTAAATTTATACATAACTTAATAAAAACTTGTTCTGTTCGTGTACTAGGAATCTCATATTGATGTGTTATGTCATATTCTAGTTAGATTTGTTATTGTTTGGAGTCCATATAATATCATTATATCAGTTATATTGTTTGTCATACTTCAAACTTTGGGCAATGGAGAAGATTTATTACGTTTTTGCTAGAAGTTATTAAATCACACATTTAGCTTAGTTGCTTGCTACAATTATATCAATAATTTAATCTATGATGCAATTATCTTTATAAGTTATTTGTCAATAAAAATAAATAAATATTAGCATTATACTATATCGACTTGATTGAGAAGGAGGTTAAGGGCCTGTTTACTTTTGATGTTAGCTAAGGGACACATGGGCCCCATCTCATGTTAATGCGTCTGGCTGTGGAGGTGTGCCCTTTTGTGTGGCTTTTGTACACAGACACAACAAGAGATTTAGTGGACCCATTTGCAAAACAAATAATATAAAATATGTGGACCCCACAAACCCTCCACTAACAGGAAAAAAGTAAACAGGCCCTAAGTCGAATTTATCCCTTTGGCATTAAGTTCGATAACTAATTGTATATACATTATTTAGTTTGTTCTCTATACTATGTGTTAGTAGTCATGATTTCTTGTCTGATAAATTAAGTCTTATATTAAAACTAAATAATACAATTCCATGTGAACATGCTTATAAAATTTATAATAAGTATAATTGCAACATATAACACGTAGTGAACAAGAATATTAATAAGTAATTCTTTATATAATAATTTAACAAAAAGTGATTTTATATAGCTTATTATATTTGCTTAAAGTTTAGTATAATTTAAATTAACCAAACATGGATCGAAGTATATTATCTCATGTACATATTTTACTTGTTTTTGTTTCACCCGGTGTTTTGTTTATGTGTTTTGTTTAACACGTATTTAATGTCAACGTATAGTTATCATGAAGCAAAAACTTGCAAATCTTTCTATTGTGGCTTTAGACATAAGCGGAAAAAATTATTTGTCTTGGGCGTTGGAAGCCGAGACATACTTGGATGCACATGGGCTTGTGGATACAATCCACAAAGGAAAAGAAACAACTAATATGCAAAAAGCCCAGGCATTGATGTTCTTACGACATCACCTCCATGTGGACTTAAAAACTGAGTACCTCACAGTAAAAGATCCACTAGCCCTTTGGAATAAGTTAAAGGACCGATATGACCACCAGAACACGGTCATCTTGCCAAGGGCAAGATATGAATGGACTCACTTAAGGCTCCAAGATTTCAAAACAGTGTGTGAATTTAACTCGGCCATGCATCGCATTACCTCCACATTGCTATTATGTGGTGACTCAATTAGTGATGCCGAGATGTTGGAAAAGACTTTTTCCACATTCCATGCTTCGAATATACTATTGCAACAGCAATATCGAGCCAAAGGATTCACTAAATATAGTGACCTAATTTCATGCTTACTTGTGGCCAAAGAAAATAATGAGCTTTTAATGAAAAATCATGATAATCGTCCAACTGGTACCGCTCCTTTATCGGAAGCGCATGTGACAACTTATCACAATGGAGGTCGTGGTCGTGGTTATGACCGTGGACGAGGACGTGGACGAGATTATGGTTCTGGTCGAGGTCGTGGTCAAGGGCGTGGCAATGGTAGAGGTAATTATCATGCTGTTAATCATAGTGTTAACTTTAAGAACAACAATGGCCACAAGAAGTGGCAAGATAAAGGAAAGATTAATAAGCATGAAGGAGGAAGAAAAGATAAGGCCTTGGTAGCCAATGATGCATGTTATCGTTGTGGCACTTTTGTTCATTGGGCAAAGCAATGCCGTACACCCAGGCATCTAGTTGAACTTTATCAAAATTCTATCAAGAACAAGGGAAACGGGGTAGAGTCAAACTTTGTTTATGATAATAAAAATGATATCCCCGATGGTCCTAAAGACCATACTGATGATGAAACTTATTTGGAAGCTGATGATTTTCTTACAGATGATTAATTGGTAGAGTCAAGCCATGAATAATTTTTCTTTCAGTGTTTTGTTACGAATTTTCTTTAAGTGTTTGGTTTGGAATTTTCTTTAGGTGTTTTTCTTAGGCTTTCTTGATTATGTTTGGATTCCTATTATTTTTGGCTATGAATGTTTTATTAGGCTTTATTTTATTTATTTTATTTCTTTGGTGTCCATTATATTTTTTTCAAATTGATAAATGCTTCAAGACTTCAATCTGTCTTTACTTGACACATACCAATTTTATAATAACACATAACCTATTTAAGGCTATCTAGTTTGTTATGTGATCTGAGTTATAAACATGTTTATAGCAATATAGTTGAATGACGTATACAGATTTTATTTTACATATTATTGTTTTGTGGCCAAGCATAGTAACGTGCATAATTTATTTATTAATTTTTGTTTCTGTAAATTCTTTAATGGACATTATGTTATGATATATGATGTATATGTGTTAAGAATATTGTGCAACTTGTATTGATTGGCAAACCGGTTCGACCATTCCGGTTTAGTGATGATGCGAAATATATAGAAGAATGATGTGTTTCTTCCAAGATAAATTTTTATTGTTCTCAGTGGAAGTTGGTTATTTACTTATCATCATAAAATACAAATAAGGACTTGCTTCCTTAAATTGTGAAAAAATATAAAGGGCATGTATGTAGGCTTATACATGTGCCATATGGATCATTTTGATTTATAAAATCGATGCATCGTCAAAATGATCATCAAAGACGCAACTTAAGATTAGCGTGATTAATGGCTCGGCTTATAAAATGCGAGCACGGTTTTCCAAATTAAATTATTAAAAATGGTAGTGAAAACTTCCAAGTATTGGGCGATTATTGGAATAAGTGTTGAACATAAAAGTAGCCCATGTTCATACGCGAATTGCTTTTGTTGAAACGTTTATAAAACGTCTTCAGTTGATTGCAAAGCCAATAATATTGTGAGAACAAAACTTTTAGTTTATGGGGCATGTTATGACATATGAATCGCATCTTGCCAACAATCTATAATGAATCCTCCCCGTTAGAATGGTTTTGGTCACAAACCAAATTTCCCATATGAGATTTTGTAATTGTGTGATATATAGTAAATACACCACAACACACAAAATGGGATATTTAAATTGATAATTCATTCAGGGGGAGAGAATGAGCAGCGAGAAATATAGAATGAATTATGATATAGATGTTGATCCTCACATTAATGAATATGAACTTAAAGTTCAAGGGACAAATAACATTCCAGATATAGTAGATGCAAGACATATTTAGTGACCTAAAGAAAGTGACTAGATCATATTATGCTGCTATTGCTCGAATTACAATGTGTGTCCCAACAGTAAAATCATTGATTGGTAGTAAGTCTATGGTACGTCTGCAACGTGATAGATGAATCGATTCCAAATAAAAAGTCCTCGAATGAATAGATAAAATGGAGCAATAAATTAAGATGGTCGAATCGAGGTAATAAAGACCCCATAAAAGTCTCTGAAAGAAAAACTAGACATGAAAGGATATTGAAAACCCCGGGTACATGAAAAAAAACTTTGAGATCTCAACAAATGATAGAATATAATGTCTAGTAAAGTGTGGAATCGAAAAGAACTGAAACGACGTCGATAATACTGTATATAATAATGCGCATGATAAATACAAGGTGAGGATCTTGGATATCTACAAGAAGTGTAGTTGTAAAATGAATGGCCAAAGAATATAAAAACGCAAGTAACTAATGAACTATGAAAGTATCTTATGATGAAACGTGATTATTGGGTGAAATCCATACACATGAATGTTATGAGAAAGGATATTTAATGTTATGTCTGGCAATATGAGAAATAAGTTGTATGCGTCTAATATTATAAAACAAGAGCTCATTTTTGTTGAGATTCCTTAAGGAATATAGAATGCATGGAACACGTGTCATGATTTAAAATCTCGAGAATAGTAGTTGATCAAATTGAACCACAGTAAATCAAATATTTCAATATTTTCAAGGTACAAAGGATATGGGTTTATATTTTACTAACCCGTCAAAACAAGTTTAGTTAGTTTTGCAGATGCAGGATATATGTTTAACTTACAATGATCGATCTCAACATGGATATATTGTTACAAGTGGCGAATATTTTTTATGGCATTTGATAGAGCAAACAATCAAGGCGACTTCATCAAACCATACATAAATTCTGGAAAGGAGATAGCAACTATTGCATGAAGATAATGTAGCATACCTTGCTATATTCAAGTAACGTTACATCAAAGGCGACAAGACAATTCTCATTCCAGTGATGATTTCGTTGACCTATTTACAATATACCAAGTGATGTAGTCATCAGAGGGAGATAATACGCGCTGCACTCTTTTTGTCCTTAGTCATGGTTTTGTCCCACTGGGTTTTCCTGGCAAGGTTTTTAATGAGGCAGCATTCCCTAAGCGTATTAACAATATGGACATCCAAGAGGGAGTGTTATGGATAATTATTAGTGGATGTCCATATAACCCATAATAGGCCCATGACCCATGTTATCTATTAGGGTTTTTGCCCTAATGTTTGTCTATATATACTCTTTGTAAATCTCATAGTTAATGATCAATAAGAAGAATATGCATTCTGATGTGTTTTTTTATTTTTTTAATTTTCCAAAGAAATATTCGTGAGAATATTTCCCCGGGTCGTTCTCCCAACGAAGGTTTGACGGCGTATGAGTCGATTCGATGTCGTGAAAATGTGAAGTGAATAAGTGACGTGAAAGATTATATTTTTTAAGAATTGATTACACTATAATAAGAAAAATTAAAAACAATTTACGCTATTCAAATAAATGCACACAAAGAGAATTCAAATAAATGCAAATCCCGGGCTAATCCCGAGATTTATAAAACTAATAGTGAAGAATTAATCCTAAAATGCTAAGACAGAAACCTAAAGGACTGAAAATGTAATTTAAAGAAACTAATTTATAAAAGCAAAGTAAGAAAATAAAAGTTTTATAAAAACCGAGGGACCAAATTTGCAAATTTTGGAAACTTTATTTAAACTAACAGATTACACAAACAAGCTCAAAGATTAAACTAAAACTAACAACTGCAAGTCCTATATTAGATCAGCAACTATGTTCTAAATCCCTAACTTGCAGGCTAGAAGAAGCACACCTAATAAGCTCTGATATGAAAACTTAAGGCAGATATGTAAAGCTAGAACTAGTGGCTTTCTAAAATTCACAAAAAGCCCTATCAATAAACCTCAACTGATCCACTAATTATGCCTTAGTTCAGATCCTATTCAAGCTAGTATGCACTAGTGATTGACTTTTATCTATGCAACTACATTTGACTAATCTGAATTTTAATGACCTAAACCTATTACCAGTTGTATGATTAACAAGTTTAAACATTAAAAACACAATCACAAACATAAAATACAACAATATAACTAGAACAGCAAGAACAAATAACATAAATGCAGGCAGAAATTAGATTAATGGCTAACTTGACTTTTAGTGCAATAAACCTACTGTATTATGCCATATCTAACCTATGCTAACCTAAGGTGAGCAAGTTATGCAGAAATCACAACAAAAGAACAACTAGAACATCAAATAATCAGCAGATCCAAACATCCCTTAAAAACTAACTTACACTACATATCACAGATTCAAACCTCTTAAATCTAAACAAATGGTCAAACAAGATGCATAATCAATCAGAGAAACCAATTCAACAGTAAATTTCAATAATCAACAACAAGAACTCAGAATCATGGATCAAGCAGAAGTAAGGCAATATTGAAGCAGTTAAATGGAACAGTAGCATAAATGAAACCAACAAGCTTTAACACTTTAAAATCTACTAAATCAGCAACAAACAAAAGCATACAAACAGTAATCTATTAAACTAGACAGATCTACACTAATGATTGAATGAAGAACTTTATGAAGCTAAAATGGATTTAGGACTTACAAATTCAGTCCCTAACTGAAATAGGGTAAACTTTTCAACAAAGCCTATCTTTAGATAGGCTTAACCACACCACAGCAATCACAATCCACCTCTGAATTACCCAAATACTTCATTATGCCAGCCTTTGACTTTCGTTGACCAGAACTAGTTAACCAATTTGAAGCAGAAACTAAGTAATAAATCTCATTACAAGCTATTGAAAAGCTTGAATGAACTTATGAGACAGGAATTTAGAAAGTTTTAAAAAAAAACTTGATGAAGACTTTTTAAAGTAAATTGCTATTGAATGAAAACTAAATTTATTATTATAACGAAAAAGATTACAATTCTTGAGGAATTAAAGAGCACTAAACTTCATAAAAGCTAAATGATTACACTAAGATAAGCTATGCTACACTACTCCTACTCCTAGAGCTAACCACTAACTAGCTAACCATCGATGTGAGGTGAGAGGTCTTGAATTTATAGCCTTGAGTCTTCAAATCGTAGCCCTTCATTTATCATCGTGTCATCAAACATAATCATAGCCCTTGGATCTTTTGCGTGAGGTGTCCTGACCAATCAATGGCTTCCAAATGTCCACGCTGGCAATCTGAGGTGTTGTCAGATGGTGTCAGGCTTCTAGATACGCGTGCAAGTACCAATTTGCCCTTACTCACGGTAATTTTGGGGATTGAAAATTTAGGGTTCTTCGGTTGTACAGTAATTTCTGGGTAGGGTGAATTTTGGGGGCGCGTTAGTGTGGGAGATAAGTGAGGTGAGTGTGTGATTTATTTTATTTGTTTGACTTCTCTTGACCGAGTGGGAGTTAGTGAAAAGGTTTGACCGGGTTTGAAGTTGGGTGGTGTTGGATCGGGTGAGTAGTTAGTAAAGGTTGGGCCGGTTATTGTTTAATGTTGGGCTTGGGTAGATTATGTGAAGTGGGCTTGATGGGATTTAGTTTGATGATTTTTTTAAATCCGGGTTTTGGTTTATGTTATTTAATATTTGTTATTTTAAAATCATAAGGACCAAATGTAATTATCTTGAAATCTCAGGGACCAATCTTGCCATATTTTCCAAAGTAGATCCAAGGGATGAAATTGACAATCTCTGAAAATTGGAGGGCTAATCTTGACCATTTGAGCGTACTTTGACTGTTTGACTTCCCCGGCCTCGGCTTTCGAACACTCTTCCAATCTCGTGCTCGTTTTCCCGGTTTTCTTGTGTCTTTTGTCATTTCTCCTTGATATCCGTGCCTGCACATGTAAAAACACAAAAACACAATATATTTGGCATTTTGGACGGGTTTTTGGTCTTTTTGGGTCCGGTTTTGGTCAAGAAAAGGTATGTGTTTTAGCACATACCAAAATCCCCCAGACTAAGTATTGCAATGCCCTCATGCAATATTATGAAAACTCCCCGATTTTCCTTTTATTCTAATTTTGTATTTTTCTTATTATTCGAGTGACGGCTTTTGTTGACAATCATTATCTTTCGATAATTTTTAGGGTCTTCGAGTAGGAAACACGACTCATGAAGAAGTGACCATACGGATAAAATTCGTCGTCCTCGATTTTTCACGAGTCCCCAAACTAAGCTTAAAAACGAAATCATTGTCATCTACAAGTTAGACTGCCAACACTACTCAGAAAGCTAATTGTGGACTTCTCGTTCCCAAATTCCTATTTTCCTCTATTTATTTTATTTTTGGTGAGAAATGAATTTCTTCACATTCTCGTTTTGATAATTTTTAATCCGATAAAGATACCTAGTTTAGACGCTAAATAGTTTCCAAACCTTCCCTCGAAAACCGTTGCATACAAAAATGAGGTCCACATCAAGGTCTCTGATTTAACACGATTTTGAGAATATCCCTTTTATTTGCGACCGAAACAACTCATCTACGAGTCCAGAGACGGAAGCCTTTATTAGGATACCTCGGAGTCGAAATTTGGCATTTTTAACATTATTAAGCACATATTATTAATCCTTGGCCCTTTATAACAATCACAACATCGGCTGCGAACCGGCAAGATGTGATAGTCTATTATGACCTTGGAATTTTCCTCTGCCTTTATTAGAAGTCTACAACATCGGCTGCGAACCGGCAAGATGCAGAAAACTTTTTATGGCTTTGGATTATTATTATTATTATTCATTATATATTTTGCCAAATCCCGAGTCCTACGGCTTTTATAACAATCCCAACATCGGTTGTGAGCCGGCAAGATGGAATAGTCTATTACACCGTAACACTGGCAGTACCTTGATGTGTACCCAACTCTTATAAGCAAGGATTCTCTTAAGAAGGATTAAAAACTAAATTTCGCCAAAACTAAAATAGCTTTAATTATTCCTATTTTTTATATTTTTGAGTGAAACAAGCTTATGGGAACAAAAAGCCACAAATAACTTTGATGAGCTTTAAAGAGATCCAACTACTCCACGTTTAGCAATCTAACTTATAAACGACTCTATCATTTCTCGTTCTTCGCAAATTTAAAATCTTAAATAATAAGATCCGCGAATGCTTAGCCTTATAATCAAGCCACGCATATATAAAGTCAGTTACAGAAACTTGCAAATTCTTGAAAAGAATTCGCGTTTTCTAGCTCCTTATGTAAAAGACTAGCGAAAGCTTTAAAGCCATGCATGTATAAAGTCAAGTACGGGAACACGCAAAAGAGCAGCTCCTTGTGTACAAGACTAGCACAAGCTTTTATGATCATCATTGGTTAAGGGAACAAGCTAGGGCTCAACACGCCCGGTCAAGTCAGAATTTTATTCCTACTCTCTCCAGCGGAAAATCAACAAAAATGTCAAAAATTATTATATTTTTGCAAAAATTTTTAAAATTTTCTCATTTTTTTTGGATTTTTTCAATTTTTGAGGAAAAACGGGGTTGCATGAGAAAATAGCAAAAATGCAAGGCAAAAATCAAATCGACAGATTACCCCCCCAGACTAGAACGAGACATTGTCCTCAATGTCTTAAAGGTAAGGGTTCTCCGACATAAATCTAAGGCCGTTTATTAATTATGCCAAAAGATAGATGTAAAACGATAAGATTTAGGATATCGGATAAGCAGCGGATGATGAAACTCGAGTAGCGTGAAGGAAACTACGAGCACGAGAGTCTTCAATCATCGGGCAATCCTGGACACATCACAGAAAACACGAAACACAAGAAATGGAAGAGGAAGCCCTCCTCACTCACTTTATTAGAAAAAAGATAAGAAGATAGAAGGATAAGCATGGGGTGCCTCCCACGAAGCGCTTGTTTTTTTATCGAGTCGTATAGCTTAGACTCGCCCCGAATTTACTTAATCTTGGGGGAGCAAATGGAATGGACACCCGGCACGAAGAACAGAGATGCCGGGGTCAAAGACGGTATCCTCACTCCTAGCAGAGTGGAAAAATGGAGAAATGATGGGATAAGTGAAGAATGGGTGAAACACACGGATGACGAAAACAAAGTCAAATTCTGAATCACGGGTGGGAAGGGTGGGGAAAATATCAAGCACCGGATCATCATGATCAGAAACATCGTCCACCACTCCAAAAATAACTTCATCCATATCGGATTCAAATTCTACATCCGGTGGTTTCGCGGGTGGACGAGAAGATGGTAAATCAAAGATAAATGAATCAGCCTCAGAAAGTAAATCATTATCATTAATTTCTTCAATAAAACCATTCTCGTCATTCTCAATACCCGATGGTATCGAGTCATCCGAAGCAAGAAATCGATCGACATCCTCTAAAAGAGGATCACGTGACGGATTATCGGAAATAGGTTCGGAATCAATCTCAAAATGAAAGTACTCATAATCCGGAAGAGAGATATCAGCATGAATAGTGGGACTGCCACTACTCGTCTCTTCAAATCGAAAAATTTCAAGCTCGGGTAAGAAGTCACTATCCATATCGGGGATAGGAAATGAAGAGGTGATCACGGCATTAGTAGACGGAGTCGGATTATTTAAAGCTTCGATCTTTGAAATGAGAAGATTGATATTAGATAATTTTTCACGAAGTAAATCATCTTCGATCTCATCTTCATCTAGGTCGAAATCCTTTATCTCCTCTAAGCTAATGAACTCATAATCGGAACGCGATTCCTCAACATCATCGATATCTCCACAAGAGTCTTCAATACTCGGAGTATACTCATTGTGAGAATCGGCATAACTTTCAACGTCATCATCCGCAGCGTGATCAAACGGCATCTCATCCGTATCAACGGTTTCAAAAAGAGGGTTCGAATAAATAATGATATTTTCGTTTGGAACATCCTCATCTGGAAGCGTATCATCATCGGACTCATCAAAAGCTTCACTACTCATCGGAGGGAGGGAAGATAATGGTTCTTCATTCAATAACTCTTCAAGAAAACGAATATCTCCCTCCGAATCAAAAGTAGAGTCATCAACCATCGTTGAATCGGAATTATCATTAGCAAGAGAAGTATCGACCTCTTCCAAAACGGGGTCACTTCCCTCAACCGGTGTGAGGGAAGGATTGGAAGAGTCGGGGAGGATAGATTCAGAAGACGTAGTGGGATTGCCACTCGAAGAGTAATTGATGTCATGTTTACAATATAAAGCTATTACAACCCGCCTCTGCTCCTCAAACAACAATTCTTCCATGCTTTTTGTTCCATCATCTTCGACGGTTGTGGTAAAAAATGGTGAAGAGTTATAATAAGAATTAAACATGAGAAGGAGAAAGAGATAGAATTATACGGTTTAGAGGGTTAAAGAAGAAGAATCAAATTGATGAGAGGATAAGAAGATTATTTTTGGATTTTATAATTTAAAAACATTGAATAACACAAAAGAAAAGGAAAATAAAATTTGAAAAGAAAAATCTTTTTGGAATTTTATGTTTATAAAAACCTTGAAAAACAAATTTATTTTATTTTTGGTAACCGTTACGTTATCCGTAACCGTTTCCTTCAAAACTACTCGCTATCCGGTTGTAGAATTAAAGTAGTCCGATAACGTTTAATTTCACGATTTGTTTTGTTGTTTATTCGGAATGGTTTACAACCGCCCTCCTTCAACGGAAGACCGAGGATGTTTATTAATGGTGAAAACACTTTAAGAAAAGTTTTTTTTTTTTTTTTTTTTTTTTTTTTTTTTTTTTTTTTTTTTTTTTTTTGGTATTGTGAATACTTGGTGACAAGTATTCAAATGGTTATTTATTTATTATTATTATTATTATTATTATTATTATTATTATTATTATTATTTTTTTTTTTTCAAAAACAATTTATTTACAAAACAAGACGATAACTTCCACGGGGAAGGTTCTTCAATACACAAAATACGATACGAATCAACGATAACGTTTCAAGCCTTCCCCGGCAGCGGCGCCATTTTTATTGATGCTTGTTTTTATTTTTTATATTTATTTTTATTTGTTTTTCCAAAGAAATATTCGTGAGAATATTTCCCCGGGTCGTTCTCCCAACGAAGGTTTGACGGCGTATGAGTCGATTCGATGTCGTGAAAATGTGAAGTGAATAAGTGACGTGAAAGATTATATTTTTTAAGAATTGATTACACTATAATAAGAAAAATTAAAAACAATTTACGCTATTCAAATAAATGCACACAAAGAGAATTCAAATAAATGCAAATCCCGGGCTAATCCCGAGATTTATAAAACTAATAGTGAAGAATTAATCCTAAAATGCTAAGACAGAAACCTAAAGGACTGAAAATGTAATTTAAAGAAACTAATTTATAAAAGCAAAGTAAGAAAATAAAAGTTTTATAAAAACCGAGGGACCAAATTTGCAAATTTTGGAAACTTTATTTAAACTAACAGATTACACAAACAAGCTCAAAGATTAAACTAAAACTAACAACTGCAAGTCCTATATTAGATCAGCAACTATGTTCTAAATCCCTAACTTGCAGGCTAGAAGAAGCACACCTAATAAGCTCTGATATGAAAACTTAAGGCAGATATGTAAAGCTAGAACTAGTGGCTTTCTAAAATTCACAAAAAGCCCTATCAATAAACCTCAACTGATCCACTAATTATGCCTTAGTTCAGATCCTATTCAAGCTAGTATGCACTAGTGATTGACTTTTATCTATGCAACTACATTTGACTAATCTGAATTTTAATGACCTAAACCTATTACCAGTTGTATGATTAACAAGTTTAAACATTAAAAACACAATCACAAACATAAAATACAACAATATAACTAGAACAGCAAGAACAAATAACATAAATGCAGGCAGAAATTAGATTAATGGCTAACTTGACTTTTAGTGCAATAAACCTACTGTATTATGCCATATCTAACCTATGCTAACCTAAGGTGAGCAAGTTATGCAGAAATCACAACAAAAGAACAACTAGAACATCAAATAATCAGCAGATCCAAACATCCCTTAAAAACTAACTTACACTACATATCACAGATTCAAACCTCTTAAATCTAAACAAATGGTCAAACAAGATGCATAATCAATCAGAGAAACCAATTCAACATTAAATTTCAATAATCAACAACAAGAACTCAGAATCATGGATCAAGCAGAAGTAAGGCAATATTGAAGCAGTTAAATGGAACAGTAGCATAAATGAAACCAACAAGCTTTAACACTTTAAAATCTACTAAATCAGCAACAAACAAAAGCATACAAACAGTAATCTATTAAACTAGACAGATCTACACTAATGATTGAATGAAGAACTTTATGAAGCTAAAATGGATTTAGGACTTACAAATTCAGTCCCTAACTGAAATAGGGTAAACTTTTCAACAAAGCCTATCTTTAGATAGGCTTAACCACACCACAGCAATCACAATCCACCTCTGAATTACCCAAATACTTCATTATGCCAGCATTTGACTTTCGTTGACCAGAACTAGTTAACCAATTTGAAGCAGAAACTAAGTAATAAATCTCATTACAAGCTATTGAAAAGCTTGAATGAACTTATGAGACAGGAATTTAGAAAGTTTTAAAAAAAAACTTGATGAAGACTTTTTAAAGTAAATTGCTATTGAATGAAAACTAAATTTATTATTATAACGAAAAAGATTACAATTCTTGAGGAATTAAAGAGCACTAAACTTCATAAAAGCTAAATGATTACACTAAGATAAGCTATGCTACACTACTCCTACTCCTAGAGCTAACCACTAACTAGCTAACCATCGATGTGAGGTGAGAGGTCTTGAATTTATAGCCTTGAGTCTTCAAATCGTAGCCCTTCATTTATCATCGTGTCATCAAACATAATCATAGCCCTTGGATCTTTTGCGTGAGGTGTCCTGACCAATCAATGGCTTCCAAATGTCCACGCTGGCAATCTGAGGTGTTGTCAGATGGTGTCAGGCTTCTAGATACGCGTGCAAGTACCAATTTGCCCTTACTCACGGTAATTTTGGGGATTGAAAATTTAGGGTTCTTCGGTGTACAGTAATTTCTGGGTAGGGTGAATTTGGGGCGCGCGTTAGTGTGGGAGATAAGTGAGGTGAGTGTGTGATTTATTTTATTTGTTTGACTTCTCTTGACCGAGTGGGAGTTAGTGAAAAGGTTTGACCGGGTTTGAAGTTGGGTGGTGTTGGATCGGGTGAGTAGTTAGTAAAGGTTGGGCCGGTTATTGTTTAATGTTGGGCTTGGGTAGATTATGTGAAGTGGGCTTGATGGGATTTAGTTTGATGATTTTTTTAAATCCGGGTTTTGGTTTATGTTATTTAATATTTGTTATTTTAAAATCATAAGGACCAAATGTAATTATCTTGAAATCTCAGGGACCAATCTTGCCATATTTTCCAAAGTAGATCCAAGGGATGAAATTGACAATCTCTGAAAATTGGAGGGCTAATCTTGACCATTTGAGCGTACTTTGACTGTTTGACTTCCCCGGCCTCGGCTTTCGAACACTCTTCCAATCTTTTGCTCGTTTTCCCGGTTTTCTTGTGTCTTTTGTCATTTCTCCTTGATATCCGTGCCTGCACATGTAAAAACACAAAAACACAATATATTTGGCATTTTGGACGGGTTTTTGGTCTTTTTGGGTCCGGTTTTGGTCAAGAAAAGGTATGTGTTTAAGCACATACCACATTCCCTCAATTCTTGTTCAGAACAATGGGAGATATGAAATTACCCCTATTTTTAAATATGATCTAGATTACAATAATCTTCTTACTTGAAATTATTTTTACAAACTTAAAAAGAATATAAAAGAAATTAATTACTACTCCCTCCGTCCCATTTTAATTGTCATGGGACCCAAAACACGGTCTTTTTGCTTCAACTTTGACCGTAAATATTTTTGTTTGTATTATATAATACTTGATGAAAGTTATATCATTGAAAAGTTCGTTTAACGAACTTTTCAATGATATAACTTTCATCAAGTATTATATAATACAAACAAAAATATTTACGGTCAAAGTTGAAGCAAAAAGACCGTGTTTTGGGTCCCACGACAACTAAAATGGGACGGAGGGAGTAATTACTAGTTAAGAACAGAATTGTCATTCTTCGAAGAGTAAGAAACAAAAAACAGCAATAAATATGTTATTCTTGAATGTGTGTGTGTTTTTAGAGGACGATTCTTTTGAGACAAAAACTATGTATATCTAAAGTTTACTTTCAAATAATATAATTAAACAACGGTCTTTAGAGATATTATATAAATTTGAGGGTTTTCGTTCTGATTTATTTTGTTGAAGACTATTGAGAATTTGAGATTCTTGAACTATTTTTTAAAAAAAGTTGAAAACAAATACCAGGTTGATCATGTGTAATTCATGAGATGTGCACGTGAAACAGTTTTTGGATCCATAGTGCATGTGATATTTAACACTTCGGGACAGGATCCACTTATCCAATACGTCTATTGATACGTACAAGAGACCAAAATACCAAGTCTTGAAGACTTCTACTTGCACGTTATATTAAGTTAGTTTACATGCATGAGTTTGGTAGTTCCAATCAATCCCACGTTTTATATCTTTGTTTACTAAGTTAGGATGCCATGCACTATATTTTGGATTTAGTAGCCCACTTACTATTAGCAGTTAAAATTATGTTCCCTATTTATATGTAATCTCTTTCACTGAGTAGAGTGGGAAATGAATGAAAAAGAAACTTAGTTTCAATTCTTGTCTCTCTATATTTTTTGAAGTCTTGCCCGCTCTAAGAGCCTTATCAATCCGTCTTTTTAATCTACTTCTTGGGAGATTGACCATCTATAATCGGTTTTCTATCAATGGTGCTTTCATCGACTTACTCGCCTCCTCCACCACGTTACTCACGAGATGTCTTAGAAAAGTTGGCTGATCTAGCGGATCAACTAGCTGTGGTGCAGTGGTTCACGCCTTTTGCTCGTCCACTGCCGTACTCGAAACCATCTCACAAGAGCTCCCTTTCCAAACCATCACTACAACCTGTCATGCCACTTCCGTCTCCAGTGCCTCCCATTTCAATGTTACTACGACCATCACCATGATTGATAACGACACAAAGCAGTCACCAACTGTCACTACAAGTCCACCAAACACACAACCACATATCATCATGCCATTACCAAGCAACAATGGGCAGAAAATCATCCCCTCTAAACTCACCATTCCAACCTTTGATGGTTCCTACCTTCTCGATTGGATTTTTCAAGCTAATCAATATGTCACTCTCTACAACATTGCACCACCCCAACGTATTATCATGAACAACTTTCACCTCACCAATGACGCTCTACGTTGGTACACGCATCTATTTAACAATCACTTTCTCACCACCTGGGATGCCTTCACACGAGCCTTGTCTCGGCCGGTTTTTAGGAGGGAAGAATTGATACGTACAAGAGATCAAAAGACCAAGTCTTGAAGACGTCTACTTGCACGTTATATTAAGTTAGTTTACATGCATGAGTTTAGTAGTTCCAATCAATCCCACGTTTTATATCTTTGTTCACTAAGTTAGGATGCCATGCATTATATTTCGGATTTAGTAGCCCACGTACTATTAGCAGTTAAAATTATGTTCCCTATTTATATGTAATCTCTTTAATTGAGTAGAGTAGGAAATGAATGAAAAAAACTTAGTTTCAAGTCTTGTCTCTCTATATTTTTTGGAGTCTTGCCCGCTCTAAGGGCCTTATCAATCCGTCTCTTTAATCTATTTCTTGAGAAATTGACCATTTATAACCGGTTTTCTATCATCTATTGAGCATAGGGACAATAATACTTGCAGCATAAGTTAGTCAATTTTCAGTAATTTTATTAAAAATGTAACTAACCAAAAATTAAGATTGTCTAGCGGCAGTGGTCACACGTTTTGATTTTCTCAAAAGATGTATCGGATTCGAACTTAACTAGACAAACATACAGGGCGGAAATAGAAAAATTTTAAATTTGTTCGTCGCAGATAACCTGAACGGTAAAAATCTGATCCGATTAATAATATAATAACCAATACCATACACCAATGGACAACTAGCATGTTAGTGCAAGCAGTCTCGTTTGTTTTGATTGATGACAAATATGTAACTTGATAAATAACGTAAAATGTACAAGTTACTTGTAATCATATCTTGTCTCAACATACATTCAACACCTCTCGAGTCCTCGTATGGTACAACACAGGTTCGTACATGTTTGTTATGTGGCATTATGATCAAACCCTTAACAAACATTTTAGAATGTTTAAAATACGGCTAGGTCATTAAGTATTTTAAAAAGCTAATCATTCTACTTAGAACCTCATTTTGTATTTTGCATATACAAGTACTTTTACTTGTACATCATATTTCCTAAGTTTAATAGGATAAGTACTCTTTAGGTGTCTAACTAAGACAAATGTGCTTACTCATGAAAATGATGTTAAAGACATAGTAGCATAAGTTGTTTAACATCTTTAGTATCATAAGTATACACATGTTACTTATAAATAGTACATACATGTTTCATACATTTACATTTACATAGATAACATTTTAATTCTTAAAATAGAAATAAGTACATGACATCATTGCATACATCATAGTAATATCTTTAGGATGTCTTGAAGATTTAGTAAATATCTTGGAAAGATCTTCAATCAAAGAATTAGATTGTGTAAGATCTTGGCAAGATTTGGTAAGATATGTTAAGATCCAGCTGTCTGGTCCCAGCGGAACCAAACAGCATAAAGGGCGGACCCCTGGATTTGGATCCGCCAAATCCGTGGCTTGCATAAACAGTTTTCCTATAAATAGTAGGCCATTGTTTACCCATTGTTTCAACCCACTAGAACACACATTCCCTGTACCCTTTGCATACATTTAGATCAGTAGCAAACCATGTAGAATCATACATTAATCACCCTTTCCATAATGATCATAATGTTACTAACTTTCATTATGTTGTAAGCATACACTCGTAATGATCCTGTGAAGCAAGCTCAGAGATCATGAGTCATCATCCATCACAAACATAGCATACTTCCTGATCCACCAAGAAGGTTAGAAGATCTTGAAGTCATCATTCATCAAAGCATACCAACATATGAAGATTCAAGTCCTCTTGACATCCTCAATGTTTGAAGACTTCTTATTCAAGAAATTCATGTAGATTCCACATGCATACATATATGAAGATCCATTACAACAAGTTTAGAGAGCTTGTGATCTTCATCCATTGAATGCTTCCTATCAACGAAAGTTCATTTAGTTTAGGCATTCATATCCATTGGACATTCATGTCATGGATCATTGTTGTAAACATCATTGCATCACAATCTATTCACCGAATTAGAGTAGATGGTTTATGTGTTTGTGTCATAAAACACAAGGTTTCTATGTTGGGCCATAAAACATAGCGGGAGTGGTTGTACCCATGTAAAAGAACTCGACATCTAGCTTAGTGGCGGAAAAAGTATAAGCGACGACGGGAGTGGTTGTACCCTTGTAAAAGAACTCGACATCTAGCTTAATGTCAAAAATTGTATAGGCGACGTCAGGTTGGTTTTACCTCGAACTAGAACCCGGTATTTAGCTTTGTACCGAAAAAGTGTAAGCGACGATTTTAAGGTTTTATTGGCCAAGAAGGGAGCTTGTTGATATAGTGAAGTAACTCTCGAGTTGGGTACTCGGGGAGTGGAGTAGGGCGGAGAGGAGCTCCGTGACCGAACCACTGTAAATCATCGTGTTCGGTTTGCGCTTTCTTTTATTTATTGATTTACTTTATGTTTACATTATATGTTTGCTTGTGTTGTGACTTGTTGATAATATTTTTGTGACAACATGTTTTAGTTTATGCTAGTTATAAACTACAATTGACATCTTTCATATTAGAACAAGCTAAAGTGGAAATTTGATACAACAAGTTTTATGTTTTTAAAACGGGAACGTATTCAACCCCCCCCCCCCCTCTACGTTTTCACAATTGTTATCAAAGCCTTGTGGCTCTTATTTTCAAAACAAATGGTTTTTAAAATGGAGTACGATCCATGTATCAAATTACCATTGAAGCGGAATATAATATGAAAAATGTTTCGCTAAATATACTTAGAAATTTTGTTGTTAAATGTTACTTTGTATACAAGATTGAAGATTTCTTTGATAAATAAAAGAAAAGATTTGTCAAAAAGAATTAAGCGTCAAATTGTGTGCTTAAAGCAAATTTATGAAAGATACGTTTTAAAAGGAGCGCTTGGGATAACTATAGATTTAGTTGAAAAATCCATTCGTAAATGATTTGATAAGTCATATGAGTAGACATGATGATAGAATACGTAATATTTATTTAGGCAAAGAAAACTAATTATGTTTGGTATGCATCGTCATATTTAAACACAAAGTGACGAAAAGTATCTTTCTTTTTATGCTTTGCTATGTGACTGCTTGTTCTAGTTGTTTGCATACATGTTGTTTGCTTGTTGAATGTTGTGATTACACTTATTTGTTTGTAATACATAAGTGTCAATCTTGCCATGATATTCATTTGCTCATTTTCCTTTTTATGCATAATAGGACCTTTGCTAGATTTTGTGCGATAAGTTGAAAAATTGTTTTAGATAGCTTTTCTTGCATATATTATGCATAACTCACTTAGGAATGAGAATTAGATAAAACTAGTTAAGTGTCTTGAAGATTGTTGTTTTGCACTTAATCTCTTCAAATGGTTCAAGTGTTAAAATGTGTAAACATGTAGTATCTTTTAAAATGGGGATTGGCACATTTGCTTCTAATCATGATGTTTAGTGTATTTGTCTTATCATAGGATAGAAACTTAACTTTGAATGATCATGTGAACTAACCGTGTCATGCAGGACGATAACACTTTGATGTTATCAATTTTTCATGTTTAAGCCACTGTTTGGCTTAACTTCCATATATGGAAAGTTCAAAATCGTTTGTTTGATCTTTATGTTACCATGTATTAGAACCTGTGTATTTATTTCCAAACAATCACAACTAATTAATTACATATCATTTAGGATAATTTTTGGGATTTCAACGGGTTTCGGGTACTTAGAAATGCCCTCTGTAAAGAAATTTCAATCGGCGGATATGGCGGAACCAAAATTTGGGTTCCGTATGTTGAAGTTTTTGGCTCTGCCTAAAAACAACCAACGGATTCCGCGAAACCAAAAAATGGGCTCCGCCTTTGTTATCATTTGGTTCCGCTAGAACAAACAGCTTGATTTTTAAATTTTCGTTTAAATCCCTCACTCAAGATCACTCACTTTCATCACTAGGATTCTTTTCACTAATGTTCACTCATATTAAGATTAGGACATCTCATTTGCACCTATAAAATAATCATCTCTAACCATACTTTCAAATTTCACGAAAATGCTCCAAGGTACCTTTCTCCATAAAGGAAGGAACCCTAAAAATGGTTCCTTACAATCCATGGACCACTGATTATTTGTGATCATTACACACACTCGCTGTATTCTTTCATCGTTTACTCATCCATTAACTTAATTTGTAAATTGACAACTTCCTAACTAATCCGGACTCACTGTGTGCAAAAATATCATAGATCACAAGTCCAACTTATTACTACAGATATTGTTATGTATCCACATATGTTGCATTTCTTGGCTAACATGTCATCCTTCAAGACGATTAAGATTTACATCGAGTCATAACTCACACTTAGGTTATAGATTTATTATCAAGTCTTGCTATCCTTGTATGCTATCCAATCTCAACAAAGTAGGATTTACAACTTAAGTATTTCATCCGAAATATTCAAGTAAATTTGACTTATAATTGTAGTCATTAAAAGTCATATCCGAAAGAATCAATACCCAAGTATTTTAACAACGTATGTTAAAACACTTTTCATATCACCTAAGAACACTTGTTCTTTCACCATCATCCCATTACATTCACTTCTGTGATATGTCTCAAGCCCTAAGCTTCAAATCACATCACCCACTAGTTGTACCAACCTAAGAACCACTAGAATTAGTCTCCATCCTTGTTGTCTTCAACATCCATGAAACATAAGTACTCTCATAGCACAACAAACCCCTACAACACCATAATCATTATCATCATTGATTACATTGCTCAAAAAGCCCATTGTCCAAACACTCGTACCGAATCAAATGCATTGAACAAATTCAACCATACCTTACCACCTATAGGATTAGAACCTTCACCATCAAATGAGCATGATACTCACATTCATTGTTTATCATGTTCCACTAGGTTTAAGTAGTACCACTTTCACAAGTTATCAAAGTATTGGTAATACTTTGTTGTTAAACTTCTACGTAAGTTTCATTAAACCTTAAATCAACATTTTAACAAAATATGTTAAAATGCAATCTCAAAGATAACCTTATGCATCCCAAGTGACAATGAATCTTGAGGAGTATACATAAGAAACTCAAGTGAATTCCTCTTGTCTTCATCTAGTAAATTTAGGATAAGTCTATCCAACTCAAACACTTTGAGTTCATATCTTCATTTAGGAAAATATGATGTTTCAGAAAACATTATGTCTAAGAAATCATATGTTTAGTTTTCATCTTGTTAAAAGGATAATATATATCCTATGCATCATTCTCTACTTGCAACATGAACGGTTGTGTTACAAGAGATTTCATCACACCTCATTAGGTTAATGATCTTTAACAAACATCATAACCAAACCTTGCTCAAACATTGTGCATATCTAATGTTAAAACTACACATCTTGTTACACCCCGTGCCCGCTTAGACCAAAAATTAAAACTTTATACGCGGAAACGCTTGACTTTTACGGACATTCTGTCATTTTTTTTACTATTGACAAAAATCTATAAACATTCAGCACTTGAGACTATTTTTAAATGAAAGTAGACTCAATTACCTTCAAAACGACGGATGGCACGACCCGTGACGACTTACGGTTTAAAAGATATGATTTTTTGAAAATCGCCAAAATCTAAAAATCCGCCCAACCGCCGGCTGAGATTTCCAGCCGCCGGCTGGGGGTCCAAAAGCTGGGCTGAACCACCGGCTGAGGTCCCAGCTGCGGCGGTTCAGACCCTGCTGATCACCCGAATCATTTTTCAAGTTTCGCGATTGAAAACCTGACCTCCCGAACTCGTTATTTCACCAAACTTTCCAGATTTACTTAGTATATCAATGAGCTCATTTTCATACAAAAACATTTACCGAACGACTCCCCGAAGGGGTACTTTACAAATTAGACGGGTTATGCAAATAACCTGTTTTGACCCATTTTCTCAACAAACAACCCATACGACTTCCGTTTTACACCAAACTTTACCAAAAGGATAATATTAACATAACAAACATGTTCCAAGGGTACTTAACCCGTTTACAACCCAAAATGGGTATTTTCATACATAAACCAAACGCCCCTTTATACTTGACTATAAACACTTCAAACTCACTTTGACATACCAAATGACTACCAAATCGTTTGGACGACCTTAACATATAACTTGCCATATGGCTACACTTTACAAACTCTTAAAAGACCAACGGGGGTACAAACTTACACATGAGCCCGGCATTCTACCTAAGCTCCTATACATACTACCTTAATCTCGCATATCCAAATCCTTAATCCTTACATCCAAGCCGCCCATATAAACATGCCAACCTACAAAATGGTTAGACAACTAAACCGTAAGCACAAAGGCTTAGCAAGTAAAACGATAATAACATACAATTATACTTCAATCCACATAAGCATCATATACATAAAACACTTACTTCATGGCTTACTACTCAAGTCTCATCTAGCACATAACATCAACATATTCCATAGCATTAACTCATCACATAAGCCATATTCATGGCATCACATAATCATATTCCAAGTCCATATACTTGACATAAACATACATAACACATTTATGTTAGAAATCCATATAACTCATGTCATCATCATTTTACTTACCTTAATCCAAGCTAAATAATAACAAGAACATCATCATCATCACAATCTTCCATCATCATCATCATCCTTTACAATTAACCAAAACCTAACAACATAACAAGGGTTAACAAAACCCATTAAACATACTTATCTTTCATTCTACATCATCATATGATCATATCTTGATCATATGATGAAAACCCACTTAATCCATACTCTATAACTTCATTAACCATCAAGAACATAGATACTTACTTGAAATGAGCATAGCAAAGGGTGGCCATAAGCACTAGGACTTGATCATCTTCTTTTCTAAGCCATCAAGCTAAACCTTTCCCTCCCTTTTCTTTCTCTAAGAACCAGCCTTTCCCACTCTATCTCAATAATGGAAGAAATGTCTAGAATAAGCTAGATATAGCTAGTTAGGTGGCACTTTGGGCTAATGACAAGAATGGCCCCTCAAGTTTCTTTCCTTCTATTTTAGCCACAACTAACTTTATAACATATTTGACTTATGACGACATAAGTCCCTTAGGTCTATTTCCTTTCTATTCTTGCCACAATATACTTTCCATAACTATATAACACATACTTTGACTATCACTTGACTAACGGGTTGACTGGCCAATCACGAAAGGCCCTTAGTCCACTTTCATCAAGGGTGGGGTCCCAACACCCGGGAAACGAGTGTAACACATCTCCATAGCATACACAAGATCTATTAAAGTTGGTAACTTTACTCAGATTCTTGTTCCAAAGAGCTTTCTTGAGAATGTGTAACACCCCCTAATTTTTGAGATAACAGCGGAAGACTAATCGGGGTATTACGGGGAGGATCGAAGTCATAATCATAGAAAATGGCTCAAAAGAGACGTTTTGAATATTGTTTGTCATTCAAATAATACTTTCGTTACAAAAGGTGAAATATCAGATTTGTAAAATCCCATGAAAGGGTGTGATAATTTGAAAAGAATGACATATTTGATTTTACACCACGTAATTTATCAGAGTTATAATGCCCACTCCGTGTCTTGTCCTGCTCCGTTAATTACCTGAGATAAACATGCTTAAAAGTGTCAACACAAAGGTTGGTGAGTTCATAGAGTTTAATGGAAAACAATTAATTTCAATAAATTCAAGTGGTGTACAGTGGTAGATGAAATGAATACTAATACTTTCTAAGGTAAGTAGCAAGTTGCGTTGGGTAAAAACCACAAGTAAATCATATATAGAATCAGTTAAATATCGGGGTAGGATTCCATGGGAATCATAATCCTAGCTTGGAGTGATAATAATGGTGTTCTGCCTGAAACCTACAATTGTAGTCTGGAGTAATACTAATACAGCTGTATCTAAATATATATGAAAACATATATATCCTTATAAATATTGCCCTAAGCCTCATGACACGCAAACGTTAAACAGTACTGGAATTCGGTAGGGGGAAACAATCCAAATCAATGGCATGAGTTATGGCCCTCGGAGTAATAGGAGATTGTGCCATTTCCTATTTTTCTCAAATATAGTGCATTGCGACTAATACGACTAGCCACAAAGGCATTCCGTCCAGTATTAGTGGAATAGGCAGTCAGCCTCCAACAGGTTTCGAATCTGTCCACTATATTCGCGTTCACTTACAAGTGATTAATGGTTTATGATTTGAGGGGCTTCTTGGCAATTATTAAGCTTAGGCAACATCAACTTAAATGGTGTTCATAGGATACGAGTGTTCTAATTCTAGCAAGTATTTCCATTGGAGTTTGGAAATAACATATAAAAGTGGTGTGTACATTCATGGTGTTACGTGAAGGTGTATAATGAGAACAAATATTATGTTTCAATAAGAAATTTGAGAACACTATCATTTGAGTTCAGTGTTTAAGCTAAACAAGTAATTTGTGAGTAAAGTAAACATGTATCTCCCCCAAAGTGTAAATCAAAATGTATAAAGTAGGGGTTATAATTCAGAGTAAATCATGAGAGTTTTCAGTGTACTTGTAAAAGTAACAAAATATAGTTGAGCATGTATCTCCCCCAAATAGTATTTATAACACAAGTATAAAAACGGGGCTATGACTCACCTTGAGTTTAACTAACAAGGTGGAATACGAAATCAAGTAAGGTTACGAAAACGGCTTCAACACACGACCTGAATACATAGGGAAGTCTGAGAATTTGAATTATACGAATAGTGAGTGTGAAAGTGAGAGAACGGATGATGATTTGACCGATGATGTGGGTTTGATATGCTTAAAATGCCTAAAGTTTAAAAATAATATTACATATAATATTATCTTGTTTTTATGTCATTTAATCCAAAAATATCATTTTCTCAAAAGTGGTGAAACGAAACGTGAAGTTAAATGGTTTTAAATCTCGTTATATATAAATAACGTAACGTTATATATTAAGTAAATGAAACATAGAGAAATGCACGTGACGTGATGGGGATTTGTAAAAAGTAAAATAGAAATGAAAATGTCAAATACATTATGTTGGTCCTTGTCCTTTTCCTATTTTTACACTTTATACCCTAACGGCGTTAGTGTTGCATCGTTAGTCCTTAGTTAAATATAACTTACATTTATAGTCCACTATTTGTCCAAAATAACATTATGAGCTTGGAATTTAATATAATATCAGTTTCTACCTTAAGGTTCCTGTTTTGGCACTTTCAGTCCTTGTTTTTAAGAGTTGACAGTTGTAACGCCCCTTGACCACTTTGACAAAAAACTTTGAACTTTACACGCGGAAACGCTTGACTTTACTTTACATTCATAACCAAGATGAACATTCCGACTCATAAACAAGATGACCATTTCATAACCAAATGACCATTTCATAACCAAGATGACCCTTTTATAACCAAGATGAGCATTAATTGTCCCACCTTAAGGTCTGGATTTCGAACCAGAAGGGGGATCCCAGACAGAACTATTTCATAACCAAGATGACTACCTTGATCCACACTTAGGTCCTGACTTTGGAACCTAAAGGGGGATCCCAGACTGGAATCTGGATCCACACTTAGGACCACAATTTAGAACCAAAAGGGGGATCCAAGACTGATGGGTTATGCATAACACTCATTTTGACCCATTTCACTACATACCACCCATACGAATTCCGTTTTACACCAAACTTTCCAGAAATCATTATACTAACATACTAAACATGTTCCAATAACACTTGACCCACTTACCACCCAAAATGGGTACTTTTACACATAATCCAAACGCCCCTTTATACTTTGACTATAAACCCATAACACATACTTTGACACACCGTTGACCACCCAACCATTACGATGACCTTGACACACATTTTACAAATCACAAGAAAGACTCTCGGGGGTACAACCTTGTCTCGCGCTCGGAATTCTACCTAGCTCCTAATGCTTATTATCTTCCAAACCGCTTATCAAGTCCTTAAGCCATAATCCAAGTACTTTCTTTTCGCCGCACATAAACCTACAAGAACATTGAAAACTAAAAGGGTAAGCTTACGCTTAGTAAGTAACCCAACATAAAACACATATCATACACATACTTTCACATAAGCATCATAACCGCTTTAAAAGCTTCTAAGCCATAACATACAAACCATATCACGCATATCCTTATAACATAACTAATATCAAATCAAAACAACCATAACTAACTACATACCTTAATTAGTCCCAAGCCATAAGCTACATACTCTTAGCCAAAATAACTAGCCACCAATTTCCAACTTACAACCATTCTAAATCCAAGTCTCATGTCTCACACAATCATAATACATATATGATAAATACATACATAACACATGTTTTAGGGAGAGTTACTTACCTTCAATCCAATCTAACTATTATATCATTATTTCACCACCATCATCATCATCCTCACTAGTCACCATCATCCTCATCATCATATCCATTACTATGATTATAAATCTTCACAATTTACCAAGACCTAACAACATAATAATTAACATCATAAACAAGGGTTAACATAACCCACCATAACCTACCCTTCTTCCTTTCTACATCATTAATTGATCATATCTTGATCAATTGATGATTTCCCACTTTATTCATAAACCTTAACTACATTGAATCAAAGACCATAGGTACTTAGGTCCCCTTAGTTTATGCATCATATTTTATATTACTACATTAGTCATACTTTGACTATTGGTTTTGACTTCCACATAACTTTGTTGACCAACCAATCACATAAAGTCCTTAGCATATTCCATCTAGGGTGAGGCCTACTCGTAACCGGGATACGGGTCTAACAACAGTTTTAGTCCTTGAAAGTGAAACTAGTTTGCAAATTTAGTCCAAAAGTACAAAAAATGTGGGGAAAATTATACGAATTTTTATGTAGATTATTAAAGCTTATTTCAACTGCTTATTTTCCAAAATGGCTTATTTTTTATTAATGGGCCTTAATGAGCTAAGATAAAGGCCCATTAACATTTAACGATCCATGGGTTTTAAGGTAAGTTGGGCTTATCCTTAGGCTCATTTTTAATGTTATAAATCCATATCAAAAGTGCTTATACTCATAACTTATTCAGATTGCTTAAAAATTGCTTAATGGGCTTTTTGATCCAAACCGAAATATATTTAAGTTCTTATCAACATGTGATTGCATTTACATTGGCCATTTTAGCTTATATTTGTAAACTATAAACATGAACTTATTAGCTAGTAGTATGGAGACTTAGGTCTTGTAAAAATATTGGGGTGTTGTTAGGTCGAATTTGTTTTTACGTGATCATTTTGGTGGCGACTTGGGACAATTTTAACTAAAAAGACTAAGTCAATTTTTGATGTGATATGTTTTATACGTGTGAAACTTAGATCAAAATGAAGATCGAATATGCATGTAAACAACAATTAAACGTGAGGTGAGTGTGTTTCAAGGTTCCTAGGCCTTCCAAAAGGGAGGCAAACCATTTGTTGTGTTTTAGAACTAAAAGTAATACGTAAAAATAAAAGTGAATAAGTATACGTTCGAATGAGATGCTATACAATGCATGGTGAGTTAAAACGCAATGAAATGAAATGAGAACAAGATGAGAGGACTTACAACACCTCTAGGGTGGTGAGTGGACGTGTGTGGATGACTAGAACAAACGGAAAAGTCCACAACTCGCTAGAACCAATTTATACGCTTTAATATAAGTACCTCATGCCTCGAATTGACCCCAAATGAAGTTGTAAAACCTTCCTAGTCTCTAGAGCTCGTTTAAAGGATGATAAAAACTTATAAATGTGTAAATGAGTTGTGTGGGAGAGGTGGTAAACTAGTGAAGGTATATATGTGTATATATAAACACGTATATGTTTATATTGTAAATTAAATCACACAACTTGAGAGGATTATTCATTGTCAGGAATCTAGTGATATTGAGATAGATATTCTGACATTTAGGAGGACTTTAAGAGTTGTGTGAGTGAGGGGAAAATGGTGTGAGTTGTGTTGTGTATTATATATGTCGACTAGAATAAATTATAGGTCCAAAATCCTTTTAACGTGTTACAATGTGCTAGGGTAGGAAAAATACCTTTGTTTATCTCATATATGAACTAATAAACTCATTAGAACTAGGTGAAAACAAGTGTGGGTCGTTTTGGAGGAGTATGTGAAAAATGTGATTCAAATGGGTGTGTTTGATGGCATTTCACTTTGACTCATATAAACGTATCAAAAGGTAATAATAAGAGCTAAAACTCGACACCCTAATTATTTGGTGGGGGAAGAATTAGGTGGTGCGAAAATACGTATATGTCGTGTTTCAATATGGGGAGAAAACGGGGAGCTTTTGGGTGAGTGTGAGTCGATTAGAAACATGAAATAATAAGGGAGTTGGGCCTTGTTGGGTTGTCTGATGAACAGTAGCCGAGTAAGGGTGTTGGGCTGAGAATTTAATGGCCCATTTGATAGTGTTTTGTGTCTAATTTGATTTCGTGATTTGCGCGTGAGCTCGTCCCGTTATTTGGTAAATCACGTGATAACATTTTCGTGATATAATAATATAATAAAGAAAATTTTAAATTTTCCCGTAAAAATGGTAATCAGAAACAGTAACAGAGGTTAATATATAATTAATTGTTACTAATAATAGTGGAAATTTACAGTTTGCTACAGAACGTTCTTAACATAGTTCATTATCACACACAAACACATATCTTGATCTTAGATGATCAAATCACTTTCATAACACATACTTAAACATATCATAAAAGATATCATCCATTAGATCATGCAATAACCTTAGATTCTAAACACAAGATTATAATATGTTAACACATATTTGTCTAATTCTCATGTAAAACATGACATCATCATCACCTTATTTTTAACAGATATAGTTGAGTCTTATTAAGTCAAGTATTGATGAATTATCATCTTTTATACTTTAATAGGCAAAAATAGGAATTCCTATCTTTCTAACATGAGAATGACTACTGGAGAATCTATTGCACTAGAAACCCAATTTAACCTAACGGTTAAATTGCTTCCAGGAGAGAAGTTGGGTATGTGGAATCACCCGTAAAAATGGTCGTGTTTAGCCTGAATTGAGCACCGCTAGTAATTGTCTCATATTCATTCTCCAACTTGAAAATTTTGTATTCCTATACTTGCCTAAAGTAAGTATTAAAAGATGATATTTTATCTTGTCTTAGGAATATTAATCAAACAAGTAGTAGATGTGACTTTTCTTAGTAAACTCACTTGCATTACATATACATGTGTTGATTACATGTTATTTGTTTGATATGATTAAGTATCTTGACGTTATCATGATAATTATTTGATTGATAGTCAAATGTGTAAACCTTCAAAAGGTTTTGTCTGCATGCTTATATATGTTTCATGCTACTAGATGTTAACATGATTTGCATGATACTTGTTATATGATATTTCACAAGATTAACATGATTCTTGTTAACTCACGATATGTCATTTTTAATACATGGTGTTAGATAGCTCTTGTCTTTAGTTGACATTCATTGAGCTTTTTCATAGGATAGTATAAATGATGCATGCTTCCAAAATGTTAAAATTGTTTGCATGAACCTGTCATCTCACTTCTTTTGTGACTTTGTCATACTATTTGTTTGCCATATGTGCACCTATAATGTGTCTAAGTGCTTTTAGTATGATAAAAATTTAGAAGTCATTAATGGGTAAGTATGCTTAAGTAACTAAGCCTAACATCAAAACAATTTCACAATGAAGTGTCTCAAACAATGTCATGCTCTCTTGTAATATGATTATTTGTCTTGATGCTATGTGGCAGCTTTTTGTCTAGTAGTTGATTATTTGTTTTTATATAAGATGTTATGATTCCTATCATAATCACATCTTTTGTCATTATCATGTTTTGTGTTATAGGTTGATAACAAATTAGTTGTTATCTTACTATGTTATGCCTACTCTGCATGATTGTAATCCTTTTATTGATACGTAAATTAAGTAATACGTCTATGGGAACCTTTCACTTGCATATAGTTTTTAAAGCTAATAGGGTTAAGTTTCAGAGACTTGGAATTTGTGTTTGCGTATCTTTCAATCAACCTCTTTCCAAAACTCATTATTGCTTCCGCTTTCCTAACAACATCTTCATCACCTTTTAGTTATAACAATACACCTCCAATGAGAAAATCACATGCCTCGTCATGTGATCATCTCGCATTGATAGAGAAGAGTTACGTGACTTCAAGGATGAAGTTCTTTGTAAGCTAACCAAACATCCGCAAAAACATTACCAAGCTCAACGCTTTCATTAACCTGCAACATCCTAAACACTTTACCTTCATTCTTCATTTGATGCATTACAGATTATGTTGAATGTCCACCAATTTAGGGGGAAAGAAATTCATTCACATAATTGTCTTTTCGCATTAAAGAACATGTACTCATGTTTCTTACATCCTCAAATACCAACATGTAGGTTCACACCATTCAGTTAAAATCAGTTCACAAAACCACAAGTTTTTCAAACCTTCTTTGCTCAACATCACAGTTTTGCACCAATACCTCGTCAAGTGAAAAACACATCATGTGTTTGACAAACCTCTTAAACGAGAAGCATTAAGTCTCCTTAGACTTTGACTAGGATTAGTGAAACCAAATCAGTAGTTATAACTAAATACACCTTAGCTTGAACCTTCGTTTTATCAAAAACGACAAAACATGACCAAATCAATTCTGGTCCCATGGTACCCTTGGATAAAACGGTCGGAACCAAAAATTTGGTTCCGCCCAATCCGCGGGTACCTGGTTCAGTTTTTAAACCATTTAAACCGAACAACCCTCTCGTAACCAACGAGTCTAGGATTTTCACCTGTATCTCACAACTTCATTATCTAAGAACACCATCATAGGATCTCATCCTTTTCATTCTTGATACATATCAAACACGTCATTGTCAGTGCAAACGATATATCAAAATCGTCATTCTCAACACGTTGGTCTAACCAACACTCTCGAATCTTATGATGTCATTTTCATCCTCATATAGGTATCTAGTATTTCAAATCTTTGCATATGGAATCTATATTCCTAAGCAATCATTGTCTTCATTTCCTTTTAATTCCATTCAAGCATATATTATGGTACGTTACATCATCTTTGGTAGATGATAATGTCATAACCTTAACCTTCGTTAATACTCTTATAGCATTTGCTATACATTAGAAGTTCTGAATTCATTGCATTCATTAAAACCATCACCTTCCATCACCTCTTTCATTAATCATCAACCCCATGGATTAGCGGAAAACCTACTAGTAAATCAACACCAACACTAGCATCACTCACTCTTAATATTTACTTTCCAGGCATTATTTTGTAGGATTATATCATATTATATTCTTGTGATTGTAATTCTTATTAGAAGATTACACGTTATGACATGGTTTACTAGATAATCATAGTCCTATGTCTTGAGTTTCCTGTGATTATATCATTGATATATTGCATCATATTTACATCTTATTTTTCCTTAAGATATATTGCACTAATCCTTTCATTGTAGGTTCATCATCATATACGCTCGATCGTATATAGCATACTCATTATAGGATGAAGTTTGCATCGATTTTTTTTAGGTTCATCTTGACGCCCTAAAGCAATGGGGAGCTTTCGTCAAGCATTTATAGAATGCATGATATACACGCATTGTTGTATATCACATACTCGTTCTAGGACAAATATTGTTTTACACTAACCTTTATTTTGTAGGATTCTTCATCCTTGCATCATATACGTTGTACCCTAGCAACGGGGAATATTGATCAAGGGGGAGCTAATCATGCACTAACCTTTGTTTTTATAGCTTTCTTATTTCATGCATCATATACTTGGCACTCCAACTAGGGGGAGTATTGTCCAAGGGGGAGCAACCTTCAAGGGGGAGCATGCTCGCATTCATATTTATTCTCATTCTTCAACACACCTTTGTGTTTCGACAAAAAGGAGAAGATAGTCCAACATAGCCTACCCACGTGTAGCGTTTTCTATGTGCATTTAATTCATCATGCATTTCTCATATATTTTTTGTTTTGTTGCACAACACTAACCTTGATGTAGGTTAAGAGTCTTAATTTGATCCATGGATCCGCTAACAACCTAGGGGACGCAACAACCATAGGAGATTGGATTAGTAAATTTAACTTCACTAGGACTAATGCAAGCTCGCCATTTCGGGGAGAAATGAAGTTAACTCCAAGGATACACCCTTTTTGTTTCGAAAAAAGTGGGAGAAATGTGTAAACGGAGAAAGTAATGAGGGAGAAGAGTATAAACAAATAAGGTAATGTAAAAGGTAGTACGGACACAAGTAACTTTTTTACATTTTACTTTCTATCACGTTTATATATTTTGTCATCATCAAAAAGGGGGAGATTGTTAGTGCAAGCAGTCTCGTTTGTTTTGATTGATGACAAATATGTAACTTGATACATAACGTAAAATGTACAAGTTACTTGTAATCATATTTTATCTCAACATACATTCAACACCTCTCGAGTCCTCGTATGATACAACACATGTTCGTACATGTTTGTTATGTGGCATTATGATCAAACCCTTAACAAACCATTTAGAATGTTTAAAATACGGCTAGGTCGTTAAGTATTTTAAAAAGCTAATCATTCTACTTAGAACCTCATTTTATATTTTGCATATACAAGTACTTTTACTTGTACATCATGTTTCCTAAGTTTAATAGGATAAGTACTCTTTAGGTGTCTAACTAAGACAAATGTGCTTACTCATGAAAATGATATTAAAGACATAGTAGCATAAGTAGTTTAACATCTTTAGTACCATAAGTATACACATGTTACTTATAAATAGTACATACATGTTACATACATTTACATTTACATATATTACATTTTAATTCTTAAAGTGGAAATATGTACATGACATCATTGCATCCATCATAGTAATATCTTTAGGATATCTTGAAGATTTAGTAAATATCTTGGAAAGATCTTCAAGCAAAGAATTGGATTGTGTAAGATATTGGCAAGATTTGGTAAGATATGTTAAGATCCAGCTGTCTGGTCCCGACGGAACCAAACAGCATAAAGGGCGGACCCCTGGATTTGGATCCGCCAAATCCGTGGCTTGTATAAACAGTTTTCCTATAAATAGTAGCCCATTGTTTACCCATTGTTTCAACACACTAGAACATACATTCCCTCTACCTTTTGCATACATTTAGATCAGTAGCAAACCATGTAGAATCATACATTAATCACCTTTTTCATAATGATCATAATGTTACTAACTTTCATTATGTTGTAAGCATACACTCGTAATGATCATGTGAAGCAAGCTCAGAGATCATGAGTCATCATCCATCACAAGCATAGCATACTTCCTGATCCACCAAGAAGGTTAGAAGATCTTGAAGTCATCATTTATCAAAGCATACCAACATATGAAGATTCAAGTCCTCTTGACATCCTCAATGTTTGAAGACTTCTTATTCAAGAAGTTCATGTAGATTCCACATGCATACGTATATGAAGATCCATTACAACAAGTTTAGAGAGCTTGTGATCTTCATCCATTGAATGCTTCCTATCAACGGAAGTTCATTTAGTTTAGGCATTCATATCCATTGGACATTCATGTCATGGATCATTGTTGTAAACATCATTGCATCACATTCTATTCACCGAACTAGAGTAGATGGTTTATGTGTTTGTGCCATAAAACACAAGGTTTCTATGTTGGGCCATAAAACATAGCGGGAGTGGTTGTACCCTTGTAAAAGAACTCGACATCTAGCTTAGTGTCGGAAAAAGTATAAGCGACGACGGGAGTGGTTGTACCCTTGTAAAAGAACTCGACATCTAGCTTAGTGTCGGAAATTGTATAGGCGACGTCAGGTTGGTTCTACCTCGAACTAGAACCCGGTATTTAGCTTTGTACCGAATAAAGTGTAAGCGACGATTGTAAGGTTTTCTCCGCCAAGAAGGGAGCTTGTTGATCTAGTGAAGTAACTCTCGAGTTGGGTACTCGGGGAGTGGAGTAGGGCGGAGAGGAGCTCCGTGACCAAACCACTATAAATCATCGTGTTCGGTTTGCGCTTTCTTTTACTTATTGCTTTACTTTATGTTTACATTATATGTTTGCTTGTGTTGTGACTTGTTGATAATACTTGTGTGACAACAAGTTTTAGTTTATGCTAGTTATAAACTACAATTGACATCTTTCATATTAGAACAAGCTAAAGTGGAAATTTGATACAACAAGTTTTAAGTTTTTAAAACGGGAACGTATTCACCCCCCCCCCCCTACGTTTTCACATAGCATTTATATACTCCCCCCCCCCCCCCCCCAAACAACCCCCACCACCACCACCAAAGAAAAAAAAAACTAAACTAAACTAAACTAAACTAAACTAAACTAAACTAGTATTTATATATGTTAATTTTGAATTTTAATTATTAACATTTCTCAAGAATGTTATTGTTCACCAAGCATTAAACATTCTCAAAAAAAACAAAAAAAAAATGGTCCTTGCTGTTTTGCAAAAATGGCACATGCGATTTATATGTTTCGCGAAAACAGTCTCTGAAAGGTTGCAAAAAAGTCCTCTGGCGTTAACATGGGACTCTAAAATAGTCCTTTGTTAAATTTAGGGACTTTTTTGTACAAAAATATTACATAAATATCCTCCAGTTTACGGATAAGTGTCCCTGCAGTTTATGGATGTTGCAAAAATGATCCTTGAAAAATTGTATAAAACATCGCTCCCGCTGTTTGCGATTATTTTGACAGTTTGTTAACTAAATCTAAATCCCGTGACCCTCAGCGGAGCGCGGATTAATCCTCGTGATATAACAAGTTTCTACCAAAGCCTATGCATACATAGGTACACTATAATTAAATGATCCTTTTCATTAACTAATGGGCTCATTTTAGTCCAAAAAAATTATAAGCAAACCAATACCAAACAACATAGTTTCCTCTTAGGTTGATCATGGACGTATTCAATTCATGTCACAAGAACTATTGTTTTTAATAGGATTGGCTAAAATCCCATTTCACTTAGGTTTTATGAGATGCTACACTCATTCCATTAGTTATTTGAAAGAGTTTATGCACCACTTGATGTAAAATAACATAACTTATATCTCACATGTTAGTTTTTTCAATAGTTATTGCTAGGGGTGGTGGTGGGATATCTCACATGATTCTTCATATATTGTGATGCTCCATAGAGTGTTGATGAAATAATATGACATAAGTCATATAACGATTATTATGTGCTATTGCTAGGGGTGGTGGTGGGGTATCTACTTTGCTTCAAGCTTAATACAAACCTGGCCGGCCTATCAAGAATTTGCTTGAATCCCTATCTTCTATTGAGTGATCACAAGTGGAAAGAGATATCTATGGATTCAAAATGATTTTGTTTCCATGTTCTTTTTGGATGTATGGACTCTTTTATGTGTGAACATGGTTCATACAAAGTTGAAAACAAAGAATGTGCTAGAGGAAAGAATGTTATAGATTCTGACATGATTTGATGTATCAACTATATAAAGCCTACTTGATCTTATTATATCTTATATTTCAAGCATATGCAGTTGAAACATCTACTTGTTCTATATGTAGCAATGATTTACATGCCCATTAGAAATTTTAAGTGCTTCTTGCTCATATTATGTAGCAATGATTTACATGCCCATTAGAAATTTTAAGTGCTTCTATATTATGTGATAAGTTTTTCAACCAAGTGGTTGCAAGCTCTAGTTCTAACTTAAGACATGTCATTATGAGATAGTTAATTGTCGTTAAAAAAACAAAGAAACACTGAACTTTGACACTATATGTATTGAAACATAGCAATGTTTTCTAGTTTGTGCATATGATCAAAGAATAACGTTAAAAACATTGTTGAGGCACATACATACATGTTTAAATCATTTTAGAAGTATATAATTTTTTTGGGAATCATATTCTATACGTAGGGTCATGGATTAGATTTTATATGATCATGATGGATCCTGAAATATTGGCATCTTGTGTTGCGCATGCCATTCTAGAAGTTAGATCAAATGAGAAAACGATTCACTATTCTTTCCACTCAAAATACCAAAATTTTTAAAATAAAATGAACTGATATAATATATTCAGAGGTTATCGTTTTTCTTAGTTTTTTTAACCTCACTAATCAGAACACACATAAGGGGCAAAGATGATTAGTATAGTTCTAAATTCTAATAGGGGGCAAAGATAAGTATAGTGACTCATTTGAAACAAATAAGTCGCTTATGAGATAAGATATTGGTAGCTTTGGTTCCATTAATATGCCACATTTAGATATTGGAAAGAGAAGTTGTTACATATGCATCTCTCTAACCTATTTTCGCTCAAAGACAAATGTCGTTCGTCCTAATCAACAGGCCATCACATTGCCGTTGTTACCTTGAAGACGGTCGGCTTATATGCAGAATGGATTAAGGGAACTCAAAAGTGGTTCATCTTGTTTTTAGAAGAACTTAAACAAACACATTTGCGTAACGCTTTCCTTTAGAGGTTCAAACTACAATAATGTACTCCCTCCGTCCCAAAATTATTGTCCCCCGACAAAAAACACATTCTTTTATAAAAATGTCACTATCACTACTTTCTCTCTCTTACTTTTTGCCAAATGACAAGTTTACCCTTAACCAATTAATTAACACTTCTTTAAAGTTTGCAATATTAATTTCAACCAAGGGTAATATAGTAAACTTTACCAAACTCCACTACCTATTCACTTTCTATTTTTAGTATGGGACAATAATTTTAGGACGTCCGAAAAAGGAAAAAGGGACAATAAAATTGGGACGGAGGGAGTAACAATTAAAGATAGGCTATAGGGAGTATAAAAAATGGGAATTGATTGGCACACTCCTAAAAGTTATTAGCACACTCAACTGTACAAGTTGTTAAGGCAGAATATACGTAAAGTACACCTATCTAATGCATTAAGTAGAGTGTGCCAATAAATTTTAAAAATGTGCAAATCAGTACCCATAAAAAATATCTTAAGTCCTTGTTTCAAAAGCCACTTATCATCTCACTTTAAATTTGGCAACAATATTTTATTTTGTATTTAATAGTTTTTTCTTTCTTCCTAAAAGAATGTTGATAAAATCCAATTTTCATACTCGAGTAGGATCTACTTTTGGTTAGGCCAATCTCCAAGTTCAAAGAATTCCCCATCCACCAAGAAGTATGACCCACTTTAGATTTTAGATGATGTCGTTCACAAAATTCTTTTTGATTAAGGATTGATTATATCAATCATTACTCTACTAAAGACTCAAAGAATGAATAATCTTTACTTTCTTAATTATCAGTATAAGTAACTAAAAGTGACTTGTATGCTACAAAATCTAGTGGAATACTCCCTCTTACAGGTGAAAACGAGTCAAGCCGAGTCCGAGCCTGCCAGCGCTCGAGTTTGGCTCGTTTATATATATAAAGCTCGAGCTCGGCTCATGAAAAAAATTTACAAGTTCAATCTCGACTCAGGCTCGACTAATTTATATGAGATATTTTTCGAAAGATTTGTCGATGGTGGGATGTGAGTTACATGAAGGTGTACTCGTATGAAGATTGGTTAGATTGGATTCTAAATCTTAGGCTATCTGTTAAACATAAAAGATTGTTAGAAGGCGTGTGTTATGGGATGTGGTGGCATATTTGGTCGTTCCGTAACAAGTGTGTTTTTGGTTCGGTGTTTCCTTCTAAGGCCTCGATCTTTGAAGATGTAGTTTTGCGTTCTTTTTATTGGAGTCGTTATAGATGTAATTCATCTTTCAGTTGGGTTGATTGAATAAAAAAATCTTCAACTTGTTTCTTTGTAATTTTTTAGCTTCTTTCTAGCCTTTTAATAAATTAGATGTTCAAAAAAAAATTATGTGATATTTTAAAAGAAACAAAGTTTAAATGGAGCTCGGCTATTTAATTACACAAGGCTCGTGCTCGTTTACTACTTTTAAGCTCGTTTATACGTATAGAAAATAAATATACATATATATTTCTAGGGCTCGTTTAGGCTCGCAAGCCTACTCGAGCTTTTTGTATAGAGCTCGGGATCGAGCTCGATTATTAAATGAGCCCAAACTTAGGCTTGAGCTCGTTTAGGCTCGGCTCGTTCGAGCTTTTTACCGATCCGATCCTGAGCTTTTCGCAAGCGGCCCGACTCGTTTCCACCCCTACTCCCTCTATCACAAAATAAGTGTTCAGTTTGACTTTTTGGAGTGTTTCTTGTTCAACTTTGATCTTAAACGTTTTTATTTGTGTTATATAATATTAGATGAAAATTATATTATTGAAAATACATTTAAAACCCAATATATTCATATATTTTGCATCAAATATTATTTTGGAACGTAGGTAGAAACATTTTTTTCTAAGACATGTTAAACAAGAAATTATATTATTGAAAATACGTTTAAAAGTATTTAAAGTAAAAGTTAAACAAGAAATACTCCAAAAAATTGAACTGAACATTTATTTTGGAACGTAGGTAGTAACATTTTTTCTACAAGTGTAATCAATATGTTATGTACGTTTGTGGTATATCGTATTTTCACGTATGATACATGCTAAACATACGCATTGTCCTACATAATATAACATGTTACCAGATGAGAATTACTTATTAGAGTCAACTACCTAATATAACATAAGTTTCATTAGTGTGTGCTATCTTAAGAATAGTAGTTCATACAAGCATTTCTAAACATGGCAACCACAAATTTTCGGTGTCACCGACTATCGCCTTAATAACTCAACCATCAAAATACAATACGTACATTAAAACATCACAACAGATTGAAAGTTTGGACATCAACAACCGTAAACTTACTGTAAATCACTCTCATTTTCGTTTAAGAACATTTCCAAGCTAGTGTCGTCTATTGAATAAATATGTGTTGTATTGTACTATCAAAACTTATCATACTCTATTAACATAAACGAATTTACACTTATATAGCAAAAAAAATGGGTTATATTATTAAGACCCCCCATGATGTAACAATAGAAAATTTTGGTCAAAATGTAAAAACCGCGATGCACACCGTACAAACCCGCAATACACATGGCCCTACGAAACCCCCCTATGGGAGGGTCCGTATAAACTCCCCCATAAGTATATTGATACATGAGTATCTTAGAATGGACTGAAATATGAATTATCTTGTAAAAAAAATTGCGACGTATAAATGATTATATATAAGAGCACTGGGTGTGGGCTTCATCGAGCCTCGCCGAGCTGACATGGCACGTTCGCCACCCCTCGCCGTGACACCGCCCTAATTCGCCGTGCCTCGCCATCAAGGAACTCCTCGTCTGCACGGCGAGGCTTGGTTCTGACATGTTAACGTTAGAGATGGGTCCCATTCTGAATCCAAACGATAATATTACCGTTAAAAAAAAAAAAAAAAAAAAAAAAAAAAAAAAAAAAAAAAAAAAAAACCCTTAACACGCTTTTTTTACACACTATAAATACCATATCATATACACTATTTTTCTCACACAGCTCTTAACAAAAAAAACTGCCAATACTCTCAACATCTCTACATTAAAAAAAAAAAAAAAAAAAAAAAAAAAAAAAAAAAAAAAAAAAAAAAAAAAAGTCACAAAATACAAACGAGGGCGGGTATTTCACGAACCTCCTCACCTCAAACCCACAACAATACGTGGGTTCGTCAAACCCGTCTACCCCCTCGTCACAAAATTCTAACTCCTCGTCGCCACAAATTCCTGCATATGGGACGCAATTGCCTCCTGAGGCAATTTACCACAACCAACAATTTGCATTTCAAGGATTCACAACTTACCTCCAACAACGATTTTTTCAATCTCAACCACAGTTTTTTAACCCATCACAACCTTCAACATTTCCTCAATCTCAACCACAACAAAAACTTGATTCACAACCAGATTCTCAATTCAAAGTACCTCAAGCCCGTGAACCGTCCAAATTGCGAGGAAAAAAAACGATGGCCAAAAAATCAAAAAAAGTTGTGAATTTGGACGCGGACGATAATGATGACCTAGAGGATGTGGTGGGTGGGAAGAGAAACTGGTCCAAGGAAGAAGAGAATCTGCTTGCGGAAATTTGGATAGAAATTTTTCAAGACAAAGATATCGGAAATGACTGTTCCGATGAATTCTTTTGGAACCAGATTCTGGATATGTTCAACGATCAATCTGGCCGTGAGCTTCGTACCAAAAATATGCTCACCGGTAAATGGACACTGATTAACGGTGATTGTCAAAAATTCAACGCTGTCTACAAACATTTGCAGCGTAAAAGCGGTGAAAATGACAACGGTCACCTCGAGAATGCGTAGGAAAATTTTGAACATCGTTTTTGCGGGAAAAAGTTCGCATATTTTCACGTGTGGGATATTTTGAAAAAGTGCCCCAAATTGGATGCGGATGAACCGATTGACATTTCATGTCTTGAGGATATTTTTGGTCCTGACAGACGTCCTCGTCCCCGACGACGCCTACAAAGCGCGAGCTTTAAAGATACAAAAGTCGACTTCATCGTCGAGCGCGGCGAGCTCCGGTGTCAAACAAGTACTTTTTCGGGACAATTATCCGAAAAATATTCGCAAAAAGCCGACGTTCAAATGGCCGCGTACAAGGCGAGGAGGGAGAAGGAAGTAAAGTCGTTAGAGATGAAGGAGATGAAGTTTCTCATGCTAGATCCCGACATGACCACACCGGCGAAAGCCGCTATCATTCGCAAGAGACAAGAACAAATAATGAAGAAATATCAAGATGTCGAGTAAAATGTTTAAGTTTCGTATTATTAATATGTGTTGTATCGTTATTTTAAGTCCTGTATCGTTTTTTTTTTCTTCGTATCGTTAATTTATGTTTCGTATGTGTTTTAATTTGATGTATTGTATTTTTATTTTTTATGAAATGAATTTAGTTTATTTGAAAATTTGAATAAAAAAAATAAAAATAGACAGTGGTGAGACCCAAATTAGTAAGTTGTGCTATGTTATACTAGTAATAAAGTGGGTTGTAAAGGAAGGTATGTCATGATAACGTGATACCTTATAAGACCCAAATGAGTAATTTTGGTGTTTCATGACACCTAGTGATCTATGTGAACATTTGTCATTCTAAAGACATGTGATGATTAAGTTGTGCACACATGGAGCAGCCAAAACCGTTTCGGCCTCTTATTTTTCACGCCATTGAAATTTTGAAACAAGTAGAAAGGTTAAAAAAACCTTTATTGGTACATAAAATGTTGTAGTCAAGTATGTTCTAAAACCCGATGTTATTTAGTGATGTTACTAAGCCTCGTCTCCTTTAAGCTTTCGGTTACATTTCTTAAGCATTAACGAAAGCATTAAAGTAGTCGTTAGCCGATTCATGCTTTTATAGTCAATCTATGACGTCTTCACCGACCATCGACTCACTTTCTTCATCTTTTGAACTGTATTTACAACCTTATATCTATCTACTCTTTTTAAAGAAAGTCACATTTTATTTAAAATGACAAACGTCATTCTTAACCGTAATATTCTCAAAACAAAATGTGGGCTAGCACATGATGTTGGAATACGGTGTTTTCACCTTCTTTTCAACCATGAAAAGGTAACTAAGACAAGAAAGGGGGTTGGAAATACAAACCTCGTGTATTTGAATGTCAAAACGTCAGAAACCATGATTATTTAAAAAAAAAAAAAAAATTGTAGTGACAACAAAATAGAAGAGTCTGAGGTCTCACTTTAACTATATTATTGTCAATTTTTCTTAAAATATGACTAATGCTATTTTTTAAAATCTTTTTTACATTGTTCATCTTAGAAGAATAGCTTTTTTCTTCTCAAAAGCGCATAAAACTAAAAACTATGTGAGAAATGATATAACAACATAAATTTTATAAAAAAGATATATATATATATATATATATATATATATATATATATATATATATATAGGGAAGGGTTCTTTTCAGAACCAAATAAATGTACAGAACTGCGAGAACCAGCATCAACCAATCAGATTTTTTTGAATATTTATTTTTATTATTTAATTCAAAAGGGTATAATAGTAAAATTGCATTTTTTTTAATTTCTTTTTGATTTTTTAAATAAAAACCGTTTTTTAGTTCCTACATTTTAGGGATTTTTTTTTTTTTTTTGTATGATATTTTTTTCTAGTAAGGTGCACATGTGTTGTTTATATAATGTATGTTTACGTATATTTGTAGTGTTCAATTTACGTGTATTTGGTAAGGTGCATATGTGTTTTTTTTAGATAATGTAAATTTATGTGTGTTTGTAGTGCATGGAATGGCAAACAAAAGTATTTTACATGTATTGCTTACAATTTAAAACAAAAACATTATATACAAAATTTAAAATCATGTGATAATACACTTCAAATACAAATTTCTAAAAGCAAAAATGTTGTCATATATGCACATGTATTTTCCCTCGTTGGACACTTTGTATTTCTTTGTATGTATATGTGCACTTGTATCTGCGGCTGCACTTGTGTCTTTAATCTTTAAATCTTTAGCTTAACTCTCTTATCGCTAGATAGTATGTACAAAACACATGTGCACTCTTCATATTGCTCATCATACTCGTACCTGTAACCACAAAACACAAGTGCACACTTAAAATAGAACTAAACACAAAAAATCTTTATATCATAACTAAAAACATATATGCACTTTCGATATATTTAACTCCAAAACTATAAAAACACATATGAACAGAAGACATCAAATTCACCAGAAACTGTAAAAACACATGTGCACTCCATTAAGTTTAAGCCTTAGTAACAATAAAATACATATGTACTGTGAATACATTCAAACTCCAACACATGTGCATCGTATCTTTATATCTATAAACACTTACCATTCAATTGACCAATCACAAGCCATAACACTCAACTTTTAAAATCTACTTAAATAAGAACTTAGTCTTGGGTCCTTAACTCAACATCGTAAGATTGCTTTGCAATTAGACAACATAGATGGTTAGAAAAAACCCTTGTTATTGATGAAATATATCTATTTTACTTAAATGGCCATTATTCATTCATTGGGTATCACTAGTATCAGCCGTATACACTTAGCATGTACAGGAAAAACTCCAGAAAGTTAATTTTGTGATTTTAACTTTTTAAGCGCTTTAAAATTATCAGCATTCAATCAAACCATTTAGCTTTAAGGCAGCAAGCAAATAACAGCCTGAAAGATACATCAGAAAGGATTGTACAGCAGATTATGGAAAACAAACCTTCGAATTAAGTAAGCCCATAATTGTCCTTATTAGATCTTTTCTTAAATGTAAAACGTCACGCAGATCACCCTACACAATAAGCAAAAAATAGCAAGATTGATTATGGCAAGATAATAACAAGCTATCATGGTGTCATACTTTACAAAGAAAGAAATACTATAACTCATATCTTTCAAAATTGTGAATAATACATGTCTTAGTAGGAGGGTCATAAAATGAAAACGCAGATATAAGAATGTTCCACCAGCAGTGCAAAATTTACTTAACACTAGCAATTATTTTAGTAGATTAAAAATAAAGTAAAGAACCACGATTCAATTTATTTAATTGAAGCTGCAAATCTACTTGGTGATCAAGCTAGACTAAGATAGGATTCTTCGTCTAAAAAAAGGGTTAGGCAGATTCAGCAAGTCAACTGGACTTCTTATCACTTATTTACCTATGTGAGTGCATTATACAAGTTCCTATCAAGATAAAACATATTTAGTTTTACATCAAGTGAACCTATAGATCTGAAATTTTGATACTAAATATTTGATATGAATCTACTTTCAGAAATGAGTTTCTTTGTCACTTCCGCAATTCCATGAATTAGTCTATTTAGAAGAACTATCCCACATTCAGCAATATAATAACAGAAAATGATCATATTACAACCTTGCTTTTATATATTCCATATTTCCATGAGATCCACAAATAATTTAAACCATCGACCACACTTAATTCGATCAATAAAATAATCAATCGAATATGTAATCAACAGCAGCAGCCCACAATCTTTCACCATATTAAATGCGAATCAGTACGAGAATAAAAAAAAACATTACCGTATAACTTGCATATAATCGATTCATTAAATAGACCAACCACAGCAGCAACGTCATCTTTAAATCTGCTTCTGTCGTTCCAGATCTGCTTCTTTTTCTTTCAACAAACCTGCTCCAAAACTGCTTCTGGTACATATACATAAAAGATCGGTTGCGCCGTGTTAATAGAAGTGTGATATCATCATGGATCTTCATTTTTATGAGAATTGGGGGGCGGTTGAAATTAGGGTTTGAAAAATTAAATACGTGATAACTTTTGTGAGGAAGATAGTATAATTTAAACCGGCCTCTCCTTGATTTTAGGATTTTTCCAGTTTTCTAAGGCATATGTAAAATACCATAAATGCCCTTTAACTCTTAAATTAAAAATACTTGATCTTTCACTTAATTACAAAACTGCCACATCCATTTATAGCCATTGATCAAATATTTAATGGCTGAGATTGGTTCTCGCAGTTCTGTACCTTTTTTTGGTTCTGAAAATAACCCTACACTATATATATATATATATATATATATATATATATATATATATAAAATAAAATAAATAAATTACATAATAATGTATAATAAAAATGATTACGCCTTCCAAAAAAAAAACAAAAGAAAAAGTTGGTGAAGTAAGTGAGAGATCAAGTTGTCCAAATGTTTTAACTTTTAACACATAAAGTTTTAATCTGAAAGCTATGTGATTGAGCTTACACCCTTTTTAAAGGAAAAAAACTCAATTACATTAGTTGAGAAATTAAGATTATATGGTGATAAAGCTATGTGACTTTGTTTTCGAACGCCACACGCTACACAAGACCATCGAAAATGCAATCACTTGACGCTAAAACTGAAAACTGTCTATATAGAATGGCCAAATGACTCTAACCAAGGGAAAAACAAGCAAAGTAGTGTGATACTTTCTCAACTTAGATAGAGTATGATGAAGTCAAGTAAGTTCAAGTGAAATCAGTAATTGTATAGTTCATAATGTCAGTTGTCAACGTTTCATAAATTAATTTACAACTATAACATGCCATAAAAATAGCTGAGGAAATGCAAAAAGGTTAAAGACTGCATAACAAGAGCTTATTATTATTTTATTTTTTTTCCTATTTATCATGTTAGACCTAAACAAAATACAATCAACACGTGTTTATCCTTTTTGCTTTTGATACATTTAATTTTCTAGCTCTGGAGGCAGGAGAGTTTTTTACTAGGGTTCAACGGGTTGTGCAAAGTAACTTTTCGACCCTTAAGACACAAAATTTCATTTTTAGTAGGATTAGATTTGCTATCCAAAAAAAAGTTACGGCATAACTTGTTACTCATTTGCTGACCATCTTATTGTAATTAATATTTACTATATTTGAATGACAATTCAATTTTTGTATTAATAATTCTATATTGATGTAGATCCATGGCATGTGCACATTAACTTGTCATAAAAAATAAACCAAGTTTAGGTGAAACTTCCCATTTTCGTTTAATTATTGTCACTTTTAGACTCAAGACACTATTATATTACATGTGGATATGCCATGATTTTTTTATTATTATTTTTTTAACTCCCTCCGTCTCAATTTATTTGTCAGGAGAGAGAAAACACAAAGTTTAATAAAAGTGGAGCCACTTTAATTTTCAACCACTAAAATGGAATATTCCTCCAATAGATTCTCTAGTTTTTACTAAATAAGAAAAGTGGACAATTAATTTGAGACATCCATAAAAGAAAATATGGACAATTAAATTGAGACGGAGGGAGTTTTTTATTATTATTTTTTTAAATCCTATACTAGATTCTAAAAGTTCAATTTTTGTGTCATTATTTATTTCAAACATTAGTTTAAACATAAAGTGAACATATCATATTCACATAATCACACCATCATTGTCACTTTTTACAACAAATAATCCATACAATATTAGTTCATAATACCTGACAATTCAATAAAAATAACATTCATAAACACACTACTAAATTTCATTAATACTGGATTAGGGTAAATGACAAATAAAACATCACCCTAAATTCAAAGGACTTGTAAAATGGGATTTCATAAATTCTCCCAAAAGTCCAAAAATACCAACAAAAAAAGAAGAAAAAGAAAAAAAAATAAAAAAATACAAAATTTACCAAACTACCCCTAACAGAAGTGGTGAGCCCTGTAATTTTACAAAAACTTAATTACAGTTTAGCCCCCAAACTTCTACTAAATTACAAATATGCCCTTAAACTTTAACAACTTTAACTATATTGAACCCCAATCAATCTCGTACGACGGATACTTTTCTAAGGAGAAATTCTCGGACCAAGCATTATCCTCGTCTGCTGTAAACTCGGGAAACGTTAAATCTGATGACGGCGATGAGTTCCCAGATTCACTTTCAGTTTTCACAGGCTCAGGTGGCGGCGCCGCCTTTACCGCCGCCTTTCGGCCGCCGCTTTTTTTTGCGCCGTCAAGTGACTTTCCCTCAGCTAGGCATTGACATATGGTTTGTAACTTGGCAACAACTGAAGAGTGTAATGGTTTGTAGTCATTGCCGTCATGACGGAGTTGAGGGAAGTTGAGTCGAGCGTAGTCGCCTCGCAGTTTGTAAGCCGCTTTGTCGTAAGCCAAAGCGGCTTCTTCTGCTGACTCGAATGTGCCTAACCAGAGGCGTGTTCGGCTCTTGGGTAAACGGATCTCCGCGACCCATTTACCCCAGTGGCGTTGTCTCACGCCACGATATAGTTTCACGGGCTTTGGGGGAGACCCATTTGCCAAGCAGTCAGGTGAGACTGCTTGGCAAACAGGAACAGGGTCCGGGGTAAAATTTAAGTTGGTTTGGGTCCATTGGGCTTGCGGGTAAAAGTCCATTTGTGTTTGGGTTTGGAATTGGGACGGGTCGGGTAAACTTGACCCGAATTGGTATTCTGGTTGGGTTTGTTGGATGTAGTAATCAGGGTAAAAATTGGGTTGTTGAAAGTTAGTTGGGGTAGGAGGTAAAAAAGATGAAGAAGTGTAGGGGTAAGAAGTGGATGGGGTAGAAAATGGAAGGGTATTTTGGTAATTTGGTGATTCAATGTTATAAGAAGTACTTTTGATAAAAGGTTCAAGTGCTTCCATTAATTCACCACCAGCTGAAGATGAAGTTTGTTGAAACTCAATATTATTGTTCCAAAAATTCATAGCAGCTGAAGCCATTAGTAAAAATATTTATAAAAAAATGAAAGTAAAGAAAAAATAAGATAAAAATATGATTTCCCTTGTAAAAAAGACGTAGGAAAATCAAGATAAGGGTTTTTTTCAAATATTTAAAAACCCTTTTTTAAAAGAGAAAAATAAAAGAAATCAACCTTTAGGTAACAAAAATAACCCTTTATAAAGGTGATTTGTAATGGAAAAAGAAAAAAAAAGAAATAGAACCCAATTCAAAAAAGATGGATCTCTATTCTGAAAACACCTGACTCTTTTTTTAACAAAAAAAATAAAATTAAATAAAGTTTGCTTTTTTGTTCATGAAAATCATTACAAGCCCATAAAAACAAACCAAAATTAATTGCAAATATTTTTTGTACCTGAAAGACCAGATGATTACAGAAAGGGAGACTCAGAAGCGGGGAATATTAGAGGGGGGGAATTACTACAAATAAAATAAAATTCAGCAGAAAATACTTTTTTATAAAAAAAACCTTTTTTTTTTTTTTTTTGTATGCGATGAAAGAAGAAATAAGCACTCAAAGACCTCACTTTTGTTTTTTGAGTTACAAAGTGTAGAAGTGGTTTGCTTTTATAGTGGGAAATCGGTGGGTGAAGCTAACTAAAAGTGTTTAACTATGGTTAAGTTAATGTGTTTTGTTTTTGTTTTTGGAAAATATATGTGATCCAGCAGGTTACAGGTAAATCTAGTGGGTTGTTTCAGGTAAAACCGCGTCTTAGGAATCGACAAGTGCCGGTTAAAAAGGGACATTTGTCGGTGAAAGTCTTGTAAGATGGGTCTTGCTTCTAAGTTATGGGTTTGACTAGAAACCATGTTCACACCTGGTTTTACTAAAACTAGTAATTTTGGAGATTTGTGAAAATGAATTACGAGTATTTAGAAAACGCGTTAAAGTGGTTGGGTAAATCATTTAGGCTATATTTTAGAAAATGTTTCACAGATGTTACTTGTAGATGTAGGATGTGTTTGGCGCAGAATGTTTAGGAATGGAGCGTTTAGTGTTAAACGTTTAATCTTTAATATTTATTTGGCAAGCAACAGGTAGTTTTATACTTTTATTAATCATTTCTTTTAAAAAAAAAAAGTTTTATTAACCATTTAGGGACAGTCTAGTGGCAAAAAGACTTGTGACTATCACTCTAAGATATGTGAGGTCTCAAGTTCAATTTCTGCTATATGCAAAAATCATACAGTGGCCACGCCAACCTCATGAAAAATGAGAGTTTTACCTGGTTTGAGTTTATGTGATGATGTGTTCAAACCCCGTTAATTAGTCGGTCAAAAGGTCGAAAACCATAGTTAACCAAAAAAAAAAAAAAAAAAACAATTAGTTTTACTTTTTTGTTTCTTTTTTTTTTCTTTTCCTTTCGAAATACTCTTTTTCAAATGGTACATGTAGCATTTAAAAATGTTGAACATTTATAAGTTATTTTACATAATATAATTACACTTATAACTACGTTTAAAAAAAAAAGAAAGAAAAAAAAGATTGTTTGTTGAATTGCTACTACAGCTATTACTTTTGTTAAACAGTAGTTATAAATTGTATAATTTTTTTGGTAACTATAGTTTTTAACACTTTTGGCTCTTTAGTAAGATATGTGAATGTTTTGTATCAAGTTCAATTTCTGTTATGTGCAAAAATCATACAGTGGCCACGCCAACCTCATGAAAAATGAGAGTTTAACTTGTTTTGAGTTTATGTGACGATAAGTTCAAACCTCGTTAATTAGTCGGCCAAAAGGTCGAAAACCATAGTTAACAAAAAAAAAAAAAACAATTAGTTTTACCTTTTTTTTTTTTTTTTTTTTCCTTTCGAAATACTTTTTTTCAAATGGTACATGTAGTAGCATTTAAAAATGTTGAACATTTATAAGTTATTTTACATAACATAATTACACTTATAACTACGTTAAAAAAAAAAAAAAAAGATTGTTTGTTGACTTGCTACTACAGCTATTACTTTTGTTAAACAGTAGTTATAAATTGTATAATTTTTTTGGTAACTATAGTTTTTAACACTTTTGGCTCTTTAGTTTACATGGTTTTAATATACTAGAAGAATATATGTGCATAGCAATGAGATTTTATAACAGCAGATAGTTTTAGTGATATTTATTGGTTATAAACGAAAAATAATAAAAGTTTGAGGATTCTGGGATTAAACATAATGTTTTGAAAGACGGTTTAATAAAATTTGTGTCATAAATTTGACATCAGCTATTGTTTCTAAGCTTATATATTCTTTAATTTTTTTAGCCTTTTGATATTTATAGTTTTTTGCGCGTCTTAGTGGTTACGAGCTCAAGGGCCGTGCTGTGTAAATACTAGATTTATGATGTTATAGGGTGATCGAAATAACTATACTAACTTGTATATGATTTTTCTAATACGACACTTTTTATTCCATTCTCTATATTAGTTAGAACTTGAGGTAAAAAAATCGTTTGTGCCACACATGTTTAAAATACCTAGAACTGCCACTGTTGCTCATCAAACTAACATTTAGTTAACTAATCACTAAAACATGCTTTAAAGTATAAGTTGAATGAAATATATCCAAGGGCGGAGCTATTAAGCGACCGGATAGGCCTAAGCCCGTTAGTGTATTTTTTCGCGATTTCATATGTTAATTTTTTTTTCATCTCGGCCCTTCTATCTAATGTTCTTCCCGAAAAAAAATTGCTTCGACCCTCCAAGAAATTTTTTTTAGCTCCGCCACTAAATTTATCATAATTATTTTTTTATGATAACTCATTAACTATAGCCAATGTTATAAATAGCGTGAGGTGTGGCATAAGACGACATAAAATATAAAAATATTTATATATTTATATCATATTTCATATATATTTAGTTTACAAAAAGATGTGGCATAAGACGGTGTAAGGCGAGACATGTCGGCATAACCAAGCCTCATGTTTTAGCGAAAACTTTGTGCCGCCAGGACGCGTCTTTTATAACCATGCCTACACCATATACGTTAATCTAAAATTCATAATCCGTCATTAGACTTATCATTAAAAACTAAGCAAGAAAAAGACGACTGCGCCTCCAGATCGAACAACCGGAAAACTGCTGCAATGTGAAGACCACATGGCAATGAATATTTCTGCAGTCTAGTGGGCCCCACTTAATCCTAGGACTACGCAAAGACCATGTGGCTCGTCTGCGAAGCAAGCAATCCCCCTTGTACCATATTACAAATTCCAAGACAATTATTTTATTATCCATTTTTTGTAATGTCATAGGTTAATTTTAAAAAATTCTGAACAAGGGGTTATTTGGGTGAGCATCGGGCCGGAACCGACCCGTCTCGATCCGAAACCGGTGTATCTCAAAACTGATAAGCTCAAAAATTCAAACCGAATCCCGACCCGAGTATAGGTCGGTAGGTTTCGATTTTGTCTGGTTGGTCGGTTTGTTTGTTTTTTGTCGGTCGGTTTTGCTAAAGCCCGACTTCTGGCCCGAACCGGGTCCCGAAAACATGGAAACCTCGAACCGAATCCCGACCCGAGTAGATGTCGGTTTATGTCGGTCGGGGTCGGTTTGTGTCGGTTGTCGGTCGTCGATCGTCGATCGGTTTTGCTCAGCCCTAATTATTTATTTTTATTTTTTTTATAAAATTACTTCAGTTTGAAACTTATAATTTAAGGAATTGATTGGCACACTCTTAATTTTTATTGAGACACTCATCATTATGCATTAAACATTTGTACTTTTAAATTGCTTTAACTGCTTGTAACATGAGTGTCCCAACTTATTGTTCCGTTGTTATGCGAGGGAGGTAACTTTAACTTGTATATAATAAGTTGGTTCAAGGGCTAAAATCATGGTCTCTTTGACTATCACGAGACATCGATGAAATATTGCTTCCTTGTATATGTTTTCGCGAATTTTACTTTGTTCTCTTACCTCCACGTAATGATAGTTCAAGAAAATTTTATGTTAGTTTGCCGAGGTATCGTCTCTTTTAAGCCCCACCCCCCCCCCCCCCCCAACCAAAAAAAAGTATGCACCTCATTACTTTTAGTTCTGAACATGAAACTAATCCTAATTATGTTACAAAATTATGTTAATTACGTGTGAAAATTAGAGGTGTAAAATAGTTGAATCGAGTCGAATTTTGGCAGAGCTCGACTCGACTCAATAGTATTTTGTTCGGCTCGATAACTCAACGAGCCATCATGAGGGAAACTCGAGCTTGGCTCGAGAAAGTTTAAATTATACTCAAGCTCGGCTTGAAAAGGTCGAATTCGGCTCAGTAAGCTTGATACATTCATGAATTTACATTTAAACCCTTATAATATTCATAATACATATAAAAAGCATATATATATTTCTGAAAAGCTCGATAATAACTTAAGTCGAGTCTATATACACTCGAGCTTGACTCGTTAAACATTTCGAGCTCATTTGTTGGGCTCGAAATTGAGCTCAAGGCTCGATAAAGCTCAAATCGAACGAGCTCGAAGCTCGAGTTACTCGACAAAAGCTTGACTCGTTTATATATCTATTCAAAATCATTAGATAATTGAACTGATGTCAAATTAAAGAAACCGATTAGCATGTATCTTATACCCAAATACACGTACATACATATGCATGACACTAATCCATTAGTTTGTGAAATTATGTGTCTGAAGTTAAGCACAATGAACTTTGATATAAAAGTTGAGACGCAAGTATATACATATGTTCAAGTGTATCATTCATCTTTGATCAAATGCGCTAATTACAGACTTATAATGTACTTATTGTGTGACGAAAAAGCAGCAATGTCATAACGCAAAGTGATCAGCGTCAAACAATTACAAGACATGGGAATAAATCGTCGAACAAAATGTCTTATTCGTCGGCTATGTTTGGCGCGGTGATTTTTAGAGTTTTTTTGGGCGATGAGCGGTGAACAATGAGTTTTTTGATTTTTATTATTCGTTTGCCAAAGGAGCGGTGAGCTTTGCTATTTTTTAAAAATGCTCATTTTTCCAATGCTACTTAAGAAGCTGTGAGTGTTGAGCTGTGAGCTTTGGCTACTGCTCACTGCTATTTTTACCAAACACACCCGTAGTGTATTTTCTTCTTGAATGCTTTTGTTTCGTTTAAGATAATAAACTAATGATGTGAACATGAATTGAAAAATATATGGAGTAACATTGTCACGGGAAGATGCCTTTGGAAGAAAACAAAATCCTTAGCTGTAATCGTGTTTTACATTCTTCAAAAAGTCTTGAACATTGTAATTGACATTTACTATATTCAGTAAAATTTGGAGAAATCAGAACTTACTTGAACATTGTAATTGATATTTACTATATTCAGTAAAATTTGGAGAAATCAGAACTTACTTGAACATTGTGGAATTAATCTATATTTATGCAATATGACTATTTTTATATACTAAAATGTATCCAAATGAGAAAAAATTACATGTTGTAACTTCTGCGAGGAAATATACTTACCATATTTTACCACTTTTTATTAATCTTTAAATTTAAGATGCTATAAAGTTAGTCAAATCAAAGAATAAGATCATATATACATGTTGTATTAGTCAAACAAATTTTATTAAACTACATGTTATTATGAACTCAAGCAGTGCATATAAAAATGAAATAAGGTTATGCTCAACCATGGTAAAAGAAAAGTTTTTTTTTTTTTTTTTTCCCCCTTTTTTTTTTTTTTTTTTTTTTTTTTCCCCCTATTAAGATAGGCCATTGCAGCTTAATTTGCCTGGTAATTAGCATTTGCAAGTAGGGCAACCGAACATGGTCATCATCTGTGAGAGGTATCCGATTTAGTATATGTCCATTAGTATTTATACATGTCTAACTTGAATTTTTATGGCATTTTTTAAATATTATGTAAGGGCTTCCGATTTAGTATATATCAATTAGTATTTATACATGTCTAAGTATATTATGTTTTGAATTTTTCATAAAAGTTAAGTTTTTCGTGATTTACAGGGCCTCATTTGTAGTTTCAAACCGGATCACCCAAATCAATAATACGGCCATGTTAATTTGGGTCCATTTCACTACCCGAAACAATCTTTAAATTTGTATTTTATAACATTCATTCTCGTGTAGCTTGAAAGTATGTGTATTGCTTAATCTCATGATTTATTAAGAAACAAATATATCAATGTTTTGAATAAATATCGCAATATAATGTTTATTCTAAAAAAATGCTTTTGTTTCTCTACAAACCATTTCAATTGTTATCAACATATCTCCTGTTTTTTTTTGAGTAACTATGCTTTTTACTTTTTGGTCGATTAATTTATGGGATTTAAGCCCATCATCACACAAACTCAACCCGGTAAAGCTTTCACTTTTTCAGAAAAATTGGCGTGACCACTTAGAATTATTTGCAGCTAGCAGTAATTGAATTGAGACATCATAATAATTACTACAAGATCTTAACACTAGACCACCTAAAGGTGGTTAACATATCTTTAAGTTTTTTTGTACGCTATTAGTTAAACCTACATTTTATTACTCTTGTCCAAAATTTGTGTTAGCCCGTAACAGGTTGCCTCTTCTCATCAACTTTGCTGATAGGGGTTTAGACATTCCTTTTATGTTATGTCCTTCATGGGGTGATGATCTTGAATATGTTGACCACATCTTCCTTTGTTGTCCAAAATCAAAGTTGATATCGTCAAATGCCTTGGTTCATGGGGCATCGACTCGTCATTCATTGATTTCCCCGTCAGTTTCGCAAGATCTTTCAATGTGCTAAAGAGACGGACCAAGATTTTTCGGAATGTGTTGTACAAATTTGGTTATCATTATTTATTTATTTATTATTTTTTTTTAAAGGCAATTTATTTCAAACCAAACAACAAATACAAACATAGGCATCCACTAATTTAACAAGATACTTAACAATAGTGGACAAAAAAAAAATATTAGCTAAAATGAGAGGTTGCACGTATGAACAGAAGAAGATATATTAAAAAGAATTTATGTTTTGTGACTTAAAATCAGGTGCGGCTCGTGTCACATTCAGCTCTCAGGTCCGTTCGTCCCTAATGTGTTTGTTTAGTCACTCTTTGGGCCTTATGTAAGCGAAGAAACAAGGTGATTCATGCTCCTATCATGGAGTCAAAGCTAGGGAACAATGTGATTGATTTGTTTCTCTTTTAGTTTTGGTTGTTTTTTTCTTAGGGTATGTTATACATACCTTCCCTATTGACTATTTGTACAAACCGTGAAGCACATGGTATAACCGCCAGGAGCTTGCAATCATTAGAACCCCCTATAAGGGGGGTCCTTATAAACTGCCCCTTTTTCTTTTCTTCCCGCCCTTCTTTTGACGATTGTGTTATGTATGCCTTTTGTCTGGTCACATGGTCACAAATTGTGGTAGATATCCTAATTGTCTTTTTGAAAAGGTAATTAAAGTAAATAATATACTACTATTTATATAATTATTGTAGCTTTGTTTGAAAATAACAGTAACATTTTAAGTTTTAGTCAATGTAAAAATTTAAAAGCCATTGATTGTGCAAAAAACTGTATGTTTACTCTATGGTAAACATTTATTAAGCTTGGAATTTAAACTTCTTTAATGAATATGATGCGCTAGAGGTGCTGTCTCTAAGTTGAAGGAGTCTCTATGCAGAATTCAGTTTAACAACAAAAATAAAACCTATAATAGAAGGTAAATTTTTTTGTTAAAAGATAAAATGAGAAACAAATATTTTAAAAGTGCTCATGCTAGAAGTTTTTGATGCGTCTTTTTAAATCAAATATTTGTAAACTTTTATAGATTATATATACATATTATATAAATATTTTGAGGCTCTGTACGACCACATAGCTTGTGCATCCTCATATATAACTTTGGACAGAACCGTAAAAAGTTGCAATATCTTTGGTCAATTTCATATCGTCCTTCATTAAATTTAGAGTTTTCATATTTATCAAAACATGATTTAAAAATATTATACATTGTGCATTAAATGATTGTACTTTTGATATATATATATATATATATATATGAAATTACTCATGAAAGTAAGAAGGGATACGAATTACAAGCTACACGACTGCGCTTAGACCATGGCATTTGAACTGCTCGAAGAAGTTCGATATTGAAGGTATTTAGTTCGGGGTATCATCACATCCGCCCACGCGAAATCCAACATGGCCACCAAAATGTGTTGTATGATGAAGAGAATGTAGTAGAGTGAAGTACCCACGTGGCAAACACGTGCATTTGATGGGTTAATGTTAGCCGCAATCTGCGCCGAAATGAAGCTAGAGTTGACTCTTTCAATGATTCAACCATGGTTAAGTTTAAGGAATCCAATCTTAACGACATTCTTTATTTGGCTTACTTTTTCATTTGAAGCCCCTCATTTTAGCTTGAATACTAAGTTCAACACCTCCAAAAAAACTTTCATTTCTAAAAGAGTAAATTGTAAAAATCGTCCCTAAAATTTGGCCAAATTACAAGTTTCATCCCATATGTTTGGAAAGTGCAAGGATCGTCCCTGTGAGGAAACTTTTGGTGTAAGTATCGTCCCCACACGGGGACGATACTTGCACCAAAAGTTTTCCCAAAAAGGACGATACTTGCACCAAAGTTTTCCCCACATGGACGATCCTTGCACTTTCCAAACATCTGAGACGAAACTTGCAATTTGGCCAAACTTTAAAGACGATTTTTGCAATTTACTCTTTTTAAAACTTTTTTCACGAGTATTTCATCTAAAACTAGGGTTAATACTAATGTTTTAATATTCCTAGATACACAAATGGGACAAGTTATACAAGCCCCCTCTTTTTTTGTTATCCAAGCCCCCCCCCCCCCCCCTTTTTTTTATTTTTTTTATATTTTTATAATTTTATTTATATCAAAAAACTATAAACCTGAAAGTACGGAACAGAAAATATAAAGTTTAATATGTCAAACGCTAAAAACTGTCATAAATACGGAACAGAAACTGACAGAAAATTGTGTTATACTGCAAAATCAAAGGAATATTCCCTTTGTCCCCTATGATTTGACATCATAGGGGGGCTTGTATAGTATAACCCTAGATACACAAATATATGTTCGTCAGAATTTATTATGAGATTTGAACATGACATGTGTTAATGTGTGATCAGAGCAAGTATTAATTCGCACCCAACCTTCGTTTTTAGAGGTTGTCTAGTCCCTCCATCTTTGAGCAAGTGTTTCCTTTGGTAGTACTGGGGTGTTTGTTTAAGTTTATTTGTGGGCTCAAGAGCTTATTTGGTTTCGACTTATATTTCTTAAGCTCGAATTTTCTAGCTTATTTTAAAGACTTGCAGGGGTGCGTAAGTTTATTATAAAATAATTAACTTATATAAGCTCATAAGTCTCGAAATAAGCCAAAAAATTCGAGCTTAAGAAATATAAGCCGAAACTAAATAAGCTCATAAGCTCACAAATAAGCTTAAACAAACACCCACGTACATGTAGTTATAGAAATTTACAATAGAAATATTTTGATTGGTTAAAGTTTGAAGTTAGACAATTATTTCAAAACAAACTAAAACAATAAATTGAACACTTGTACTAGCAGGAAAAGGATATTAAATATTTTACTTTAATGTAGCATGGTTCTATTAAAAGTTCTTATGGACCTCACTTTGAGTAAGATAGCAAGTTTTTTTTGTTAGTATTACTTGTCTAAGTATATTTCACATTGACTTTGTAGTGGATTAGTGGTTACTACAAGGGTTGTTACCGAAAGGACATATTTACTCATTTATCCTTTACTATAAACGAGAGTTAACTACTCACAATAGTTACACCTCCTCACTTTTCATCTCGACGCCATTTCAGTTTTTTTTACCATTTACATCCCTTCACTCCCTCTCATTTTTCACTTACAATGGTCACAACTCCCTCAACTTTTAATAAAATAATCACTTTATATAAATATAACATACAAAATACCGCACACACACTTACAGATACAAATATTAATAAAAATATCTCATGGGCCCATAATTACACACACTCACGAAAGGTGAGCAGGTCACCATTCAACATCCTTTTTGGCTTGGTCTCATAAGTGAGCCACCTCTCATAATTAGGTGGCGCGTGACAATTACTTTTCACCAGCTCTCACGAGCCACCATTGAGGGCAGTCTTAAGTTTTAAGCCACTAGATTATTATCTACCTAAATTAGTAATGTGCGGTATGTACATTTATTCTCGCTTGTTTTACTATACAAGTACCTTACCAGTAAATGATCAAATTAATATTCAAATGCATCATATCAAGTTACTCTCGCTTGTTCAAAAAGTTAACAAATTTTGTGTTACTTAGAATCAATGGTTATAGCCTTATAAGAAATTGCAACTAGATTATTTAAGTTTAGTCAAACAAGAAGGATCATCAAATAGACGTTAACTACTCCACAACTATTATAATATGAGTTTTGCTAACAACAGCCTTTAGGGTTGTCGTTAACAACAAACATTTTACTTTTTATTTAAAACATAATGCATTGTCCAAACAAAATCATCATGAATAAGTTATTAGCTCATATTATTTCTCAAACACATTTGTAATACATTTCATTCATTGGTTGTATAAGCGAAAAAGATGACATATATTTTTGTTCATGTCTTAATATTAGTATTATTTTGAAACATAAAAAGTGAAGTTTGTTATTAATGACAACCCTTAAGGCTGTTGTTAGCATTTTCCAATTTAATTTATACCAATTATTATACCCACACGATGCATCGCGTGATAATTCTTCTAAAACATGTAATGTCTTTATTTTAGCATTTACCAACACAAACATATAATCCATCACTTACATGTTTAAGCATATATTGATTCCAATTATTATTATTATTATTATTTATTTTTTTTTTTTTTTTCCCCCTTTTTAAGTAAAACATATTTTTTTCACCAATTGTTATTGAAAAAAGAACATTGCATCTTTTAAGAGAAAAAGAACTCTACGAGCAATATTTTCCAAATATGAAAGTTGTATTTGGAAGACATTTGCTATATCTTTTAAATATTATCCAAATATGGTCATCATCTTTGCATTAAGTTTTGTAATAGCAGCTAGAATACTTTGAATCAAAACTTAATGAGCCATCACATGGCCAATTTGCCATTTCATTATCAGAAAATTACATTAAAAAATATAAATAAAATCTTAGTGAGATATTTTCCAATAATTACTTCACATTATATCATCCCTCTTTCTGACGATACTACATTGTTTAAGTATATCATAATTCTATGAACAACTTCAATAGTCAACTTTGAGTTTATAATTTTTTTTTTTTTTTTTTTTTAGTTGTTGGTGGTTTAGGTAGCAGTGACATCTAATTAGGCAATATGTTGACCCTGAACTCCTCCTATACTTTTTTCTATTCCGCAAAAGTCTCGGGTGAGACTCGAACTTAAGACCTCCCATAACCAAACCTCCCCTTCCTAAACTCCTAAAGAATCTTGATGGCTAACTGAGCTAGCCCAGTTGGTTAACTTTGAGTTTATAAATGTTCAGTTTAATTATGTATTGGGTGTCTTGGACATGTCACACACTGAATAAGCAACTACCTGAGGCTTAAAATATTGTAATTAACTAGTCACCATCACTTGCAATCAAAGATACAAAATTTGACTTTTGATAGTTTATTTGCATGTTTTATACCTACACATGTTACTAAAGTTAGCAAAAAATTTGATTTAGGTTACTATACTTTTTTTTTGTTGAATTAGGTTACCCATGTATACAGTTTGTTGAATTAGGTTACCCATGTATACGGGTTTGTTGAATTAGGTTACTTGCGTCAACATTCGTTAGATTTTAAGTACACAATGGTCCTTGCCGTTAGTCGGGCGTCACGAAATTAGTCCCTAGACCACTATTTCGGTTAGTTTGACCATTTTTCGTCACGGAATTAGTCCCTAGACAGTATTTCGGTTAATTTTTTTTCGAAATTAATTTTTTTATAAATTTTTTTTTTCGAAATTAATTTTTTTTTTTAAATTAATTTATTTCGAAATTATTTTTAAAAAAATTAATTTCGAAAAAAATTAATTTTGAATTCGAAAAAAATTAATTTTGGAAAAAAATTAATTTCGAAAAAAATTATTTTTTATAAAAAAATTAATTTCGAAAAAAAAATTAATTTTGAAAAAAATTAATTTTGAAAAAAAAATAATTTCGAAAAAAAAATTAATTTCGAAAAAAATTATTTTTTATAAAAAAATTAATTTCGAAAAAAAAAATAATTTCGAAAAAAAATTAATTTCTGAAAAAATTATTTCGAAAAAAATTATTTTTTATAAAAAAATTAATTTCGAAAAAAAATTAATTTTTATAAAAAAATTAATTTCGAAAAAAAATTAATTTCGAAAAAAAATTAATTTCGAAAAAAAATTAATTTCGAAAAAAAATTAATTTCGAAAAAAAATTAATTTTTATAAAAAAATTAATTTCGAAAAAAATTATTTTTTATAAAAAAATTAATTTCTAAAAAAAATAATTTCGAAATAAATAGGCGAAAACGTAAGAAAACTAACGAAAACGTAAGAAAAACGGTCAAACTAACCGATATAGTGGTCTAGGGACTAATTCTGTGACGAAAAACGGTCAAACTAACCAAAATAGTGGTCTAGGGACTAATTTCGTGACGCCCGACTAACGACAAGGACCATTTTGTAAAATGGGTAACCTAATTCAACAAACCGTATACATGGGTAACCCAATTCAACAAAAAAAAAGTATAGTAACCTAAATCAAATTTTTTACAAACTTTAGTAACATGTGTAGGTATTGTTTTACAAACTGTCAAGTGTTTGTTTTCAACTCTAATTTTGCTTGTGCCGATAGCCTATGGGAATGAGAGCCGGAGCCAGAAAGTTATGATAGAGAAGCAAACTTTGATAATTTTTGGGGAACGAGAGCTAGAGCCAGAAAGTTATGATCGAGAGGCAAACTTTGATAATTTAAAAACTACACTACATATTGGTTCGTTAGGGAGCAAATTACAAAAATATTCAGATATTTTATAAAATTTACACTACATTTTTTTTGCCAAAGGGGTACGTGCCAAACTGCCAACCCTGCCACCTCCTGTCTTCGCCACTGTGCGGAACATATTGTGAAATCTAAAAACCTTGGTGACAACCATGCAAACAGTGGCGGCGGGCCTAAAATTGGAGTAAGTTTGAAGTGCATTTCATGAGATTAAAGAAGATTTGTAAAATGAAATTTTGGGACCATATTGATTTAAAAAAAACAGTGATTTTAACAGATTTTTATACTACACAAGATAAATCTATGGGGTTCCGTGTATATCGGAGAACCTTTCTCGATACGCCGTGCATGTAAAGTGTTCGATATTTATCGTTCAACACACACTTAACAATAATCAGATTTGAAAGAAAAAAAAAAAAAAAGCCTTAGAGAACTTGACGTAGGTGATATATATTGGTTTATCCAAATTTCACATGCAATTTTCTCAACAAATTGCATACCATGGCCTCAAACTCAAAAACTGTTATTTTTAGGTCCGATTAATTATGGGTGCAATTTGGAAAAAGTCACTAACACCATTTACATAATTAACTTTGATTTAAAATTTTTTATCAAGTTTAAAAACCCGACTTATAAATTAACCTGGCTAAGCTCTCGATCCAACAGGTTGTTAGCCGAGAACCATCTTCCAACGACAAAATCGGTTCTCGGTCCAACCCGGGTATTAAAAAAAAAAAAAAAAAAAAAAAAAAAAAAAATCATTGATAATGAAAAGTTTGAAGTGTTCAAATTAAGAAATTCATAACTCAAGATGAACATCACATGTATCTTGCTTAAGGCAATTATTATAGTACCAAACTAGCAATTATCAAGCATAAAGTGACCGATTACAAGACTTTGATTTGTATGTGTCAAAAATTGGTCCATACACAACATGAAGATACTAGACCCCGGTAGGTACGTCGATAATTGATTTGTAAAGTGGTTCAGGTAGCAGTGAAATCCAATTAGCCAGTATGCTGACTTTGAACTCCTCCTGTATTTTCTTTTATTCCGCCTGAAGGGATAAAAGTCTCGAGTGAGACTCGAACTTGAGACCTCCCCTAACCAAACCTCCGCTCCTCAAGCTTATAAAGAATCTTGGTGGCCAACTGAACTAGCCCAGTTGGTTAACTTTGAGTTTTATAAATGTTCGGTTTAATTATGTATCGGGTGTCTTGGACATGTCACACACTGAATAAGCAACTAGCCGAAGCTTAAAATATTGTAATTAACTAGTCACCATCACTTGCAATCAAAGATACAAATTTTGACTTTTTATAGTTTATTTGCATGTTTTACAGACTGTCAAGTGTTTATTTTCAACTCTAATTTTGCTTGTGCAGATATATGGCCAATATTTTGCCAAAGGGCACACTCCACTAGTAATGAGAGCCGGAGCCAGAAAGTTATGGTCAAAAGGCAAACTTTGATAATTTTTTAGGAACGAGAGCTGGAGCCAGAAAGTTATGATCGAGAGGCAAACTTTGATAATTTAAAAACTACACTACATAGTGGTTCGTTTAAGGAGCAAATTACAAAAATATTCAGATATTTTATAAAATTTACACTACAATTTTTTTGCTAAAGGGGTACGTGCCAAACTGCCAACCCTGCCACCTCTTGTCTTCGCCACTGTGCGGAACATATTGTGAAATCTGAAAACCTTGATGACAACCATGCAAACAGTGGCGGCGGGCCTAAAATTGGAGTAAGTTTGAAGTGCATTTCATGAGATTAAAGAAGATTTGTAAAATGAAATTTTGGGACCATCTTGATTTAAAAAAATATTGATTTTAACAGATTTTTATACTACACAAGATAAATCTATGGGGTTTCGTGTATATCGAGAACCTTTCTCGGTACGCCGTGCATGTAAAGTGTTCGATATTTGTCGTTCAAAGCACATTTAACAATAATCAGATTTGAAAAAGAAAAAAAAAAACCCCTTAGAGAACTTGACGTAGGTAATATATATTGGTTTACTAGTTTATAGACCCGTGAAATTCACGGGATTAAATTTAAAACCGTGAAATGGTAGTTTTGTTATTATTATGAACATAAATATGTTTATATAAGCGATCGAGTTGTGATCTCATGCGAGTAAAAGCATATGTTATATGCATGAATAGATAATAGTTTATAGACCCCGTGAAATTCACGGGGCAAAAAGAATCCGTTGACATTTTCTCTATAAGAGGTCGATTTTCATATGGCTTTAAGAAAGCATAGTCATTATGGAAGATAAAATATCAAATAAAATGTCTAAAGTATGGCACCTTTTAATTAAAAATTATGATAAAAGACGTTAACATTATGGAAGATATAACATATAAAGTAAGGTACAATAAAGATGATAGCATAGGGTTTGACCCGTGAAATTCACGGGGCCTTAAGAAACGCTTACAGTGTTTATATAAGAGATCGATTTGTGATACTATGTAAAAAATTACATGTTAGATGTATGAATAGAAAATATTAATGCTAAATTACGATATGCAGATGTACATATAATTATGCACATGTTAGATGTATGAATAGAAAATATAATCAAGATTAAAAATACTATTATTAGGATGCAGATGTACACCTAATTATACACTGTATAACATTTTTACAGAGTTCAGTATATAATTACTCTCAGCAATTCCCACAGCTCCTAGTCCAAAAACCGCTACAGATCAGCCCTTTTAGGTTTTGCAACATTTAAAGTTGGTTCCGAGTGACTTGAGGTCATGACATTAGGCCTTGTAAAAGAAAAAAAATGATTGAAATTCAGTTTCAACAAACATTTGATTTGTATTTTGCAGTGATTAAATCAAACTTAAAAATTTACCTCCATGTAAGCCATTCCTAGTCGATAAAGTGCTTTGGCAATATACGGATAAACAATTTAGATGAACCCAAATCTTACTTTTTCACATAGCCATAGCTAATGAATTAGCCGCACCAAAAGGGTCACCTCCTGTCCCACGAAATGTGTGACAAAAAGCAACGATAAATTGCATCCAATCCTACTGTCAAAAAACAATAATGTGCAACTGATAGTCGATTCTCCTAAACTGATAGAGCAGGTAAGTGACCCCTTAATCCAGCATTTTACATATCCATTGACCACTAAAGTTTATATAAAGAGACATCGATGTCGTTGAATACTCAACCACATGATTAATAACATTATGAAGACAACCTAAACAACTCATCGTCATGATGAAAAAAAAGAAAAATGTACTAATAAACAATAAACAATATTTTAAAGTTTATGCGTAATACGTGGAATAGAAACTAAAGATTTTGAAGAACTTCCTTGTAGACCACATTTGTTGTCCTTGTGGAGATGTTGCCTTGATCATCGCATATCAAAACTTTAATCCCTTTTTTTGAAGTAACCCGCGAAACTGCGACGTACAACTGACCATGGGAAAAAATCGGACGTGGTAGGTAAAGACCGACTTGTGAAAGTGACTGACCTTGGCTCTTATTAATGGTCATTGCAAACGAAGCAGAAATAGGAATTGCTTTCTAATCATCTTTACTGGCATACGCTTGTCTGAGGGTGTGAGGCGCATTCTTGGAATCAATGTAAGTCCTTCTGGACCGGTGGAACCGATAATTCTTGCTTGGATAACCGTTGGTGCCATCTTTACAACCTGCAGTCTTGTCCCGTTGCACAAACCATTAGCCGGATCAATATTCCTTAACAACATTATAGGTGTACCGACCTTCAAAACCAATTTGTGGTTTGGCAATCCTGAAAACTTCATACCGTTAAGATTTTCTGGACTAAAAACAGCCTGATTTATAGCAGACGTAGGTTCAGAATTGCATAAAGAGTCACAACTCAAATACTCAACCATGTCGCTTGGCATATTTTCAAGCAACTTATCGTTAATAGTATCAACTACTTCGTTAGTTGGTGCAAGAACTGCTTTTCCTTGCAAATACCCAGGTGTGTCCAAATTGTTCATGAGATCAGGAAAAGTGAAATCAACAATGGCCTAAATAGGATCAGCTGCTTCTTTGATACAAATGTCTTCAGGTATGTCAACAATAGCCTCACCATCATTAGGTTCAGATAATGTTCCGTTGCCCACCTTAAGGATCCATTCAGCAAACTCCTTTGTTTCTAACAATTCTTCAGGCGAACCACCTGATTTTAGCCTCATGTTAGTGGTCAGCTTAAGGACAGTACAGTTATCAAATATATATGATCGGTTGATTGACGCATTAACGACATCCTACCTTGACCCTTTTGGTATAACGGGTAATATCTGTCTAAAGTCACCACCAAATACTACAGTCATTCCACCAAATTGTAATTCGGCATTATCGGGATTGTTCAAGCGCATTACATCTCTCAAACTCCTTGTTGGGAATTCTGCTAAGGAAGAATTCTGCTGATGGTTACTGCTGATGGTTACTGCTGAAGCTTTGTGATTCTGCTGAAGAATGTTACTGCCGAAGTATAGATTGTGCGGAATGTGTTTCTGCTGATTGATAGTTTCCGCGTATTATGTTATTAGTTAGGATATGCATGAGTTTATTTAGAAAGTGATATTGCATATCTTGGATAGTTTTTAGATTATACGTTTCTTGTGAAACGGTTTAGGGTTGTTTTAGGGTTCCTTGTCTATAAAAGGAACGCATCAATATGTATTGGGTACGAGTTTAGAAAAACACTTTTAGTATTAATCAAAAGATCCATAGAGGATCAAATCGTTCTTAGTAATTGTGTTCTTACTTGTGTTTGTTTTCCGCTATAGAATACAAGTAACTTAGACTTTCTTTTAGTGTGTTTGTGATTACATAAACATTACTAACGATCCACGAGCTCACAAAGATCTATCAAGGTCTTTAGTTTCAACAAGTGGTATCAGAGCCTCGTGAGAGTCTCTGTATTACTAGGAACACCTTCACGTTTACACCCTCTCAAAATAACAATGCCTGGATCTGACGATGAATCTGAGGTTCACAGCAACAACAACAACAACAACAACAACAACCAAAACACCACATCTATGCAACAACTCAATCTCACCAACAGCAATGCAAAGTTTCCTTACCTTAAGAAGGAAGAATATGAATTATGGGCAATGAAGATGCAGAACTGGATCACCAATATTGATTGGAATCTTTGGGAAATTGTCCGTAAAGGAAACAGTTTGAAGAAGCACACCAAAGATGCTGATGGTGTTGTTTCGATTCTTCCTCCTAAAACTGCTGAAGAGGTTCTTGCAGTACAAAGAGAAAATAAAGTGAGAACCATTCTCCTTCAAGCTATTCCAGATGATCACATGGGAGACTTTCACTACATGGAGGAAGCAAAAGATATCTGGATGGCAATCAAGGCTAGGTTTGGTGGGAACGATGAGTCAAGAAGGATGAGGAAGTCGATGTTGAAACAACAGTTTCAAGAGTTCCAAATAACTGAAGAGGAAGGTATTCACAAGGGGTATGATAGGTTCCATAAAATTTTGAGCCAGATGAACCAGCTGAAGGCTAGACCTGATAATGAGGACTGCAATGCTAAGTTCCTGCGATCTTTACCTCCCTCATGGTTACAAGTGAGCATTGCACTCAAAACAAAAGGAGGTCTTGATATGCTTTCGTTTGATGATCTCTACAACAAACTCAAAACTCTTGAGCCTGATTTTAGAAGCCCCGTTCGTTCATCAAACCCTACTTATTCAGCTTTTGTGAGCACTACCTCCAACAAGCAGACTCAGGCTTCAAGTTCAAGCTCCTCAGTAATATCTTCCTACTCTCAACCACAATCCAGTGGAGTAATGGAGGATATACTCCACTCTTTTGTTGCTGATTATGAACATCAGCAGCATCTGGCTTTTGAGGATTTTGAACAGGTGGATCCTCTTGATTTAGAAGAGATGAATTTAAAATGGCAGGTGGCCATGCTTACTTTGAATGTCAAGAGGTTTGAAACGAAGTCTGGAAGAAAGTTTGGGTTTCAGGGACGAGATCCAGCTCGGTTTGATAGAAGGAAAATCAAGTGCTATTCATGTGGTCAGTTGGGTCACTTTTCTAGAGAGTGCAAGGATAGGAAGAGTGGTGATGAAGTTCGGTATTCAAGCTATCAGAAGAATCAAGTGAATGCTGAAAACCCCAAAGCCTTGGTCACTCTGGATGATCATATCAACTGGAATGTGCATGAACCTGAGAATGATGATAATAAAGAAGTGAATGGATTGCTGGCTAGCTGTTCTTCTGAGGATAAACATAGTCACACTGCCTTTATGGGCATATCTCAGGTACAAAATTGTATATTTGGGTGTAGTGAAAGGTATAATGAACTTAAAAAGGAATATGATGAATTAAAACTTAAATATAATGAATGTTATATAGATGTTAAGGCATATAAACACTCTTTAAAAACTCTAGAAAGACAAAAAGTTTGGTTTCAGAAGAATGAGGGTGCTTATAATGAAAAGATAGGGGTGTTAGAGAGAGATTTACTTTGTGCTAATAATGATTTAAAGTGTACTGAGAAAGAAAAAGCAGAAGTAGTGTTAGAAAAACAGGAAGTGCAGACTAAACTTGACAATAGCTTGGCTAGGTTTGATAAATGGAAAGATTCATCTAAAAATCTAAACAGGTTAGTTAATAGTTCTATGTCTGTAAAAACTAAGATTGGTTTAGGGTTTGGTGACTACATAGGGAAAGATCAATTCTATGACCCTAATGAGTATAGTGTGTTTGACCCTGAGCCTGTAGACTATCAAGTTCCTGTTAAGTTTGTCAAGGAAGGTGGTTTACATGCTGTGCCTGGACCTATTAGGGGAGAACACATGCCATCTAGCACCACCACCTCTGACTTTGATGGATCACACCATCTTTATGGCAAAAAGTCAAGTGACTTGCCAGACCCTAACTCTAATTCTGCTGACTTTGTCTCTTGTTCTGACAGTGACAAGTCCTCTGACCAAGGGTCTACCACCTATACAAGTTGTGATTCAAGTGAAAAGTCAGACCCTACAAAGACCTCTCCCACGCCTTCACCCAAGACACCCTACAAGTCTGTTAGAATTGCTGCTGAGGATGTCAAGTCCAAGACAGTTTCTTCTGAAGACTTGTCGTTTAATTCTTTGCAAAATAATGTTTCTTATTGTGTCAAAAACAATCCTATTTCTGTTAGTGATTTGAATAATTCTACTTGTAATGGAACATCTTTTTCTTTTAATAAATCTTCTAAAAAGAAGAAATGTTTTGTGTGTGGAAGTAAATCTCATCTAATCAAGGATTGTGATTTTCATGAGCAAAGAATGGGTGTTGGTCAGACTAAACCTAGACCAATGTGGACAAATGTTCAGAATATTCCACCATATGTCCCACAGGCATCTCATAGGGCTAGCAATTATGCTAATAGACATTCTGCTGATAGACATTCTTCTAAGAAACATTCTGCTGATAGCAATTTTCAGTCTGCTAGGAGAAGATATGTCGCTAGATCATTTGTGCAACCCACTAGTTCTTATTTTCAGAATGGTTTTTGGCCTGGCTTTATTGACCCAATGAATATGGGTATGGGATATTGGGATACTGCTGTTAAGCCCTCAGCAGGTTGTTTTTGGACTCACAAGGGACCTAATCTTCATAGAAGGTCCAAGAACAATTGTGGATCTTATCAATCTACATGGCCTAATTCTTATGATCCACAAGGCAGGCTCAAGTCAGTAATGACTTGAGTCTCCAATGTGTACTAACATTTGTATAATTTTGTTGTATATGTAGGATCATCCTTTGAAAAGTAAAGATGTTGGTATTATAGATAGTGGCTGTTCAAGAAGTATGTCAGGAAACAGGGACATGATGCATGATTTTGTACCCATTCAAGGAGGAGGCAATGTGACCTTTGGTGGAGGAGATGGCACAATCACTGGGTATGGAACCATCAGAACACCTCACTTGGACTTTGTAAATGTGCTCTATGTGAAGGAACTGCAACACTTCAACTTGTTCTCAGTATCTCAAATATGTGACACAAAGAACAAGGTCTTCTTCTCAGAGGATGAATGTCTTGTACTATCTAAAGACTTCAAGCTTCCAGCAGATACCACAATTCTGCTGAAAGTTCCCAGAAGATACAATTTGTACACAATCAACTTGAATGAAGTCCAACCTGAAGGTGATCTGACATGCTTGGTGGCTAAAGCATCCCTGGATGAGTCAACTAAGTGGCATAGAAGGATGGCTCATGTTAATTTCAAGACCATTAACAAACTCTCTAAGCTTGGTCTAGTTCATGGGCTTCCCTCCAAAGTCTTCACCAATGAACACAATTGTGTTGCCTGCAACAAAGGGAAGCAACACAGAGCTTCATACAAAGCCATTACAGCTGTGAGCACTATCTCAGAACCTCTTCAGTTGCTGCACATGGATCTTTTTGGTCCAGCTCAAGTCAGGAGTATTGATCTCAAATCCTTCTGCCTGGTGATCACTTATGACTATAGCAGGTTTTGTTGGGTATTCTTTTTGAGAACTAAAGATGAAACATATCCAATCTTAAAAGAGTATATTACCCTTGTTGAAAACCAGCTAAATAAAAAGGTTAAAGGGATTAGGTGTGATAATGGGACAGAGTTCAAAAATGCTGTGTTAATAGAACTTTGTCAGTCTAAGGGGATAAAAAGGGACTATAGCACTCCAAGAACCCCACAGCAAAATGGGGTTGCAGAAAGAAAGAATAGGACCTTAATAGAGGCAGCAAGATCCATGCTTGCAGACTCTAAATTACCCACCATGTTCTGGACTGAAGCAGTAAGTACTGCTTGTTATGTTTTGAACAGGGTATCCATCACTAGACCTCATATCAAGACACCTTATGAACTTCTCACTGGGAAAGTTCCTGATATTCATTACCTTAAACCTTTTGGTTGTCAGGTGACCATTTTGAACACTAGTGATCCCTTAGGAAAGTTTGATGAAAAGGCAGATGAGGGGTTTATTGTGGGATATTCAGCTCATAGTAAGGCTTATAGGGTCTATAATTTAAGTTCTAAAAAGATAGAAGAGACCCTTAATCTGAGATATCTAGAAACTAAGCCTAATGTTCAAGGACAAGGTCATCCTTGGTATTTTGACTTGGATTACCTAACTGATTATTTGGGCTATACTAGATATGTTGCTGAACAATCTGCAGGTACAAAAGAGTCTCCTACTAACAATGCAGGTACCCTGGAAGAGGACTCAGGAAGTGAGTCTGAGCATGATGAACATACTATTGTAGTTCCCTCTTTTCCTCCTAACCATGTTGAAGGAGATACTTCTGGGGAGATTGAAGATTTGTCACACTATGCAGAGGACCTTGCTAGACTCAAGAAACAAGAATTTGCAGCTAATCAAGAAGCTGAAAGACTTAGTGAGGAGTCAGCACAACCCTTCAGTGGAAACCAGGATTCTGCTGATCCCTCTCATGTTTCTGCTGATGTTGCCAAATCTACTGATGGGTCTTCTGAAGGTTCTCCAATGACTAATAATGTGTCCACAGACTTTGAGGAACCTTATACACGCTTTCCAGGTCCTTCTGATATTGGAAATCACTCACCCAAAGCTGGTATCTTCAACTCAGCCTCCTATGACAATGAATTTGGACCAAACATGACCAATCTTGATACCTCAATTGAAGTCAACCCCAATGCAACCAAAAGGATCAATACTGCTCATCCTCAATCAAACATTCTTGGTGATCCTCAAGCACCTGTTAGAACAAGACGCTCTGTGAAAGGTTCTAAGTATGGTCAAGTGGCTTTTCTTTCTTATGTCTCATCTCAGCAAAGGGACAATCACACAGACTTTAAGCATTGTCTGTTTGCTTGTTATCTTTCTCAAGTGGAACCAACAAGTGTCAGTCAAGCTCTTGAAGACTCCAGCTGGCTTGAAGCAATGCAGGAAGAGATGCTACAATTCAAGAATCAGAAAGTTTGGCTATTGGTACCACTACCTGAAGGGAAGATTGCCATTGGTACCAAGTGGATTTTGAAAAATAAAAGAGATGCCAGGGGTATTGTGGTTAAAAATAAAGCAAGATTGGTGGCACAAGGATTCAGACAAGAGGAGGGCATTGATTATACTGAAGTATTTGCTCCTGTAGCTAGGGTTGAGGCCATCAGAATCTTCTTGGCCTATGCATCTTATATGGGTTTCATGGTGTATCAGATGGATGTCAAAGGTGCTTTTCTATATGGAGAAATTGATGAGGAGGTTTATGTATCTCAACCCAAAGGTTTTGAAGACCCAGATAATCCCAAGCATGTTTACAGGGTTGTCAAGGCTCTCTATGGCCTTCATCAGGCACCCAGAGCTTGGTATGCTAGGCTTTCATCATTTCTGCTGAAGCATGGATACAGAAGAGGTGCTATAGACAAAACACTCTTCATTAAGAAGAATTCCAGGGATATCATCCTTGTTCAAGTTTATGTGGATGACATTATTTTTGGCTCCACTAAAGAGGCTTGGTGCAGGGAGTTTGAGGAACTCATGAAGGGAGAGTTTCAGATGAGTGCTATGGGGAGCTCACTTTCTTTTTGGGTCTCCAAGTTCAGCAGAAACCAGATGGTATCTTTATTAGTCAGGATAAGTATGTTCAAGATATGTTGAAGAAGTTTGATATGGAGAATGTTAGACCTGCCACTACACCCTATGAAGCTCCCAAACCAAAGAATAACCTTGAACCAGATCCTGCAGTGAATGTTCACTTGTACAGGTCTATGATTGGTTCACTGATGTACTTGACAGCTTCAAGGCCAGATATCACATTTGCTGTGAGTGCTTGTTCTAGACATCAGGTCACACCACTCACTTCCCACCTGAATGCAGTCAAGAAGATCTTTAAGTATCTCAAAGGCCAACCCAAGCTAGGTCTTTGGTACCCAAAAGAGTCTCCTTTCAAGATGGAAGCTTATAGTGATAGTGACTATGCTGGTGCAAATCTGGATAGGAGATCCACAACTGGAGGTTGCCAATTTCTTGGAAGAAGGTTGATTTCTTGGCAATGCAAGAAACAAACCATTGTTGCTACCTCATCTACTGAAGCAGAGTATGTTGCTGCTGCCAATTGTTGTGGACAGGTTCTTTGGATACAAAATCAATTGTTGGACTATGGGTTTAATTTCATGAACACCACAATTTTTATTGATAACCAAAGTACCATATGCATAGTTAAAAATCCAGTTTTTCATAATAGAACTAAGCATATTGAGATTAGGCACCATTTTATAAGAGATGCATATGAAAAACATTTGATTAAGGTGCTTAAAATTCACACAGATGATAATGTGGCAGATTTACTGACTAAAGCTTTTGATGGACCTAGGTTTCAACACTTAGTGGTCCATATTGGGATGGTTAACCCTTAAATGCTATGTTTGAGGGGAGGCATAGGCCTCAGGGGAGGCATATGCCTCAGGGGAGGATTGTGATTGTAAAGTATGTACTATTTTTATAGATTTTTGATTATGTTTGCTAACACACTAATCCACTAATGTAATTTTAGTTTGTATGGTTTGGTTTGTTTGCTGTTATGTGTATGTTTTGCAGAACTGTCTTGATTCTGATGATCTTAAGTTGAAGTTCACCAAGATTATACGTTTATGGGACATGGTCAAGTAAGCTTAAAGAGTGTTTCTGCTGAATGGAAGTACTGAAACATAGTTCAAGTCATAATCAAAGCAAAGTTGTTCATTCATTCAAAAGAAATTACAGCTTACAAACAACTTAATCAAGACCAATCCTATACAAGATCATTTACACAGACACAAGTTCCTATCATCTAATGCTGCACCAGGAAGACTAACAGACATGATTGAAGATGCTGAAGAACCTAGTTTTATATCTTTGGTCCTTGGCAACATCTCATCTGCACCTACTCCATTTTTCCCTTTCCCTTTCCAGTCACCTCTGCACCCTTGCTTTTTCCTGTGTCTCTATGGTATGAAACACCAGTCCTTGGAGCAGGAAGACCTATAACCACTTCCCTTGTCTCTGGGAGTGGTGGATTTCTGGTGTGTGGCCTTGGTTGGGGTTGTGAAGGTTGGGGATTCTCTTCCCTGGCTGCTGCTGCTTCTCTCTCCTCTTCCTCTCTTACCAACCTATTGAAGATTGGCTCAAGACGCTCTGTGGAGTCATCAGAGCCCCTAGATGAATCATCTGGATCCACCACACTATCATCCTCTGAAGAAGGAAGAAAAGGGGACTTCCTTGTAGGTGGCTCGTCTTGGTGAGGATATCGAAATAGAGGTCGACTATCCTCAGATGATGAAGATGATGATGGAGGTTTGGGTGGATTGTTGGGTCTGCTTGAAGAGCCCACATCATGTCTTTTCTTGCGGGCTTGTTCTTTGGTGATACCATACCTTCTATGTGAAGGTTGTCTGGATGATTGAGGTTTGTTATCTCCTGAATCTGCTGATGATTCAGAAGAAATATCGATGACTTCGGGTTGGTTATTCATTGTGTTGATATGTGATTTTGATTGGATGAAGGTTTGATGGTAAATTAGGGTTAAGTGATTTGTGCGGATTGTGAATTGGGGATATTTTATAGGCGAAGTCAAGTGGTAATGCTAATTAATGCGAGTTGGGTGGCATATTAAAACTCAAGATCTTACCGAAGATATTATTCTCTTGAGTTGATTCTGCTGATTGACTCTTCACTTCAGCAGATTGACCTTCATTTCTGCTGAAAGGTTGATTTTGAATGGTGAAGTTACTTTACACGTCAGATAAGGTCAACCAGTTGTTCCGATAAATTTTGACCATAATTGGGTAACTTCTATTTATAACCTATTCATATAATCTTCGCCCAAAACAACTAATTCCCTCTTCAAGCACTCTAAACCTATCCTTCATTCTCTAACAAGTTCTTCAATGGAGTCCCTACAATTCAAGAAGGATCACAATAAAGTTGCTTTTCTGGGAACAGCTAAGGGACAGGAAATATACGACCCTATGGTTGATTTCTTAAAGCGATCAAAGATTCATTTTGCTTTGACCCATTATCCGGATATAGTTCATGAATCTTTGGTAAAACAATTTTGGGCATCTGCTGAGAAGCGGTCTGAGTCAGAGATAGTAGCAAAGATTGATGAAACTGAGTATGTTGTTACTGAAGCTTTGATTAGGGAAAGATTACAGTTGGATGATGAAAATGGGGTTTATCACACCAACACTGGAGAAATACTTACTGGTCTAAGAGCAGCGGGTTATCAAAGTGTGGATACGACTATGTGGCTGAAGAACAAGTTTTGTCCCAAGTGGAGATTTCTGGTGCATACACTACTCCAATGCATCAGCAACAAATCTGGAGGATGGGATCAATTCTCTACTCAACTGGGTTGTGGTATAGTGTGTCTTTCACAGGGTTTAACTTATAATTTTTCTAAGTTTATTTTTGATAATTTGGTGGAAAATATTCAAAAGAAAAAGCATAAGTTTTTAATGTACCCTAGGTTTCTACAGATAATTTTGGACATAAATACCCAGGATAGAGGACATTATCCCATAGGAGCCCTTAGTGCCAAGTTGTTTGCGTCTATGCGAACTCATTATGGTGGGGAGCATCATCCACTTCTACCAGCTATGTTGCCACATGGCAATGATGATGCTGATGAGGGCAATGTTGCTGATACTCCACCAGTTCCCAATACTGCTGATGGTACTCCATCAGTAGAAAGGGATGAGGGCCCATCCTTAACTGCTGAAGTACCCATTGTTTCTACTGACCATCCTCCACCTTCCCCTGTTCCATCACCATCTCATGAAGCTCCTGAAGAGCTTGTTCCTGAGGTAGAGGAGACAATTCAGTCTCTTGATACTCATATTCCTACACCTCTTGAAGATGAGATTCCAAGACTGTCCACACCTAGTCCATTTAGAGACCCATTAGATGAGAACACTTCTAATTTTGAGAATATAAATGTTTCTTCTGAAAGGCCCAATGAAGCTCCCTTTACCACTGAGACATCTGCTGGTGGAGCAGAGGACCCTATTACTCTCACTTCTTTGTATACTTTACTCAACAGGAATGTTCAAGAAACTGAGAAGTTGAAGAAGGAACTTGCAGACACTAAGTCATCACTTGGTGATGAGATTGTGGTGCTGAAAAGAAGGGTTCAAGAATTAGAGGATAAACTTGGGCAGACAAAGAAGAGGAAGTTTGTGTTTGCATCTGTTGATGAGCAGGAGGCTAGTTATTGGGATCATCTTGAGTTATTGGCTGAAGCTGCTCAGAAGACTTCTACTCCTTCACCTAAAGCTGCTGAATCCTCTCAACAAAGAGATCAGATTAAGTTCTTCAGAAAAAGGAGAAGACAGTACTTGAGCAAGGAAACTACACTACCAAATTTGTCTGTTGCTCAAGAACATGCTGATGATGCTCATGTGGCTTCTGCTGATGTTACCTCTTCCAAGGTGTCTACTGAAGTGTTTGTTGCTGGACGATTCTTTACCTTGGATACTACTGATGAAGTTACTGCTCCACATGTTGAATCTTCAACTCAACATGTTTCTGCTGATGCTTCTATTGGAGTTTCTACTGAAGATATTGACAGAGTTACTAGTGTAGATACTTCTGGAAATGAGCAAGGAAGGGTGATTGGAGAAGATCTTGGTACAGATCTTATAAGTGCAGAAGAAAGAAAGGAGCAAGAAAGGTTGGTTAAAGATTATGAGGATCTTTTGAAGAGTCAAGCTTTAGCAAAAGAGATGGCTGATCATTTTACTTCAAATCTGCCTCCTGAAAGGCAAAGAGAGCTAGATGAGCAATCAGCTCATTTCACTGATGCACAATGGGACTCTTACACTCAACAAGCTGCATCCAATCCCAATTTGGCCCAGAGTATCTTAGGAGCTAACTTTGATAGTAATAATTTTGCTGAACAAATGGTAGCTCTTGGGCAACAGAGGAAGAAAGCTGCAGTTGCAAGGAGGAAGGCTATTGCTGCTCAGAAAGCACAAGCTAGGAGAGATAGACCCACGACTGAAGCAGAAATGAGACAATATAGGAGGAATGTGGTCTATAATCAGTATACCTCTGTGTATAGCCATGGTTTGACAAAGAAGCAAGTTTGGGCTTTGTCTGATTCAGAGTTGAATAGAATTTATGATCAGATTATGAAGACTATTCAATCTTCTGATACTCACCCTAAGAGGACTGCTGATAGTTTGGAGGCTCCATGTATCAAAAGACTGAAGCAAGTGGAGTTAGGTACTTCATCTACTGGAGATACTCCTGAGGACTTACAATCTGCTGAGCCCATTGTTACTCCTAACATTGCTGCTGATGAAGCTTCTGAGAGACAATCATCTGGGATTCCTGTTTCTCCTGAAGCTACGCTCAATTCTGCTGAAACCTTTGCTGCACCATCTGCTGCTCATGAAGATTCATCCTTGTCCAATTATAATGCAGAAAAGGTTCAACAAGCTGAACAGGCAGCTGCTAAGGGTAAACAAGCTAGGGAAATGACTGACAGGTTGCATGAAACAGGGGTTTCTGATTCAAGTTTTCCTATTCCTTCTGAAGATACTTCTTCTATTGCTTCTGAAGATGTCTCTATGGGCATTTACATCCCTGGTCGAAGGAAGAAGAGAATGTCACATATAAGGAAGCATATTGCAAGTAGAAGATCAATTAGAGTGGCTAAGCAGGTTCTCAGAGCTCAAATGAGTAGTTCTTCAAAGCAAGTTGACCTAGAAGCTTCTGATGATTCATTTATTCAGGAAGGATCTTCTGACACGTTTCCTGAAGGATCATACAATGTGTTGATCAGCTGGACTATCACAGATGGACAAATTAATACTATCTACAGGCAAGATCAATCTTATAAGAATTTCACTTTCTTGCAAGAAATTCTTCATTTGGTGGATAGGCAAGATCTGCAGACCCTTTACAAGTTGGTTACTGAGTATTATGCTATGCATACTCCACAAGGTGCTGGTCTATATCTATTGGGGGATCTTCAAGTTCTCTTTGACTCCCAAACTCCACAGGGGAAAGGCTATTCGATTTGGAAAAATTCCCATAGGTGGAAAGTTGATACTTGGAGGTTTTATCCCATTCCCAATGTCCATGTGGTTGAGACTGAGTCTGGGATAAGAGTATGTATGTTTTCTGATCAAATATATCCATTGTCCATGACTCTGATGAATCGAATGCTCCAAAGGAAGTTGGAAATTCCTCCAAATCCAGTTGCTAATGATAGGACACATGCTGAACAATTGGTTGGATTCATCAAGTCCAAGCTTCTGCATCCACAAGCTTCTACTTGATTCTGGTATTATGTATTATTTGTATATTTTCTATTTCTTTATTTCTTTCTTATTTCATTCTTAGTAAAAAAAAAAAAAAAAAAAAAAAAAAAAAAAATTGTATATTTGTACTAACTTTTATGCAGGTTTGTTGTATAACTCTGTTGATGGTTATCAACTCACCAGATGTGACTTGTGTCCATCAAAGAGTTGGCTAGTCCAAAGGGTACAGCTTTGGTAAAGACACATCAAATCTGTTGATAGCTATAATAGCTTGCTCAAAGCTATAGGGTACTCAACTCACCCATGCTTCATTGCTGAGAGTTGCAATGGTCATCAATTCACCCTGGATGTAACCCTTTATGGGATCCAAAGAATTGGCTAGTCCACAAAAGTATGGTTTGTGGTAAAGACACTTGGTATCCATATTTGGTGTTCAATTCACCAAGGTTCAGTTGAAACCGAAGAATTGGCTAGTCCTGAGCAAACGGCTACAGGTAAAGACATCTCAAATCCGTTTATAGTTGCTGGTTTGCTAATAAATCAGATGGTTATCAGTGTACCATAGTTTTCGAACTTAAACATTTGGCTACTCCAGTAGTAATGGCTATTGGTAAAGAGACATCAAATCCATTATTTTCAATGATTCACCTCTCACAGGAGTTAACACACCTGGATGTGATGAGAATAGTATGAAACTAATATGTTTTGATGTACACATTGTCATTTGTTGCTGCAAAGACCTGAAGTTTAAAGTTTTGCCATTCATAGAGATGTGGTTTATTTGCTTCTTTGCTGCTGATGTTCGAGTTCAATCCTCTTCTCATGAATTGTTACAGATCTATCAAGAATCTTGAACTTAACCATGTCAAATTCAAGATTAGGGGAGGATTGTTGGGAATTCTGCTAAGGAAGAATTCTGCTGATGGTTACTGCTGATGGTTACTGCTGAAGCTTTGTGATTCTGCTGAAGAATGTTACTGCCGAAGTATAGATTGTGCGGAATGTGTTTCTGCTGATTGATAGTTTCCGCGTATTATGTTATTAGTTAGGATATGCATGAGTTTATTTAGAAAGTGATATTGCATATCTTGGATAGTTTTTAGATTATACGTTTCTTGTGAAACGGTTTAGGGTTGTTTTAGGGTTCCTTGTCTATAAAAGGAACGCATCAATATGTATTGGGTACGAGTTTAGAAAAACACTTTTAGTATTAATCAAAAGATCCATAGAGGATCAAATCGTTCTTAGTAATTGTGTTCTTACTTGTGTTTGTTTTCCGCTATAGAATACAAGTAACTTAGACTTTCTTTTAGTGTGTTTGTGATTACATAAACATTACTAACGATCCACGAGCTCACAAAGATCTATCAAGGTCTTTAGTTTCAACACTCCTGTCCAATGCCTCAAAAGCATGCCTATGTGTCATGGGGGCTTCGTCTCATATAATCAGCTTTGTTTGTCTAAGTAAAGCGCCAAGGTCGCTATTTGGACAAATAGAACAGACGGAGTCCTCGTTAAGATTGATTGGTATAACAAACCTCGAATGAGCTGTCCTGCCACCGGTCATAAGAAGGGAAGCAATGCCACTTGACGCAACATTTAGAACAATGTCACCTCTAGAACGTATAGCAGCTGCCAATGTCTTCCAAATGAATGTTTTACCTGTACCACCGTAACCATAAAGGAAAAAAGTACGACCAGCACCACTATAAGCCGATGACATTATCGTCTCGTACACTTTATTTTTCTCTTAAGTCATAGAAGCTTTTAGTCTTACATGTTCTTCTTTTAACTCATCCATGTTGTATGATAGTTCGTCATGGATGAGTCTGTTATTGGAAGAAAGAATGGTAGCATCATCTGGAAATGGCATACCTTCAAACATGCGTAAGCTGCTGTTTTGACCCCTCAAAAGCATTTCGATCTGAAACAAACAAAAGATTTTCTTTTGCTCACCAGTAAGTAGGGCTGGCAAATCGTGTCCGCCGAAACCTGTTAAGACACGACCTGTTAAGACACGACACGATTAGAGGCAGACACGAACACGACACGATAATTTTTCGTGTCTAATTTTCAAAACACGAACACGACCTGTTTCTTAACAGGTCGACACGAAAAACCTGTTAAGACACGAAATTTAACTAGTAACCTGTACCAAAATACATGATATATATCCTATAAACTAGTAAGTAGTAACCTGTACCAAAATACATGATTTTCACCAATGGTGCATAAAAGTTTACAAAAAACTACCAAAATACATGATTCTTCACCATTTGCACTAAACGTAGACTAATAACATCCATATACAAAATACATGATTCTTCGACGGGTCTATCTTTCTTCTCAAATCTTGATACGCTCAAACCTACACACAAAAGTTGTACAAACCAAATTTAAGTAAATGCTATATTCAGACGGACTAATAAAGAAATGAGAAATCAGAGAAATTCAATCCATAATGAATATGTGAAAATGATCAGTTATCAGCAGTCATAAGTCATCTACTAAAAAAAATTGACTAGTGGCTGGCTGGCTGCTACTAAAAAAATAAATGATCAGTTATCAACTTATCATCAATTCATAATGAATATGTGAAAATGATCAGTTATCATCAATTCTCTATATGGACTATGGTACATATACAACTATTTTGAAAGCTATGAGTGTCTGCTACTAAAAAAATTGACTAGTGGCTGCTGAGTGATGACTGCAGACTTGCAATAATTGTCAGTTTATCATTCAAATATCTATCATAGAAATAGTAAACATTACCTTAGGATTGCTCGTTGAGCTTACATCGGGTGATTCAAGACTAACGTACAACATATCTTCCATAGGCTCATTTGAATTATCTTGGTTAGAACCTTCAAAGTACAAACAAACATATGCGGTTAATATATTATTTTGAAAACAATTATAAATATATGGGGAAAGAGACGTTACTAGAATCTGCAAATAACCAATCTTTTGTGCATATTAGATACTCGACTGTATCTTTACCAAGTGAACTTCGATGTTCATTTAGTACTCTTCCACTTGCACTAAACGTAGACTCGGATGCGACTGTCGATACTGGAATGGTCAAAAAGTCTCTTGCCATCCTTGCAAGCGCGGGATATCTAAACTCATTGGCTTTCCAAAAAGCCAACACATCCAGTTCCACCTTCCTAGAAACTCTTGACTCCTCTAAATACAATTGCAACTCGGACTTGTTGTTCAGTGTAAGATCTTTACTTTGAAACTCATCAAAATCCTGAAATTGAATAATAAAGAAATAAATTACTTATCAAATGATCAGACACCAAACTGAAATATCCAACTATATGCAGCAAATAAACAAATAAATTACCTTAAGTCTTGCTCCAATTCCGTAGGCATGTGTTGAATCGTCCGTTGTATCCTCCTCCACCCCGTTGGTAGCATTTGAAGTATTTGAGTTTGTAGATAAACCATCAGCCACAGTTAACGCAACATATTCACTGAAAGTGGAATGCAATAATTGATCAACATATGTATATTCATCGCTTCCTACTCCATAAATTTTCTTATAACTCCATTCGATAAATTCCAACTTGTATCTAGGATCCAACACCACAGCTATGGCTAAAGTAAGACTAAATTCAGACCAATATTTTTGAAACTTTTCCATCATCAACTCTGCCATGTTTTTCATATACTCATCTTCTGATCTTATACCGTCATACAAAGCTTCATAAGCAAAAAAAGCATGTGGATAGTACAAGTTGGCAGTCGGATATTTGGTACCCGAAAAAACGGTTGTCAGCTCATGAAAAAATCCAAGAAAATGACAAATCTTAGCAATCTTGCCCCACTCTAATTCATTTGGACAGCTCTTGTAATTAGAATCACTCATTTCTAAATGTGTAAAGGCACGCTTATAATAAAGGGCACTATCAAGCATTAGAAATGTAGAATTCCACCTAGTAACGACGTCTTGCCTTAACCCCCTTTTAGTACTTAAAGAGATCGACTTAACACAAACCACAAATTGTTCCTTCCTTGATTGTGATCCTTTCACATACTTCACACTCTCTCTAACTTTGCGAACGCACTCATCAATTTCCTTTAACCCATCTTGCACAATCAAGTTCAAAATATGTGCACAACATCTCAAGTGAAAAAAAATACCATTAGAAACAAGAGGATGTTTTGTATTCAGTCGCTCTCTCAAAAGCCCAACGAAAGTGTCATTAGAAGAAGCATTATCTAAAGTCACACTAAATACTTTGCTTTCTATGCCCCATTCTACTAAAACCGAAAACACCTTTTCGCATAAAGCAACGCCAGTATGAGGTGGTGGCATGAAAGAAAATGATAAAACTCTCTTTTCCAAAACCCAATTTTTATCCAAAAAATGAACTGTAATTGCTATGTACCCATCAGTAGCAATGGAAGTCCATAAATCAGAAGTTAAGCACAACTTCCCGGGTGATTCCATCAACTTGGTTTTAACCTTTTCCTTTTCTCTCTTAAACATTTTCAGTAAATCAGCTTTGACGGTATTCCTAGATATGATATTCACATCAGGTTGCATATACTTAAACAAATCTATGAATCCCTTGTAGCTTACAAATGACAAAGGCAATTCATGCTTCACAATAGCAGCTACAAGCATTTCACGAAATATATTTTCATTAAACCTAGGTGACTTCAATTTCATCTCATTATCCATTATCATTTGCCCTACATCTTTATAAACACTGCCAAAACACTTTTCTATGTGTCGAGTAATGTTCCCCGTACCTTGTTTGCTATCATATACGAGCGAATGACCACATTTGTTGCACTTGCAATCAACCTTTCTACCTACTTGTGTGTTCTTAAGTTTGGTAAAGTATCCCCATACATAAGATCTTTCCTTCCTTTCTTTTTGTTTCTTTACCGCTGTTTTTTTACCACGTGTGTCATTTTGTGCCTCTACCTTCTCAACGTCACCCTCATCATCTTCCATATCCATAGAGCTCTCATTTTCTAGGTCAACTTTGTTACAATCTGCATCAATCTACAATAAAGAAAACAGAGTTACATTGTTTATTTGTCACATTATATAACAAAGAATACATTAATAAAACAGAGTTACATTCTTTGTTCTTATCTATTAACAAAGAATATATAACAAAGAATACATTATGTCATTATATACTTGGGTTGTCAGCAGTCATGAGTCATCAGTCAACATGTGTTAAACTAGTAAATTATAACAAAGAAATACTTGGAGATGGCCTTAAGGCTGCCAAGATGCAAGTTCTTAAGGTTGTCGACAACAAAAGGAAAACACTAATTTTTTAAAATAAATAATTTGACCAAAAATGGATTTTTGCATCTTGTATCTTGTCGACAACAAAAGGAAAACACTAATTTTTTAAGGTTGTCGACAACAAAAGGAACTGTGTTAGGGGAGTATATAGAATGTGTACGAGAATTACAATGAACTGTGTTTGCCTATATAAAATATGCATCAATCATTCAATCGACAATAAAGAAAATAATACAAAAAAATATACAATATGCATCAATTTTGGTACAATCAAACAATATAAAACATTAAAACTTGAATCAACAAACCTTCTTCCTCTTTTTACCCTTCTTTTCTATGTTATTTTGTGAATCAGACATCTAGTGTAAAGAGTAGTGTAAAGTAGATGTAGATGATGAGTAGATCTAGTAAAGAAAAGAGTAAAGTGTAAAGTCGGTTGTCTTCTTTGTGTAAAGAGGAAAGTAGATCTAGTGTAAAAAAAAGAGTAAAGTGTAACCTATATATGTTTAATATTATTTAAAAATAATAATATATTAAAATATAAGCGTGTCTTAACAGGTTAACGGGTTTAGACCTGTTAAGACACGAATTTTAACAGGTCTTAACAGGTCGACCTGTTAAGGACACGAAACCTGTTAAGCCAAGACACGAAACCTGTTAACAAGTCGTGTTTTCGTGTTCGTGTCAAAATTGCCGGCCCTACTTTTGCTCATCAGTAAGCACCAAACCTGCAATATATATATCACTATTAGTTATAAATTGGTTTGCATTAAATATCAGGTTAAATATAATGTTTCTGTAAACAAATGTTGCATTAAATATAATTGATGCAATTATATTTGAGTATAAATGATTTTGTCCATTTATATTTATAAATTAATGCAAATTCTGAAGTAAATGGGTGGATGCTACATCTATCTTTTAGAATCAATTTAAATCTGATGTTGCTTTAAACAAATGTTGCACGAAGTTGAAATATTTTGCATTCAGCTTCTTGACTTCATATTCTTTGTTATATATTTATTATATTAGGGTAGAAAGATCAAGTGCTCAACATCTCAATTGAAACATAAATTATTCATCGGTAATATTCCTAAAAGTTAGACAGTGGATGACATGGAAAAGGTTGTCAAAAGGGTTGGACCTGGCGTTAATTCTGTAGAGATGATAAAGGTTTGGTGAATTGTTGAAGTCTATCAGCCGCTTAAATTTGCTTGCTGAATTGTTGAAGTCTATCAGCTGCTTAAATTTTAATGTTTCTCCTTTGCTGATTTGTGTTGTTCATGCCTTTCTGAAGCTGAATTGTTAAAGTATGTTTGGAACGTTTAAATTTTATAGAACTCCATGTAACTTTTTGGTATGTGCAGCTTACATCTTTCATACACTTCCAACACTGAATGCTTTAGTCATCCCAACACAACACTCCTCGCTAATTAAGATTTTTAGATAACAATGGTGTGCCTCCCACATGATATCATCATCAGCATTCTATGCCGTCTTATTACATTTCTTATATTTCACTGTTACTGTGCATTTGCTTATTCCCAGCTTATTACATTTCTTTTCTGCTTATTAGTAGTTCATTATTGTTCTTTATCAATTTTTATAGTTTAAATATCATTTGCATTAAGTTTTCTTAAATATTTCATTAAAAAGCAAAAAAAAAAATTAGCTAAATATAGGATAGCTTATTTAAGTGCTTATTTACAGTTGTTAATGGTTAATTAGTGCTTAATGATCTTAGTTGAGTTTCTGTGATGCATTGTTCTTGCCTGAATCAGCTTAACTTAGTTTAAATACCAAGACAGCCCACATACAGGGGTGTTTGGCATAAGCTTATTTAAGGTCCAAATTAGATGTTACTGTTCATGTGCCTTTTTGTGAAGTTTGATCTACCATAATATCAGTAAAATAGGTTGTTAGTTAGAAGCTTTTAGTTGTTTTTAAGGATTTTGAGGTTTTAAGCTACTGTTTAAATTCTTAAGGAAAAACCTTTGATTTATAGCTTAATATAGGAGTAATTAAATTAAGCACTTGATTTTGCTATTTCTGAGTGAAATATAGCATATTCAGTTGATATTCAGAAGATGGTTTAGTTTCTTTAAGATATGATATGGTTTTAGTTCAAATGAGTCTTCAATTTGCATCAGAATGAGCTACCACACATCTGTCCATAAGTTCATATATTCATCTGATTATCTGCTTATCTAGTTGCCTCATTTTCTAAATTTTTGATTTTATAAGTAGTTTATACTATAAGCTTTCATCATTTTAAGTTAAGGAGGATTAGCCTTTAGTTAGGATTGCTTATTTATAAGTTCAAAAATCCCTCAGTACCAAAATCATGCCCAGCATATTTCAAATTTTTGTCTCTGATCAGTTTATTTTTGAATTTTCATGAGTTCAATATAAGCTGAATTAAGCTATAATTTTTAAAAATTAATATTTGGTAGGTTATTTAGTTAATTCATATTTTCCTGAATTTTTTTAAATAGCTTTTAATAGCTTTTCATCAGCTTAAATGTCCCCCTTTTTGCCCTGCACCTCAGCAGACCACAGAAGCTCATTTCAAAGTTTATTGCTTATTTTGATAGCTTATTCTATAAGATTTCATCGTTTTAAGTTAAGGAGGATTAGCCTTTAGTTAGGATTGCTTATTTATAAGTTCAAAAATCCCTCAGTAACAAAATCATGCCCTGCATATTTCAAATTTTTGTCTCTGATCAGTTTATTTTTGAATTTTCGTGAGTTCAATATAAGCTAAATTAAGCTATAATTTTGAACAATTAATATTTGGTAGGTTATTTAGTTAATTCATATTTTCCTGATTTTTTTTAAATAGCTTTTAATAGCTTTTCATCAGCTTAAATGTCCCCTTTTTTGCCCTACACCTCAGCAGACCAGAGAAGCTCATTTAAGAGCTTATTGCTTATTTTGATAGCTTATTCTCATCCATTTGGCTTATTTAAGACTGTTACTGTGCATTTGCTTATTCCCAGCTTATTACATTTCTTTTCTGCTTATTAGTAGTTCATTATTGTAACTTTTTGGTAAGATTATGTGGAATTGCCAATCTCAAGTAAAGAATATATTTTTAATATGACAGGATTTGGTTATGATTCCGTATCAGATGATTAGAAGATTGTTATAATTGAAAGCTAAGTACATGGATTTTTATAAATTCGCCTTTGCTTCCTCTCTACATCTTCTGCAAGATGCTCCCATGTTTGTTCCCAAACATTTACAGGATCTGATAAGCTGTTGAAATAAAGTAGCATAACGAAAATTTTACGTACACGTTGAGCTGACCCCCACGCAATTGCATCTTTGATTCCTGTTATATACTCTTTATCGTTGTCGAGTAGACCACGCGCCAAGCAAGCCTCTTTGAAAGTTTTGTACACCACATTATCCCATTTTTTAAAAGACTCCTATCCAGTTGCCCCCTTCACGTAGTTTAGTAGCATTCTAAGATAATAACATTCGCCGATTCTCTATGGTACATAGTGTATTCTTCCAACAGCGAAACGTTGCTTCCGAGGATACCATTTTCTTTCTTCTAATTTGAATACATACTTTGTTGGAAATTCTGCGTAAGTTAGCTTTCTTGCCTCTGGGTCCGTCTTGTTGATTTCCATCCAGGCCGTGAACATGGAAGCACCTACAGAAGGCTTCTGAAGAACGTCATCAAGGTTTGAAGCATCTTGATACACAACTTGTTGTTCACCAGGCATATGAAAAGAGAGCCTTTCAATAGATGGTGTCCTATGGTGTATTTCGAATTTTAAAAGCCTCCACGCAGCCTCACATGCAGATACGTATCTGTAATCCAAATACACCTTAATCTTATCAACATTTGTTTGATCTAAAACATCACCATTGCTTCCGTTATCAACATATATTCCTGCTGAAATACGATCCGGGCCCTTGTTAATATACTTGAAAAGATACTTCACAGCACCAGATTGATTGCACCACTCTACATTTATGTGTGCCTGATATTGTTTCAACAGTGTCGGGTTATAAGGAACAACATATCCGTTGTCAAGATGAACTTTGCTCTTTTCTATTGTCCGTCCGTTGTTGCGTCGCCTGTACCTTGGATATCCGTCATCGTCCACCATTGTTTGCTCACAATATTTTTTCGAAAAGTGTTTCGAACATTTATAGTCAATCATGCACGGTGAAGTCAAATGTTCAACGCCACATGGGCCATGCATCATGTGTTCACGCACAAGAACATAAAGTTCTGGATCCTCAGCACTATCAGGAATTTCAGCTGATATGAAACTGTCAATCATAGCTGGACTGGGAAGCTTATCATCAGCGTGTAGGAAAAGGCAGATGTGAGCATGAGGAAGGCCGCGCTTTTGAAACTCAACCGTGTAAACAACTGAAAATAATATACATTAATATTGTTAATAATTATATTAAAATTAATAAACAGTTATTTATTTAAATATGTAACTGGTCTTACATGCTTGTATTCGACCAAAGAACCTGGTGTCTCTCATGTCCTTAATAAAATAATCCAGCTTCTGTTTAAATACCCTAGAAATCATATCCGGTCTGTCTTCAGGACGAACACCATCTTCGTCAAGTTCCCGTACAATCTCCGGCCATTTAGGATTGCATGTAAACGTTATAAACAAATCTGGGTATCCAAAATATTTACATATCGCCATAGCGTCTAAATAGTTTTGCATCATATAACGCGCACCACCAGTAAATGAAGATGGTAAGACAATACGTTTTCTAGTGGAAGATGCGTCCAAGACACCCTCACCAACAGCTGTCATTAGGTTATCGTATGTATCGCATCTAAGATTTGCTTGTTTCGCTTTAACAAAATATAGCCTTTCTGTCTCCATCATTGTATAACCATCCACAAGAAATTGTTGGAACAAATTTCTGCCTAATAGAATCAAATCTTTGTAGGTGTCTCGATTCATTATAGTATATGCAAAGTATTCCCTCAATCTAAGATTGGCCAGTCAACGAATGTTGTGTTTTAGTCAAAATCGATGGTCAATTAATAGTCAAAATATGACTAATGTAGTTATGTAAAATGTGTTGCATAACTAAAGGGACCTAGGTTGCCAAGTATTAAACATTTGATAAAGTTAGTTGTGGCTAAATAAGAAGGAATGAGACTTGAGGGGCCGATCTTGCCAAATGGCCAAACTTGCCACCTAACTAAATATATCTAGGATTTTCTAGAGTTTTCCTCCATTATTGAGATGGAACTTGTGGCCCGGTTCTTTAGAGAGAAAAAGGGATGGAAAAGCTTAATGATGATCTAAGAAGAAGAAAGTGAAGATCAAGTGTCAATAGCCTTCCCTTAGTAATGATCATCACAAGTAAGTATCTATGTTCTTGATTTTAATGAAGTTATAGATTACGAGTAAAGTGGGTTTTCATCATATGATCAAGATATGATCATATGATGATATATAATGAAAGATAAGTATGTTTAATGGGTTATGTTAACCCTTGTTCATGTTATTGATTGTTATGTTGTTAGGTTTTGGTTATTCGTAAAGGATGATGATGATGATGAAAGATTGTGATGATGATGATGTTCTTGATATTATGTAGCTTGGATTAAGGTAAGTAAAATGATAGTAACATGTGTTATATGGATTTCTAACACATGTGTATTATGTATGTTTGGTGTCAAGTATATGGACTTGGAATATGCTTATGTGATGCCATGAATGTGGCTTATGTGATGCGTTGATGCTATGGAATATGTTGATGTTATGTGTTAGATGAGATTTGGGTAGTAAGCCCGTAAATTAAGTGTTTTATGTATATGATACTTATGTGTGGTTTGAAGTATAATGTTATGTTATGATCGTTTTACTTACTAAGCCTTTGTGCTTACGGTTTAGTTGCCTAACCGTTTTGTAGGTTGGCATTGTTTACATGGGCGGCTTGGATGTAAGGATTAAGGATTTGGATATGCGAGATTAAGGTAGTATGTGTAGGAGCTTAGGTAGAATACCGGGCTCATGTGTAAGTTTGTACCCCCGTTGGTCTTTTATGAGTTGGTAAAGTGTAGCCGTATGGCAAGTTGTATGTAAAGGTCGTCCAAACGATTTGGTAGTCATTTGGTATGTCAAAGTGAGTTTGAAGTGTTTATAGTCAAGTATAAAGGGACGTTTGGTTTACGTATGAAAATACCCATTTTGGGTTGTAAACGGGTCAAGGGTCGTTGGACCATGTTTGATATGTTAAGTTAATGATGTTGGTCAAGTTTGATGTAAAACGGAAGTCATATGGGTGGTATGTAGTGAAAATGGGTCTAAAGTGGCTGATTTGTAAAGTACTAGTTCGGGTGGTCAAACGGGTGATGTTATTGAATGAAAATGATGTTTATGATGTGATAATGAATTCTAGATAGTTTCATTAAGTTTTGAGTCTCGAAGGTTGGTTTTTCCAGAAATTAGAGTAAGTTGCTAAAATTTGCATATTGCAGAATTTGCATATTCCCAGAATTTGCATATTGGATCCCCCTTTTGGTTTGAAGTTGTGGTCCTTAGTGTGGATCAAGATTTTCATATTGGATCCCCCTTTTGGTTCAAAGTTGTGGTCCTTGGCGTGGATCAAGAGTAAATTTGCATATTGCCAAAATTTGCATATTGGCGGCTGGGCTGTTATTTTCAGAATTTGCATATTGGTTCGAAAAATCATATCTTTTAAACCGTAAGTCGATACGGGTCGTGCCACCCGTCATTTTAAAGTTAATTGAGTGTACTTTCATTTAAAAATAATCTCAAGGTCAGAATGTTCATAGATTTTTGTCAGTTGTCAAAAGAGTAACAGGATGTCCGAAAAAGTCAAGCGTTTCCACGTGTAAAGTCAAAGTTTTTGGTCTAAGCGGGCACGGGGCGTAACAGTAGGCATGTTATATTGCCTACCGTCTTTATCTCGTTGACCTAACAGCTTCAGCTTGAAATCCATTTGTTCACCGTTATTGTATCGATCTCTAGGAACCCTGAAACTCTTAATCAAAGGATTAAGAAGATCCAAAGCTTCCTTAACATCTGATATTATTTCAGGGATAATAGCATTTAATGTAGTCTCCGCTCTTCCTTCACCAGACCTATAATATATATATAATGTGTCATAGTTATTATAAATAGGGGATGAACATTAACATTAAAAATCTGAAAGGAATAAATTAAGAAAGTTTACCTCACAGCCATCTTTCTATTCGTCACTTCATTATGTGTGTCAACTATGTATAGTTGACAAAATTTTGGAGGTTGTCCTTGTTCAGGGAGAAGATTACCAATCACATGATGATTTTGGCCATTTAACCTAAACACGAAAGGACCACGACCTTTGCTGTTTAAACTTTTGTCGACACGACCACCCATTGATGTGAATGCAAACATTTGATTATATGACCTGATGTTCTCAATGAAGTTTCGACTGTGTTCATGGTTATTTGTAAGCAAGTCCACAAACAATCGTGGCGGATTAGGAGGGTCAGGCAACATAACCTTACCACGACCACAACAAAGTGAGTAACTTGTAAGTTTTAGATTAGCATTGCCAACACGTGCTTCCTCTTGCCAAAGTTTGGCATGGCAAGCAGAACAGGTGTAACACATTTTTCCAAAGTCAATGTAATATGATGAAATAGAAAATGAACTATTAGTACAATGTACACATTTACAATTTACAGTTAATATACTGATCATAAATTATATACATTATTTACCTTTTGACAAACCAACATACTTTTGAATTTCTGGAAGATGGTTTGCAGAACCAGTGTTTTGAAAATCAATAGTATGAACCTCAGAGGGATTTACATTTCTAGCTCTTGTTTTGCCTCTTGGCTTGTACACACGCTTAGGACCAATTGGACTTTGATTCGTGTTACCTACAACCTTTCTGATAGACGGTGAGGAAATTCCAGCATTGGTGTTTTCGATAAAATTTGATTTTACATGTTGGGAAACTGATGAAACACTACTCAATGGCTGCTTATTGGAGGTTGAACCGATATTGACTGTAAAAAAAATAATAATAATGATATGATATTTAAAATGTAATCATTCATGTCACATTTTAGTTACAAAAAGTATATAGATACTTACAGTTTGTAACATCAGATAAACTTGAAGATTTCAACTGTGTTGGTGGTGTACGATGCCTAGTCGTTACAGAAGATGAGTTTTGAATCCTTGATTGACTATTGCTCGGATGAACCGAATATATATTGGTATGAACTGCATATTAAGCATTTATTTCAATACAATGTAAATAAATACTTGTCAGTCACAATTTGTTTGTGTCAAGTACGAATATTACATTGATGAAACATATTATTTACTCACATTGATGAAACAAAAATGCTTAAATTACTAATCAACATGTGAGCAAATTGAAAACTGATTTCCAGACATTCTAGACAAAAATTAAGCACTTAAACTACTTATGGAAAAACTATGCTCTAAAGTTGATTACATATGCTGCATCAGTAGATCTTTTGGTGCTTTAAATGCTACATATTTGTTAATTTTATAAGTTTTATGTTATGAGTTAAATTTTCTGCACAGAACACACTGCTTGCATCAGTAGAGAAATTGCCCAAATTAGCTTGAGTTTTTGATTTATCATTAGTTCAATACAAGCCCTTTTGATTTGAAATTTGGTACATATGATCTTTGGTTGCTCTCACACTTGTTCCACATTTTTTTGAATTTTTCTATTAGCTTTTTAATAGCTTTTTCTTAGCTGCAATTCACCTCAGTTGGAAATTTTTTTTACCCTGCACCAGCATATTTTCCTTAACTCAGCCCATGTTTATGAATTTTCATTAGATCATCATAAGCTAAAATGTTCTAAACTTTAGAAAATGAGAAACATTACTAATCAACATGTGAGCAAATTGAAAACTGATTTCCAGACATTCTAGACAAAAATTAAGCACTTAAACTACTTATGGAAAAACTATGCTCTAAAGTTGATTACATACGCTGCATCAGTAGCCTTGGCTACCAAAGGTATTCTTTTTCACGTTGTCTGAAGATAATTTTAATACCTACTTACCTAGCAGTTGATACTTTCTCTAGAATAAATATTTTTTTGAACATGACTCTGCTTGTTATAATGTAGAACACATATAGTGTAAGATTTATACCTCCTTTTACTTAACGTAAAGACACCATTTTGATCTTTTAGTAACTGCATCCTATACTAAGTTTGTTTCTTAGTATTTGTAAAATCCCTACATGCTCAATTATGTTCTTGTGGACATTCTGAGCAAGTCTTAACTACTTAGGGAAAGCTACTTGGCGAAAAAATTAGCAAGATATAGTTGTGTGTCATATTTGTTCCTGATATAATGTAGTTTGCAAGCCAAAAACCAAGGTTCATGTTTTTGTGATGACGCTGATATAATGTAGTCAGACTCCTAACTTGCAACATAACATTTAATCCCTGGAAAGCAAATGATCTACTTGGCTACTGACCTTTTGTGCCACTTCACTACTTGAATGTAGATTCCTAAGATGGTAATACAGAAACCTGAATGCTGCTAACTCCTTTAATTAATTAATTAATTGATACACATCTGTGTAGAAGTTATATCTGCCTCAGATGCGAAATTAATATAAAACATATATATCATGAGTTGTTAATAGAAATTTGATTATCGAGTTTGGTTTCTGCAGGAGGGTCTTAGAAGAACTATTGAAACATATTCGGATCTTAGGGCTGATGCTTACCTAAAAAAGAAAGGTCCTTCGAAAGGTCCTCAGATGCTCACATCTCAACAATCGCTCATTTATTTGCTAAATGTCTTTACATAATACATTCTCTATCGATTCCATGATTAACCATTTGTAATATCCGCATGTTAACCATTTATTTCAATACATTGTAAATCAAAAAAAATATATATGTTATGAAAAAACATATCATTTGTGATATCCGATAACGGAGTGCTTGAACATTGCAAGGGGGTTTTTATGGTTGAATCTGTTGGTGCGTGCATTACAGGCATTGAATAACTATGAACTTCCCCGAGCAACATGCTTCAATTATTATCTAAAATATCATGATCAACTGAATATACAGATTAAAGTATACAAACAATATTTAAACATTTTAAGAAGTATAACATTGTATTAGTCTTACCGATAGCAGCCATGTTCGTATTCTCACTTGTATTGGCGTTTGTTCGTTGTAGATTTGCACCTTACAAAGAAAGTGTGTAAAAATGTGTTGCATTCCAGATCCAAAAATGTGTTGGAAATAGGGTGGTGAATATAAAAAATATATTAACAAAGGGAATACTTACCAATCACAGGTCCTTTTTCTTGAATTCTTGTACTTCTTCTTACAGAAGTTGTTTGTGCAACATTACGTGATGTGTTTGATACACCTTGATGGGATGAAGAAGATGATCCATCTGCTCGTTTCAATTTTTTTGTTCTTATGATATCCATACGTTTTTCTCTTATCAATCTTTTGTTTGGATCCATAGTAATTGTAAACGAATACAGAGATGAAGATATGAAAGTGAGGTTGAGATAAATTAGATTGTTGCGTACATCTTCTTTGTTTAAGAGATTTAAATGAATGAATATTGTAAATTAGGTTTACAAATAACAAAGATGCCAGGTTTTTTAAAAATTTTAAAAATTTGAATTTTAGAATTTTTAAAATTTGTAGGTAATTGATAAATGGAAAGTATTTCAATCTATATTTAAGTTTCAATATAAAATTGTTTCCAAATTTTTCTCAAAATTACATTCATTGTAAATTACTTTTTATTTTCTAAAAAATACATTCATTTGCAGCAAGAATTGAACCCCAAATGAACCTGTGTTGTCTTCATTATTCGCCTAGCTCGTCGAGTTGTTTCTACACGAAATACAATGACGAATTAAGAGGATTCAAGTGTGGAATGAAGAAAAGATAACAAAATTTCAAAGACTTACAGATTGTTTCTTGATTTCTCTGAGACATAACAATCTGTCCAATAATCTAGCAATTTCAATGAAGATGCAAGTAATAGTAAGAAAAAATGTAATTGTTATTCATCATTTTCATAATAACTGTACATATTAGTTATTTAAAGAAATAAAAAACCTATACATTACAACTTTGTACATTATATTTTTCCAAATTACATCATTGGCAAAGCTAAGTTATGATATGTTTCTTCTTCCACTTGTCTTTAATCCAGTTATGTTTCTTCTTCCACTTCAATGTGTAAGAGTAAATGCAAGTCAGAGAATGAAAAAGCCGAGACTTTTAGAACGCCTAATAGTTAAAAAACCTGTAAATATAAAAGTTGAAAGTTAGAGTGAATATCTTATAATTGATAACATAGCATGTAAATAATAGAATATGGTACGTTATTACCTGGTTCAAGTTTGACGAAATAGGTTCAATATTTTTCACGTTAATAACAGAAGTATCCTGGAAAAACCTGCAAAAAAGAAAAAGCAAATGCAAAAAATATATGCTGAAAAGCTGAAAAAAAATACCAAACAGTTATGAAATCACAAACAATAAAATAGCTGAAAAGCATTAAAAATGGCCATAATTAAGTCCAAAACAACCAAACCAAAGGTATCATTGTGGGAAATGCAGCCCACAATATCCAAAACGACTGTGTCAAACACAGTTTAACAAACCCAAACTTAAGTCCAAAAAAAACCAAACAAATGTAGTCTAAAATCAACCAAACAAATGTAGCATTGTGGGAAATGCAACCCACAATAAAAATGAAACGAAAAGTACGACTGTGCAAAACACAGTATAACCAAATGTTTAACTGAATAATGTTTGAACAAAGCCAAATTATGGCTTTTCAATCTTGATGTCCTTCAATAAATCAAGTTTGAGATTCTTCTTTGGGGTCTCATCAGAATCATCAAAGTCAGGATTGGGGATGGCTTCCAACTTCCTTTTCTCTGGGCTTGTGGCACTGTCTTTGTCCACTGTACTCGGGGTCTTGTTCTCTCCGGTCATTGACAAAGCATCCTAAAAACAGATTTAGCAACCAAAATTGAAAATATTACTCAATCATGTATCAATTAGTACGAATTGACAATGTACTAAACTGAAAACATAATAATTTAATGTGGATACCTTGACACCGCCATACCCGACTGACGATACGGCATTCACGCTAGCAGAACCATCATTGACAGATTCCTAAACAATAACAAACAAATCAATTATTAGATTCTCTGTTTATATAGTTAAGACACTAATGTTAAGGGCAAATAAGTGCTGTTCTAGTGCTTTTTAAAGAGTATAAAAGGTATGAAAAATGCTGACAAATAATCTGAAAATGAGAAACATTACTAATAAACATGTGAGCAAATTGAAAACTGATTTCTAGACATTCTAGACAAAAATTAAGCACTTGAACTACTTATGGAAAAACTATGCTCTAAAGTTGATTACATATGCTGCATCAGTAGCCTTGGCTACCAAAGGTAATCTTTTTCACATTGTCTGAAGATAATTTTAATACCTACTTACCTAGCAGTGGATACTTTCTCTAGAATAAATATTTTTTTGAACATAGACTCTGCTTGTTATAATGTAGAACACATATAGTGTAAGATTTATACCTCCTTTTACTTAACGTAAAGACACCATTTTGATCTTTTTATAGGTGATGTAATACTAAAATAACATATCAATTATATAAACGCAGCGGAATACATCACCAACAAGGATCCATATAGCCATATGATCAATCAAAAGAATTAAACAAACAAGTTATACCTTTGTAGCGTGATCCGGGAGTCACCACCAATACATATGTGTCGACTAGAATGAGAACCACAAGTGACCAAAGGAGATCACCTCTATGATATGTCCACACTACACGTCACCGTATGCCAATGGATGCTAGTCCTTTAACCATTGTAACCCTTCTAGTCTTCTTTGAATAAACAAGATACAAAGAAGAGATGAAGAAAATCAAAACCCTAGGAGGGTGTTTGGTTTATGCCGTACAAAAGAAGAGGGGAGAGGGGGAGGGATTTTTGGTAATTAGTTATCACACATTATTAGGAGATTCATATGTATCTTTGACTAATTAATACAAAAACCAAAGGCCTCTTTCCAAGCCCTTATGGCCGGTCACCCTATGGGCCCAAATGGGCTTCCCATTTGTTTTCCAAGTCCAATAGATTAAGTCCATTACTTAGTCATTAGAAGCCCAATAGCGGTTCCTAGTTATTTACGGTTATTTATATATCGTAAATACGATAAACACGATATATAAAGTGGCACCTCAGTGTATATGTGTGTGACCCCATAGGCTCACATATGTCTAGCCATATAATTAGTAATTATGACATGAGCATATCCCAACAGCTCCCACTTGCGACGTCATAATAATCAAGTAATTATACAAGCAATGGTTAGCGTCTAGCAACACGCCAATGCCCCTAGAAATATGTGAGGTTAGTTTCTTAAACGTCTCATATAAGATGGTTTATATGTCATCTATCCTTTTGTTACAGATACCATGTTGAACATTAGACATGGATCAAATGTCATTCTAATAGTTCAACTATTATGTTTCTCGATATAGATATTGAACAAGATTACCAAGTGAATTAAGATTCATCTTAATCTCATTTGGGTACGGCCATACAAACATCTGTTCAATTCATCGAGGGGCCCAATAGTATCTAACTCCATAACATGTGGAGGAACAAATCCTGTTTTGACTACACGTGTCATTCACATGCTTCACGTCACTCCTGATTATGGCCTTTATAACTACCTTATTCAGGACAACGTTTAACCATATCAAGGAATGAAATTCCACACATGCAAGACCTGCTTGCATCTCAAGTCTAAGGATAAGAGACATAACCTCTAGCGAGATTCACTATTGACGACGATCCATGTAGTGAATACTCGTAGGTTGGGTCAATCCAATGTTCATCACAATGAACAACATGTGAGTGTGGCAAATGAATCACCAACACACTCACATTTGCCTTAATTTGATGATACTCCCGTATCGTCAACTGGCAATGGACAATTTTAGAATAAATAAATTATTCATGGATTAAACATGCAAATATAGAACACAGTAGTATAAATGAAGACGATCATACCAGGTATATCAAGTCATTGTATAATACGACTGCTTACAGTTCCATTATCCAAATACTAAAAAACAAATATGCATAAGACTACTCATAGGTTGGAATCCGATGTTCCCACCATGATCGAATCATGTTGTACAAGGCAACAAGTAGTCATCTGAGTAAACTTTGAGAAAACTTCTTTCAAAATTCATGAAAGGTTTGAATGATGATTGTCCTTTGTATGTGTGCAATCAAGTACAATACGAGTATTGCAACAATACATTCCATAGGGTGTTTGAAGCTAGCAAGACACCTACTTTAGACAGTCATCTGAACAGTTTCTCAAACTATAAAGTATTCTTATTCTTTTAATGTATAACGCATTAATGCTCTCATTCGAGCACATCTAGTCAGCAATTTTATCATTCATGATGACATCCTACCACGACTAGGGTTGAGTATCACCTCAGTTAAATAAGCATCAGCATATGCAAACAAAACAGAGTTCCTCATATATCCGTAAACTTTTGAACTTATCTTTTGGTCCTTTAAAGGTCCCTTATAATGTTCGTTTAACAATTATCTAATGACTATCACTTAGATATTTGTTGTTATCAACTCATCTTGCATTCATGCAAATGATATATACATAGTCCAATGCGTAATATGACTTACATGATGAATCCTTTAGTCGAACTTAAGATTTCCACTCATGTGTTCAATCTCATCAAGTGAGATTGACCATTGAGACTACCATCAATAACGTGTCATATTATGTTTAGACTTAATAACCGCTTATGTTTATTCTAATAAACATATACTTGACAAGGTTGTATGTCTTATTTTATAAATCCCTCAAGAGAAACTTTATTCCAAGCTAAGGATTAAAGTCTAGCTTAGATGGAATATTGTTTCTAATATGTTAATGACATATGAGATTTAAGAAAATAAATACAGTGCTCCAACTTGCTCTTAGTGTACTTAGAAGTAATCTTATTAATCAAAATCAAATTAATGATTTTATAATTAACTCAAGATCTTTACTCCTAGATGCATGATCTAATCCACACATGGATTATTTTATCTTGTATACATAATAAAGATTATATGGATTCATAAACCTTTTTGATTACTCATCGTCCTCGCAAATGTAATCAACAAGAAAAGTGTTTTGATATCCTATTGTCATATTCCATTTATATGAAAACATGTATGACAATTAATCATCTTTATACATTTAATGTTTGTAGATAGGAAGATTTAATCATAGTCAATTTCTTGAGTACGAGTAAACTCCTTTACTAAGCGTGCATTAAATGTGTGTACAAGTTTGTCCTTTTGAGTCTTCTCATCAAGAAACTCATTCTTAACCTTACAGTCTAACTGATTGGTAAGAGTTCAATCAAACTCCATCAGTGATTGTAATTCAAGGACTGCATCTTAACATTCATAGTTTTGAGCTACTCATCAGATACAATATCTGATAATGCATCTCAGTAGTTAGTAGGTTCACCATGATCCTCTAACTTATGTCCCTCAGCATTGATATAAAAACTATATCATTCAGGTGCAAGAGGTATCCTTGCGGATTTATGAATGAGAGATATCAATCTATGGTTTAACATATGCATGTTCAACCTTAGTATGACATTAGCAAGTGTACTCAGAAGGTTGTGTATTTAGTTCTTGAACAACTTCAAGGTCTAAAGGTACTCCCACTTGCTTTTGTATGTAGAGACTAATCTCTAGATACTCAGCATCTTGAGTAACAATAAATTGTTTTCAAGTGGGACAACCAAAATACACCGTTAGTTCTTAACTCTAGTTTGTTAATTACTTACTCTTAAATAGTTAACAAATTCAGAACTTCAATCAAGACATAATGAGATTCATCTCATGCCACAATACAATGGTGTCTTAAATTCCTTCTGGGTTGGAATCATATTGAGTGTACACATGGCACACCCAATTTCTAACCTTGATAGCTTTGGAGGTAAAACAGTTTAAGTCATCAAGGATCAAACAATATAAATAGTGTTTGATTTTCCATGATGGACATACCATAAAGTTGTGGTATTCCATGAGGACTGATGTTATGAGACTATCACACAACTCATTAGATGAACTTATAACTTTGGCTTACATATCTGCTAACCAGGTCAAACCAGATGACATCAATAGTAATTTTAGCCTATTGCATACTTTACTTCATGTGTATGTTTTGACTAGAAAACACAAACATTTAATATTATACGTCGTAAGTGTGCATGTCTTAACAAGAAGACATAACAAATCAACGTCTTACTTTACGTTATTTGTCTTTCAACAATTAACTGAATTGATGTTTGTGTCTTTACAAGAGACCTAAACATATTCAACTAAAGTAATTACGAGCGCCGACACTTGGCCTCAATAGTAATTTCAAGTTAATTTCATACTTCATGATTATGACTTTACAAGAAGACATAATCATATTTACTAAACAATTCAGTTAATATGTTGAAGTAGCTTTTCATGTTATCTTGATATTTGTTCTAATTAGGGCAACCTACATTTTATGTGTAGAAGTCCTAGTAGAATTTTGGTTTCTTACCTTTCAGTCAAGAAAAGCTATTAGTCATATTGTTATATGTTGTACCTTGCACACAATTAAGATTTCTCCCACTTGTGCATGGCACAACATCATGAGAGCAATATGACAATGTCTAAGATAACATATGATTTTTAGTCAAAATCAAAATATAGATATGTAGAACTTTATCGTTTTAATAATGAATCATGCATAACGATTTTATAGATAACATTTCAGGAAGCAACATCAGGAACGCGACAAGTTATCTAATAAAATTTATGCAATGGTTCTTATATAAACTATGATGCTTAACATGTGGAAAGTAATGTATTATTTCAAGACAATCTGGAAATAAGGTGGGCAAGTTGTAAGGTATTAAAGCTTACAACTCCCACTGGATTAGACAACATTACATGTGTTTCGTCACCAGTAATATAATCACGTAGCTCCCACTGGATTAGACAACATTTTAATGTGTTACGTCACCAGTGGAGAGTGAGTGGCGATTGGATACTTTCCATCTTTCTTTGAATATCTACACATTATTGCTAATGTGAGTCACTTTGACTAGTAAACATGTACTTAGGTATTCAAGAAAGTGCATCAAGTTCTAACATATAGATGATGGGCTAGCCATCATTGCTATTTTAACTTGAAAATAGGCATGCATTTCCTCCATAATTGGTCTACTTCACCACAAGGGTATGTAGGACCATAGTGGGTTTATTGGGTTATGAAAAACTGCTAGGTAATCATGCTAGTAATTGCCTTTACCACTTTGCGGTTTATTGATATTTCTGTCTTCTAATTATTTGAACTCATTTTAGAATGGTAGCTAGTACGAAAAAGGTCGACCAAGCAAGAACATGCAAATATCGCCAAAGGTCTGACCAATGAGCAAAATTCGCCATGGGTTGAAATGGCCCTAAGGTCTGACCAAAGAGGTCAAGTCAAATGCACGTGTTCTCTAGTTATCCAAATATCTTATATTCTTAGAGGTTTCAAAACCGAAACTAGGGTTATGAAACAATCTTGAAAGAATAAGATGTGTAACCATGCTTAACCGTTTTGACTTTTACAAGACATCACGATTTCTAGAGTAGGTTTTCCTTGAGTTTGATTAGAATTAGGAAAATTCAAATATTCCTATTATGGTTTTTCCTCATAAAGAAAAATGATAGGAATAAGTCTCTTTCTTACAAGGAAATATCGACTTAGTTCGTCCTTTTAACAAGAAAAGAACAAACTCTTGTTTACGGCTTGCGTTGCATTAATTGAATTTACAAAGTTCAATTTTAGTATTTTCGATAATTAATCCTTTTTAAAATTAACTACCCAAGTTTAAGCATATTAAACCAATTAATTTTACGAAAAGGCTAAGATCCTCATTGAGGTTCGACCATTAATGCAGTTGATCTACTAGAAATGGTGGATTCAATAGGTAGGTAACGTCGACCAATTGCATTACATGTGCAACTCTTAGATCTTTATGGGACTCATGGCATCTAGTGTCAAACAACTAGTGTCATGTAGGCATGTTTAGTCCCATCTTTGCCTCGGGCAAGGGTCTGACCACAATACTCGATTAAGTCATCCAATTTGAAAACGTGTGAGAATAATCCTAGGTCTGACACATGGAGAATAGTCACCTTGGGTTACAATTTAGCCTAGGTCTGACCAGATGCTAAAAGGTAATTGCAAGTGTCCTCAAAATTGGACGGCACGACTTAAATTTTGACGGGTAAAATATTTTGATGTGGATAAAAAACGTGTACGAAAGAAGCATGCATTCATTCTTCGTAGCACAAGTTAGAAACTTTTCTTAACTTAAGTCTAATCATTGTTTTAATTTATGTGTGTCAAGTTATCCATTTTCAAGACTAATATATATCCTAAGTGGATTATTATTTATTTTGGACAATACAAATAAATAAATAAACAAACAATCTCAACCGGTTTAAGTGTTGTTTATTTAGAAAACAATGATTTTTAATTTTCAAATCATATTTAAACTTAGTTAAACTAAATCATAAGACTTAGTTCAAAATGGTTTATGTTTAGTTTCAAGTTTTAAGAAAACAATTTCCGTTTTACATGTAGTCACAACATACATAAAAACAACCAAACAAACATACAACCACAATATGCAAAGCCTCAACCGATGAAAATCCTATGCTTGGTCTTGTGAGCCATCACAAGAACCAAGAGTCAACTAAGGACAAATAGCACAACCACACGGAGGGCTCCCACTTGCCCCAAGACAATCATGGGCAAGTAAAGGCCCATAATGCACATGAAACTTTGATTCTGTCAGCCCAGTTTTTCTGTTTTGCGAGGCCCAGATCTCCTAGAAGACACCCTCCTCATGCTTCGGCCCAGTTGACAAAGTTGTATCCCTATCTCTTGTGGACCTGCACCAGAAAATTTAGCCAAAAATACCTTACCAATCAATAGGAAATCGCATTTTCCCAACAGGTGTCCAGCAACTACTATCGGTCTACAACTCTTCATTCTTTCGCCATTTGCTTCCAAGCTTTCGGTTACAATATATATAAAGTAAAATACATCTAATCTACTTTGTATCTACTGTAAAAATGTCCAAAAAATGGCAAAACCAAAATGAAAAACATTACAAAAGTGCCGAAACAATGGCAAACCCCAAAACAAGAAAAACAACCAACAATCACAACATGACAATGCACAAGTGGTCTAGGTTTTCATTGGCTTTGCATATATACATAATAATACATTAATATTACGATCATGACAAGGTGTTGGCTAACTCCATGGACAAACATGCATGTATTTGCCATGGATAACAAAATAAATAACAAGAATTAAATTGTTAGCCAACGAATCGAAGAAATAATTAACAAGAATTAAAACCCCGAATGGTACGCGTGACAAATGGCCATAGACTCATAACCCACTGATATTAGGACCTTATTAACACCATTTTACCACAGAAAAATAAGCCTCATGGGCTGATTTGAAATCGGGTTAAAAATCTATTAAAAAACACGTTTTTAGGCCATTTTACGGGTACCGATCAAGTAAACAATCAACGTATGCATAACAAATGGCTATAGGATCAAAATGTCCAGATCTTTAGACCTCATATAGGTCGACTTATATTCATAAAATAAGCCTTGTGGGCTGTTTTAAAATCATCCTCTTAAATCCATTAAAAACACACGTTTTTAGCCATTTTTACGCATACAAGATGATCATATGGCAACATATGATGGCTCGTGATACCACTATAGGTGATGTAAATATAAATCAACATATCAAATATATAAACGCAGCGGAATACATCACCAACAAGGATCCATATAGCCATATGATCAATCAAAAGAATTAAACAAACAAGTTATACCTTTGTAGCGTGATCAGGGTAACACCACCAATACATATGTGTCGACTAGAATGAGAACCACAAGTGACCAAAGGAGATCACCTCTATGATATGTCCACACTACACGTCACCGTATGCCAATGGATGTTAGTCCTTTAACCATTGTAACCCTTCTAGTCTTCTTTGAATAAACAAGATACAAAGAAGAGATGAAGAAAATCAAAACCCTAGGAGGGTGTTTGGTTTGTGCCGTACAAAAGAAGAGGGGAGAGAGGGAGGGATTTTTGGTAATTAGTTATCACACATTATTAGGAGATTCATATGTATCTTTGACTAATTAATACAAAAACCAAAGGCCTCTTTCCAAGCCCTTATGGCCGGTCACCCTATGGGCCCAAATGGGCTTCCCATTTGTTTTCCAAGTCCAATAGATTAAGTCCATTACTTAGTCATTAGAAGCCCAATAGCGGTTCCTAGTTACTTACGATTATTTATATATCGTAAATACGATAAACACGATATATAAAGTGGCACCTCAGTGTATATGTGTGTGACCTCATAGGCTCACATATGTCTAGCCATATAATTAGTAATTATGACACGAGCATATCCCAAAACTTTTAGTAACTGCATCCTATACTAAGTTTGTTTCTTAGTATTTGTAAAATCCCTACATGCTCAATTATGTTCTTGTGGACATTCTGAGCAAGTCCTAACTACTTACGGAAAGCTACTTGGCGAAAAAATTAGCAAGATATAGTTGTGTGTCATATTTGTTCCTGATATAATGTAGTTTGCAGGCCAAAAACCAAGGTTCCTGTTTTTGTGATGACGCTGATTGCACATTTGGTAGAGCTTATATATCGCCTATCAGCACCATGTGGGATGAACGTACCACACTTGATGCCTTCAAGAGTCAGATTCCTAACTTGCAACAGAACATTTTATCCCTGGAAAGCAAATGTTCTACTTGGCTACCGACCTCTTGTGCCACTTCAGGTTAACTCATTACCATCGTTATATCTTCATTTTAGATGCCTAACATATACTTTTTACCCTGATAGTTATTGTTGTCTATAAATTAGAATATGTGTACTTCCACTACTTGAATGTAGATTCCTAAGATGGTAATACAGAAACCTGAATGCTGCTAACTCCTTTAATTAATTAATTAATTGATACACATCTGTGTAGAAGTTATATCTGACTCAGATGCGAAATTAATATAAAACATATATATCATGAGTTGTTTTCAACTCTAATTTTGCTTGTGCAGATATATGGCCAATATTTTGCCAAAGGGCACACTCCACTAGGAATGAGAGCCGGAGCCAGAAAGTTTTGGTCGAAAGGCAAACTTTGATAATTTTTTGGGAACGAGAGCTGGAGCCAGAAAGTTATGATCAAGAGGCAAACTTTGATAATTTAAAAACTACACTACATATTGGTTCGTTAAGGAGCAAATTACAAAAATATTCAGATATTTTATAAAATTTACACTACAATTTTTTTGCTAAAGGGGTACGTGCCAAACTGCCAAACTGCCACCTCCTGTCTTCGCCACTGTGCGGAACATATTGTGAAATCTGAAAACCTTGGTGACAACCATGCAAACAGTGGCGGCGGGCCTAAAATTGGAGTAAGTTTGAAGTGCATTTCATGAGATTAAAGAAGATTTGTAAAATGAAATTTTGGGACCATGTTGATTTAAAAAAAAAAACAGTGATTTTAACAGATTTTTATACTACATAAGATAAATCTATGGGGTTCCGTGTATATCGAGAACCTTTCTCGGTACGCCGTGCATGTAAAGTGTTCGATATTTATCGTTCAAAACACATTTAACAATAATTAGATTTGAAAAAAAAAAAAAAAAAACCCTTCGAGAACTTGACGTAGGTGATATATATTGGTTTATCCAAATTTCACATGCAATTTTCTCAACAAATTGCATACCATGGCCTCAAACTCAAAAACTGTAATTTTTAAGTCCGATTAATTATGGGTGCAATTTGGAAAAAGTCACTAACACCATCTACATAATTTACTTTGATTTAAAATTTTTGATCAGGTTTAAAAAACCGACTTATAAATTAACCTGGCTAAGCTCTCGATCCAACCGGTTGTTAGCCGAGAACCATCTTCCAATGACAAAATCGGTTCTCGGGCCAACCCGGGTATTATAAAAAAAAAAAAAAAAAAAAAAAAAAAAAAAAAAAAAAAATCATTGATAATGAAAAGTTCAAAGTGTTCAAATTAAGAAATTCATAACTCATGATGAACATCACATGTACTCCCTCTGTCCTAAAATAAGTGTCCAGTTTGACTTTTCAGAGTCAAACTGGTTCAACTTTAATCTTAAATATTTTTTTTTTGTGTTATATAATATTTGATGAATAATTATACCATTAAAAAATACACTTAAAACACAATCCATTTATATATTTTGTATCAAATATTATATAACACAAAAAAAAAATAGTTAAGGTCAAAGTTGAACCAATTTGACTCTAAAAAATTAAAATTGACACTTATTTTGAGACGGAGGTAATATCTTGCTTAAGCCGATTGTTTTTCATAAGAATATAACATACACAAGAAACAATAAGAAAGGCTGACACTATTATAGTACCAAACTAGCAATTATCAAGCATAAAAGTCACCGATAACAAGACTTTGATTTGTATGTGTCAAAAATTGGTCCATACACAAGAAATGAAGATACTAGACCCAGGTAGGTACGTCGATAATGATCTCACAAAATTGATAATTTCGATAGTTTTGTTTGTAAAGTCAATTTTTATTATCCTATATACTAAAAGTGGGAAAAAAAAGGGGGTTCCACAAATAACAGGTTGCTACATGTCACACTTCGCCAATGGCGAAAACGTGAGTGCAACATCATGGATATCAACACAACACATGGCGTCTATATAGAGAATTACTACATGCAAATAGATAGAGCAAAGTACAGACACAAAGTGTCGTAACAATACCCCAAAATAAAATAACTAAAAAACAATCTCCAAAGGTATCTTCATTAAAACATAAAGTAAAAATGAAAGACGTTCAAATATCGCCACAAAAATCAAACTTATTCCAATTAAAACTTAAAAATAGTCATCCTCAAATGTAAACTAGTCTCTTCTAGTCACGTCCTTCTACCTTAGCCTTAGAATGCTCACCTGAAAATGATGCTTAAAAACATCAACATAATGTTGGTGAGATTCATAGGTTTAAGACACACAAAATATTTCTCCGATAATAGTTCACTGTGATTACAAAACATAGCAGGACAGTAAAAATAGTTATCACACAACTAGCATGAAATTGGGACGGAACGTGCCCACCGATCCAAGTATAAATTGGGACGGAACGTGCCCACCGATCCAAATACCACCACGATTGGGACGGAACGCGCCCACCGATCCAAGATAATGGGTAAATTAATACCCTCCGGCCGGACCACACAGAATAATAGTGAGTAGAGCCACTAGGACTTGCTACTCTCCAAATGGAATAATGGGAGCAAAGCTACCCTCCAAATGGACCACACAGAATCACCACATAACATGCAGTATACATATAATAACTATTACAAGTCCATTCATTTTATAACCACATATTCAGAGTAACTCAAAATAATTTATCACAAGCATCATCTCCATCCCAAGTTAAAAACAAAGTTAAAAATGGGACTATGAACTCACCTCAACCTTGCAGCTTCCAAATAACCAATTCACAAATCTATACAAACAAAACAACACCACATTACACGCGACCAAGCTAAAAGCTATAGTCCATGTAACAAATATATGATAGATGTCTAAGGTTCATATAACCCACCATGGATTACCTAGACTCCATACTAATCACTACCAAACACTTATACTCACTAAATCCCTTAAATAAAACCTTTCAGAAAACGCAAATTTTTAGGGTACTTTCACCCACATAAAATCACGACCAAAAATCATCCACAACTCACACCAAAAATTCAACATGATCCTTCATAAGCATACAAGCTTCTCCCAGAAGGTCATGCATTAAAAACACACACAAGTACCCAATGAAAAATCAAACATGACCACTATCCAGATTCGGATCTGAACGCACACCAAAAAGTTTTGACCTAGTAGACATACTTGTACATCTTATTATCGTCCAATTTTCGCGTGGAAGTCAAACATAATATAGAACTCAATTCCCCCAGAAGGGCTAATCCAAAATACACTTTTTAAACCACTTTTGATCTCAATACTTCTAACCTAAATCTGTCCCGGTTTAACTGGTTTGACACCTTAACTCATAAAATTCGTTTGACTGACTTCCCGACCTCGAAAACACTCGTGGCCGGACTTTTTGGAAAGCTCTTTCTCTGAACTACAATTTAGACATAAAATTCGTGATCTAATTCATTTTCATCTATTAAATATCATCGAATCTCTATAGCCTTAATATTCTGTCAGAATCTTAACTCATTAATTATCAAGTTTTAAACCCTAATCTCTTCACCAATTAACATAATATTACTAATTAATGATCCCAATATGTTTTATAATAATAATTTACAGATTTTAACATAAAACCTAATCCATCATATTATTGCTACATGAATCATAAAAATTAATTAAGCATAAGTATTAAAGATTATAACTTAATTCTTGAAAGATGAAAACCCTAAAAAAAATTCTCTTCTTCTCTTCTCTTGGTCTTGGTCGATTTTCACAATAGGGAGAATGGGAGGGTTTTGGTTTTGTATTTATACTAGCCTATGGATTATTCTAGATATCTTTTAATTAGGTAAGTGTATTTGTTATCAAATTTGGTTTTCTAATTCTCCCTTAAAACCCTTTTAGCCGATTTTTATATACATACATACATATATATATATATATATATATATATATATATATATATATATATATATATATATATATGTATATATATATGTATATATATATATATATATATATATATATATATATATATATATATATATATATATATATATATATATATAATTTTTATTTTTTTTCTTTAATATTATTTATTACACTTAAAACCTTGTACTCTTGATATTTTATAAAAACCCTATACCGAACTTAACACCTTACGCGATAAACTTTCGTTTTTACGACAACCCGGAAAAATATCATTTTCAAAATAAAGTTTTCAAAAATAGATTTTCACACTTATATTTAATATAACCCATAAAAACAACATCCACGTAACTTACTAACGCTCAAATATTTGAACGGAGACTTGTTACGCAAAATCACAAAACACCAAAACTACACAAGTCATTTCTACACCACCAAGGTGATCAAAATGAACTTATCCCAAAATTCAACGCTACTCAAACATGACGAAAATCTCACACCAAGGGATTTAGTGCTAACACACGTACATATACCGCTCATATACCACATATATACCACATATAACTCATAATACACACCAAACAAAAGTTAGATAGGTTGAGACTATTAGTCAAACTAACCTGCTAAAATCACGGTTGTTACATCATCCCCCACTTAGGGAAATCGCGTCCCGAGATTTGATAGCTCGTCTCATCAACCTTCTCAGCAAACAACTTCGGGTACTTGGACCTCATCTGATCCTCACGGTCCCAAGTAAATTCAGGACCACGTTCGGAATTCCAACGTACCTTCACCAACGCTATCTTACCACGCTTCATACTCTTGACCTCTCGATCCATAATCTCAACAGGTTCCTCAACAAAATGAATAGTCTTATCTACCTTAATCTCATCTAATGGCACATGCAAACTAGCATCCGCCAAACATTTCTTCAGATTAGATACGTGGAACGTATCATGCACACTACTTAATTCCTCAGGCAACCTCAACCGATATGCCACAAGTCCAATTCTCTCCGTAATTTCAAACGGTCCTACATACCTTGGTGCTAATTTGCCTTTCTTACTGAAACGCACAACACCTTTCCAAGGAGACACTTTCAACATTACAAGATCACCAACACTAAACTCCAAGGGTTTACGGTGATTATCCGCATAACTCTTTTGGCGATCTCTTGCTGCCTTAAGTCTTTCCTTAATCTGAAACACCTTATCCGTAGTCTCTTGCACTAGTTCAGGACCAATTAGTTGGCTTGTTCCAACCTCTGCCCATAGAATAGGTGATCTACACTTTCTCCCATACAACATTTCAAATGGAGCACATCTAATACTGGAATGATAGCTGTTGTTATAGGAAAACTAAGCCAAAGGCAAATGAGTATCCCAGCTTCCTCCAAAATCAATAGCACACGCTCTAAGTAAATCCTCCAAAGTCTGAATCGTTCGCTCACTTTGCCCATCAGTCTGTGGATGATAAGCAGTGCTCATATCCAAACGCGTATCCAACGCCTTTTGCAACGACTGCCAGAACCGCGAAGTAAACCTACTATCGCGATCAGAGATAATCAACACAGGCACACCATGTCTCGCCACAATCTCATTAATATAAATTCTCGCTAGCTTCTCCATCTTATAATCCTCACGAATGGCCAGAAAATGTGCAGACTTCGTCAGCCTGTCCACTATGACCTATATCGTGTCATGTCCATTACTTGTTCTAGGAAACTTAGTAATAAAATCCATTGTTATTCTCTCCCATTTCCACTCAGGAATCGGCGGCTATTGTAACAACCCAGAGGGTTTCTGATGTTCCGCCTTAACCTTCAAACAAGTCAAGCATTGGCTAACATATTCAGCTATTTCCCTCTTCATTCCTGGCCACCAGTAAGCATCTCTCAGATCATAATACATCTTATCCGATCCTGGATGAATCGAGTATCTCGTCTTATGAGCCTCATCCATGATCAACTTCCTTACACCTCCTACCGATGGAACCCATATCCTATCTAAGAAATATCGTCCACCATCCTCCTTTTTCTCCATTTGTTGATCCAAACCCCGCAACATCTCAGCAGTCGCATTCTCATCCTTAAGAGCTTCCTCTTGCGCTGCCAATATCTTACCCTTAATTCCCGACTGCAATGTCATGCACATCGCTCGTACACGCTTAGGCTTAATTCTTTCCTTCCTACTTAAAGCATCAGCTACCACATTTGCCTTTCCAGGATGATAGCGGATCTCGCAATCATAATCACTAAACAATTCAATCCACCTTCTTTGTCGCATGTTCAGCTCCTTCTGACTGAAGACATGCTGAAGACTCTTATGATCTGTATAAACAACACTCTTTGTACCATACAGATAATGTCTCCAATTCTTGAGAGCAAATACTACCGCACCAAGCTCTAAATCATGAGTGGTATAATTCTTCTCATGAATCTTGAGTTGTCGGGATGCATAAGCTATCACCTTACCCCTCTGCATTAGTACACACCCAAATCCTTGATTCGACGCATCACAATACACAACGAAATCATCTGGCCCATCAGGTAATGTCAGAATAGGTGCATTACACAAACTATCTTTTAGTGACTGAAAAGCCACCTCCTGCTCTTCTCCCCAAAATACTTCTTGTTCTTCTGAGTCAACAAAGTAAGGGGTTTAGCAATCTTCGAAAAATTCGCTATAAATCTCCGGTAATATCCTGCCAATCCTAAGAATGAGCGTATTTCGGACGGCGTCGTAGGAGCCTTCCAGTTCTTAACCGCTTCTATCTTACTAGGGTCTACATGTATTCATTCACTATTCACCACATGTCCAAAAAAATGTACCTCCTCAAGCCAAAACTCACCTTTTGAGAACTTGGCGTACAACTTCTCTTTCTCCAGTAATCCAAGTATCAACTTCAAATGTTCTCCATGCTCCTCCTTCGACTTAGAGTAAATTAGAATGTCGTCTATGAACACAATCATGAATTTATCCAAGTAAGGCTTACAAACGCGATTCATCAAATCCATGAATACCGCAGGTGCATTTGTCAACCCAAATGGCATAACCGTGAACTCAAAGTGTCCATAACGAGTCCTAAAAGCAGTCTTCGGAATATCCTCCTCATACACTCTCAACTGATGATACCCTGAACGTAGATCTATCTTCGAGAAAAATCGAGAACCTTGTAGCTGATCAAAGAGATCATCGATTCGAGGAAGAGGATACCGATTCTTAACAGTTAACTTGTTCAATTCCCGATAGTCAATACACATCCGGAACGAACTATCCTTCTTCTTAACGAATAACATAGGTGCTCCCCACGGAGAATGACTAGGTCGAATAAACCCCTTATCCTGAAGTTCTTGCAACTGCGCGGATAACTCCCGCATCTCAGAGGGTGCCAAACGATATGGGGACTTCGCCACAGGTGCCGCTCCAGGAATCAACTCAATACGGAATTCAACTTGTCGGATTGGAGGCAATCCAGACAAGTCTTCAGGGAAAACGCCTGGAAACTTACATACCACAGGAATCTCTTCTATTTTCCGCTCTTTGGCTTTTGCGTTCTTAAGGGACTTCAGCTTACTCCCTACGCATTCCCCTTGTATTCGAAGTATAACACCACTCTCTAAAGGAATACGAACTACCTTTTCGTGGCATATGACCTCGGCCCTATGCTTAGACAACCAGCTCATCCCTATCACCACATCGAAACTCCCATGCCCAAAAGGTATCAAATCAATCATAAACGGGATACCCTCTAACACTATAGTACACCCACGAATAACCTTGTCAACTTCTACTTCCCTACCGCTAGCTATCTCAATCACAATACTAGACCTAAGCTCACTAGGTTCAACATTAGGCGCCGTTCACGACATTCGCGAATACGCATTCATACTTAACACAAGTACTCCCCATCGAATGGGACAATTAACACAAATATCGCAGTTAAAACCAATCCTACTACACGTAAGCATGTCATCATTGGTCAACGTAGCATTGGTCATAAGTCCACATGTGTCGTGATACATGTATAATTATGTTGGCCACCCATAATTATAGATGTATCCTTTCACATGTGTACTCGCTTCCAATACCACACCTAACAATAATAACACCTTACAATAACACATACACAAACTCAAAATAAATCACATACATAAAATATTCCAAACCCGCTCAAGCCTTATTATAAATTACTTGGGAAAAATCCCAAAATCCAACGGAATCCATATTCCAACACAATACCAAACATCTATCGTCACTAGAAAACATCCCAAAACATAATACTAAATAAAACAAAATCACACACGGCTCGAGCTCCATCCTAACGTTCGTCTATCTTGAAATAATTCAACTACTCGCCGTAGACTCCAGGTCCGAATCCACTTCGTACTCTTTCTCTTCACTTATCCATCCATTTCGGTTTCCCTCGGGCTGTGGTAGTGGACGACTAGCATAGCCACTCTTGGGATTCCTTCCTTCCTCCTCTATGCGATCCACAAACCCATATAAATCACGAGGCTCAGCCCGAACTGCTCCTCCATCTTCTATGAATTTGGGACATTTCCCAGGGTACCTAGTCGTGGAGCCGTCTTTATTAGTCACCTCCGTCTCGTACACTTCTACCTCCGTTCTACCCACGTTCACTAAGGTCAGCTTTTCCTCGATCAGACATGGCCACATGCTCGCAGGAATCAAAATCCTCATGCTAACTCGCCTCAAGCTACCAATCCTCTCGCACCCAGTAGCGACAGCAATTTCCCAACGAAGCTTGCTACGTGCGAGAGGTGCCATGCTAAAAGTGTCACATAAGATACTAAGTACGAGGGTCCAATAGACGTCCAAAACTCAACACAACTACCCATAAACTCAAGAAGAATAAACACGTAAAATACCATACTCACACATAGGCCCTAAATGCAACTATATGAGGGACTCCTAGGTTATAGTCTAGGTTCAACCACCTACTTCTCTATAACCAAGTCTCTGATACCAATCTGTCACACTTCGCCAATGGCGGAAACGCGAGTGCAACATCATGGATATCATCACAACACATGGCATCTATATAGAGAATTACTACATGCAAATAGATAGAGCAATGTACAGACACAAAGTGTCGTAACGATACCCCAAAATAAAATAACCAAAAACAATCTCCAAAGGTATCTTCATTAAAACATAAAGTAAAAAATGAAAGATGTTCAAGTATCGCCACAAAAATCCAACTTATTCTAATTAAAACTTAAAAATAGTCATCCTCAAATGCAAACTAGTCTCTTCTAGTCACGTCCTTCTACCTTAGCCTTAGAATGCTCACCTGAAAATGATGCTTAAAAACGTCAACATAATGTTGGTGAGATTCATAGGTTTAAGACACACAAAATATTTCTCCGATAATAGTTCACTGTGATTACAAAACATAGCAGGACAGTAAAAATAGTTATCACACAACTAGCATGCAATTAGGACGGAACGTGCCCACCGATCCAAATACCACCACAATTGGGACGGAACGCGCCCACCGATCCAAGATAATGGGTAAATTAATACCCTCCAGCCGGACCACACAGAATAATAGTGAGTAGAGCCACTAGGACTTGCTACTCTCCAAATGGAATAATGGGAGCAAAGCTACCCTCCAAATGGACCACACAGAATCACCACACAACATGCAGTATACATATAATAACCATTACAAGTCCATGCATTTTATAACCACATAATCACAGTAACTCAAAATAATTTATCACAAGCATCATCTCCATCCCAAGTTAAAAACAAAGTTAAAAATGGGACTATGAACTCACCTCAACCTTGCAGCTTCCAAATAACCAATTCACAAATCTATACAAACAAAACAACACCACATTACACGCGACCAAGCTAAAAGCTATAGTCCATGTAACACATATATGATGGATGTCTAAGGTTCATATAACCCACCAAGGATTACCTAGACTCCATACTAATCACTACCAAACACATATACTCACTAAATCCCTTAAATAAAACCTTTCAGAAAACGCATATTTTTAGGGTACTTTCACCCACATAAAATCACGACCAAAAAATCATCCACAACTCACACCAAAAATTCAAAATGATCCTTCATAAGCATACAAGCTTCTCCCAGAAGGCCATGCATTAAAAACACACACAAGTACCCAATGAAAAATCAAACATGACCACTATCCAGATTCGGATCTGAATGCACACCAAAAAGTTTTGACCTAGTAGACATACTCGTACATCTTATTATCGTCCAATTTTCGCGTGGAAGTCAAACATAATATAGAACTCAATTCCCGCATAAGGGCTAATCCAAACTACCCTTTTTAAACCACTTTTGATCTCAATACTTCTAACCTAAATCTGTCCCAGTTTAACTGGTTTGACACCTTAACTCATAAAATTCGTTTGACTGACTTCCCGACCTCGAAAACACTCGTGGCCGGACTTTTTGGAAAGCTCTTTCTCTGAAATACAATTTAGACATAAAATTCGTGATCTAACTCATTTTCATCTATTAAATATCATCGAATCTCTACAGCCTTAATATTCTGTCATAATCTTAACTCATTAATTATCAAGTTTTAAACCCTAATCTCTTCACCAATCAACATAATATTACTAATTAATGATCCCAATATGTTTTATAATAATAATTTACAGATTTTAACATAAACCCTAATCCATCATATTATTGCTACATGAATCATAAAAATTAATTAAGCATAAGTATTAAAGATTATACCTTAATTCTTGAAAGATGAAAACCCTAAAAAAAAATTTCTTCTTCTCTTCTCTTGGTCTTGGTCGATTTTCACAATAGGGAGAATGGGAGGGTTTTGGTTTTGTATTTATACTAGCCTATGGATTATTCTAGATATCTTTTAATTAGGTAAGTGTATTTTTTATCAAATTTGGTTTCCTAATTCTCCCTTAAAACCCTTTTAGCCGATTTTTATATACATATATATATATATATATATATATATATATATATATATATATATATATATATATATATATAATTTTTATTTTTTTCTTTAATATTATTTATTACACTTAAAACCTTGTACTCTTGATATTTTATAAAAACCCTATACCGAACTTAACACCTTACGCGATAAACTTTCGTTTTTACGACAACCCTGAAAATTATCATTTTCAAAATAAAGTTTCCAAAAATAGATTTTCACACTTATATTTAATATAACCCATAAAAACAACCTCCACGTAACTTACTAATGCTCAAATACTTGAACGGAGACTTGTTACGCAAAATCACAAAACACCAAAACTACACAAGTCATTTCTACACCACCAAGGCGATCAAAATGAACTTATCCCAAAATTCAACGCTACTCAAACATGACAAAAATCTCACACCAAGGGATTTTGTGCTAACACACGTACATATACCGCTCATATACCACATGTATACCACATATAACACATAATACACACCAAACAAAAGTTAGATAGGTTGAGACTATTAGTCAAACTAACCTGCAAAAATCACGGTTGTTACACTACAGTTGACAAAACAGTGCTCTTACGGGTGCTACAGTGTTTTACCTCATTTCCCGTTCTGTTTTTTCCAAGATATTCCCCCCCTTCTCGACCTTTCTTCACACTTCTTCTCCACCTTCACCAAAACACACAGATACACACACACACTAAACAAAACCAGTCCCTTCTCCCCTGATTCATCAAACACACCATCAAATTCAATTTGAACCCTAATTATAGCTTTTTAGCATTTCTTCTAAACCCGAAAACTAAAGACATCCCATATCTTAACACCGCCAAAAATCAGATCCACCTCTCACACACACATGATCCAAATGCAAACCAAATTAATAATAAGCTTCCATTTTCTCTTTTGCCTAAAAGCACCACCGACGATTCCATAATTTTTTTAAACCTAATTGAAGATGAAGAAACTTCTGATGGACTGGTAACTATTTTTCTCATATGAAGGCGATAATAATAAATGTTGTTATTGGGAAAGAAGGATCTCATCATGTTAGTTCAGGTAAAGTTTTGATTTTTATGTGTTTTTGTTTCAATCTGATCTTTTGAGCTTATTAGTTTCTTAATTTGGTGAAATGGGTCATTTGCTGCTACGATGTTTGGTTTGATGATATCGTGATCAAACGGCAGCTTATTATCATTGCCTGATGGTATTATCCTATATACTAAAAGACAGAATGTCGTTCCGTTCACCAAGTTGTGTTACTGACGCATGGGACAATTTGATTGGTTATCAAATAGTGAGGCAACTGTATTATCATGCTTTAGTGACACCAGTATCTTGGCAAGGCAGCCATACCTAAGTGGTGGTTGCAGCTATGGCTGGTGTTTTATGGGGTGTTCCTGTGTTGTGCAACAAAAAAAAAAAAAAAAAAAAAAAAAAAAAAAAAAAAAAAAAAAACGATTATTTGCATTGTGGTGGGACGAGCTTCTTAGGCTCGCAGCCATGGCAAATATATCCTCTTTATTCGACGCTTTACATATCTGTACCCCATTAACTTTGGTTGTTATATTTTGTGCTTATTCCTAAGATATATAGAAATATTGTAACCTGTTGAATGTGCTTTTGATAAGTTTTTATGAGATGCGAATGATGCTGATATCAATCTTAATAGTCCTGACGATTGTTTGCCATAAAACTTATCGTCTGTAGTATACTGACTGCCTCTGATGAGTCTGAATGGTTTTCGATCTTCGTTTCGTTCCTGCATTGTGACCTATGGTCTCTGAAATGTTCCTGTGCCGTGTTTGAATGTTGTTTAGTGTTATGTATGATAACAATATAACTGGCTGTGATAAATCTGAACAGGTTCAGTTAAAACTGATAATGTCCGCGTCTTGGCGGGGCAACATTTTGAAGTTGCAGCCAAGACGGATGTGTCTTCTCTTTACGTTCGTTACCTGTCTTAGCCTCATTGTTACAGTTTGGCTATTATACTTAATGGTAACTCGCCCTCATAAAGAGTATAGAATTCTTTTACTTCTGTTTTGTGTTCTTATGTGTGTGATATTCACACTAACACAGCAAGTTCGGTTCCTCTGCCTTTGTTCTGAAACAACAGGAAAAGGCGTCATTTTAAATGCCCTTTAGTATTATGTATGATTAAGGTGATGACGAAAACTTTTTGCTTTTGCATTTACCCAGCATCGTGCTTTGGTGGGGCAGCCATACCCAAAATATGGTTGCAACCATGGCGCGGGTTTTGTGTGTCTTTCATCTTCACATATCCGAGCCTCATTATATTATACATAATACTAATAGACGTAACTTGATTCAAATTTTCGAATTTGTAATAATCTTATTTGTGTCGCGTTGACTTCTTCAGTAAAGACTTTGTATTTTATGCATTTCTAAATAGCCCTTAGCCAACCATCTATTAAGTGCTCATATTAACAATTTGAAGCTGATTGTTCTTTTTCCCTGAATCGTAGAAAACAGCGCGTCGAGAACTATAATGTGTTTGACTTCTTCAGAGATATTGCTGGTAAGCTTCCCGATTTAGGTGGTTTGTATAATTCACTTTACTGTACAAAGTTATAATTTCTACTACACATGTTTACTTCTAACTTTTTGCAATTTTGCTTTTGATACTTTGGTGTAAGCATAAAACTTGCTGATCATGCTCATAATGACAGCGATGAAGGTGCAAAAAGGGACAAGATGGACAGGAAAAGATGAATGATTTGCTGCAGAATGTTTGTAGCTATCATGATTTGACAGTTCCAAAATATGGAGGTAAAGTATACTTTAAGCCATTCGAGCATCTACTAGCTATAGAATATTATAGAACATCTTTCGCTTTTGGAGAAGATCAATATATTGTTAACGGGTGTTTGGAATTGCGTTTCTGATAAATTATGAATTTGTCCAATATATCGCAAATGCAAGGAAGGTACGTCAATAACATAATGATTTCATTTTTTGGGCTACTGGTAATTGGAGTATTAGTGTTCTAAATTAGTTCCAGTCACATGAGTATTTAGCAAAAAAAAAAAAATTGAATGATTATTTTTCCTTTGTTGTAGGCAGTTTATAGAAAAGGCAGTTTATGGAGAAGATATGGTAAAGCTACACATTTGCGACTTCCAAAAACGATAAAACGTACCATTTAAGTTACCTTAGCTTATCAAAATTTCAAAGTCTTTCAAAACTATTTCTGAGATTGCCTTTGTGTTTGGTTAAAAGTGTATGATTTCTTTAACTGTATATTTTAATGCACAATGTATCGATGTGTGATAATCAGAAGGAGAAATAGGTCCCACAGAGACTTTTAACAATTCCATAAAACTCGGCTTCTCGTATACCATTTTATGTATACAACGTAACACCTGGAACTCTCAATCTTCCTCACACTTTTTTTTTTAAAGGCATTTTGATTCAACAAAATTTTTTTTCTTCTATTTGTATAGATCCTGTATCTGACTATCTATATTTCATTCTAGAGCTTGATTTCATGATATAAGTGTGGTGATCACAAGGTATGTACTCAACTCTGATCTGTATATATTTTGTTTAGTTTTATGAAATATAGTTTGATTAACTTTCTGGATTAGAAGTGATCATTAAGTTCTTCACGTGCTTTGTAGTTATTGGCAGCAGAATGATGTGTAAGAAACATCATTTCATTTAGTACGTACAAAGACCAAATTAAGACATGGTTACACTCTACGAAGATGAAGGATAAGAAGGTTAGCTTTATTTCCATTGTATTTGTTACTGTTTATTGATTATTAGTTGTTACGTACGAATGAGGATTGTCTAAGGCGAAGAAGTGTAAATTATTGTTTGCTGAATATTAATTGTTAAAAATATTTATACGTTAATTGCGTTTGGATGAAACAGATAAAATGGTTTTGTGGGTTTGGATAAAAACAAACTAATTATCTAATTTTTTTTGCTTGAATAAGTAATTTGGGAAATGTATATCGAGTATAGTGATAATTTTAGCTTTTGGTGACCTTCCGTCACTCATACGTATTTGAGTTATTTAATTTTGGAAAAACTCATAATCTCACTGCCATATTTTAATTCTCATTTCATGCGACTTACTAACTTGAAGGCTGAAACGCGGCACCAAGAAATATTGAATGAGTATTTTCTTGCTAACAATTGCATCTAAATAAACATTACCATAGCGCCCCCGCAGCAATGCGTGGGTTACCCTACTCGTTTGTCTTTTCTAAAGTTCAAATTTGTCTTTTCTAAACTTTATGACATTTTATTAATCGTGTTGTAACCTTGATGTTTTTGATTCAACGTTTGACTAATACTTAGCCGAAATTCTATATTGGTATACTAGATCACAAACGTGGTGTTTGTACTAATCAGCTTATTTTTTAACTTAAGAGCTTACGTGGTTTCGACTTAGTTTTTCTTTTCACCGGATCCCTTCCATTTTACTATATTTTTTAAGTCTATATATTTCTGCTTATTTAATTTTAGTTTCAAGGTTTTGATAATTTTTTAATTTGCAAACTCTCATATATTTGTTGTTTTCTTAGACTTGTTAAACACTGTTTTCTCTCGGTATTTTTTGTTATTGCTTCGTACTTATACTTTTTTCTTATACGAACCTATACAAAAACTAAAGACAAACCTGTAAACTTTGGTAGGCTTGTTTCCAACTTTGCTGAACAAAAGCCACCATTGTTCACCATCAGAAAAATAATGATTGATTAGATCCACCTAAGTACACATTAGGGATCATCAACTTGTGAATTTGATGTCTCTTGAGTACCGTGACCTGCTGAGGTCAGTTTTGACCCAGAATTTGATTTTCGACAAAAAAAGTTCACATATATTGTGATTTTACTGGACCTTAGATTAAAGGAATTAATACCAAATAAATTATTTCTTTACAATTACATCAAATCACCTTAAACTGGCTAGAATTGTTAACAAGTTTGAAATGTGCTATTTTTCTGGACGCCAACAAAAACCGATATAAATATAGGACGTTAACAACAACGAGACAAATAATATCACAAAGAATGTACATATATCCCTTTGATTCGTTATGATGTTGCATGCACAAAGGTTTTCTATAACTTACAAATGCAGTAGTGATTGAAAGGTTGTCTTTGATACACAAGCTTCGGTTGAATGTAACCATTTCTACTCATTCATAAGCCACATTTATATTCTAGCCATGTATTCAGGGGCAGAGCCAGAAAGTTATGGCTAAGGGGCACACTTTGATAACTTTTAATAACTACACTACAAATCGGTTCGTTAAGAAGGCAAATTACAAATATAGACAGATATTTTAGAAAATTTAAATTAAAAGTTTTTTGCTAGGGGGCACGTGCCCAACCTGCCCCCTCATGTCTCCTTCATTGCATGTATCGTATCTATCGATCAAGCAACTTCTCATTTTGACCACTCGATTGTTTGGTTTCACCAACCACTTCCATTTTCTAACAAAACATATCCCCCAAAAAAAGTTTCAAATGGGCAACGAACTGCTTCTAATAATAGGTTTCATTGAAACTCATTTTTGTCATATCAACAACAACGATAACATCAACAATAATCAAGTCTGTCAGAGCGAGCTATCCGGGAGTTAATATGTACACAATCACACCTATATCCGAAGGTAACGAAACTATTTTCACAAAAACCTCCGACAAATATGTGTATATTGGTCCTCTATACTTGATGAACTTCCAAAGAAGTTCCTCCAATCAATTCAAAGCTTAAAAAGTGTGTAGCTAAAGTAGAAATAAAATTGCAAAAGACATGATTAAAATGCATAAGAGAAAACTGAGTTATAAATAAGCATATTAACTTTGACTAAAATCTAAGTCGCAAATTTACGACCATATTTGATTCTTCATAATCATGTAGGACTAAAATTAAATCAGTTTCATATTTACTGCTGAACTTTATTATTTACGACACTCACAAATAAGTATTGTATAATACTATTTCGATAGAAAGGCCCATCTTATCCTAACCCCCCTTAGGGGGGTGTTGACTTTTTGCCCTGCTGCCGCCGCTTGTACTGTCTTCTTTGTCGGGTTGTACATTCCACCAAAAGTAAGCGGCCCCCACATAGCCCGACAGAAATTATATAACTTTTTATCCTAGTTGACCCCTTAAAAAACGAGCCAACAGCTTGGATTGTAGGGGTGCAAACGAGCCGAGCTACTCGCGAGCTACTCGAGCTCGACTCGATAAAAAGCTCGAAACGAGCCGAGCCGAGCCTTGTCGAGCTCGAGCCGAGCTCGAGCCTGAAAATCAACTCGTTTACTTATCGAGCCCGAGCTCGAGCTTCGTTTATCGAGCTCCAGTAGGCTCGTCGAGCCTTATCGAGCCTTACGTGTGTAACCAAGCCCAATACTTTCATATAAGTCACTCACTTTGACCAAGCCTAATACTTTCATATAAGTCACTCACTTTGACCAAACCCTAATCACACTTCTCATATTAGTCCGCCCCCATCACCAATTCTCTCACCTGCTCCAACCGAATACCTTATCTACTCCCCATCAAAACTGAGATTGCATCTTCAACACAATGTCATCTCATCTTCTTTCATCACATCAATTGACTCTCACAAACATAAATCCTTCATAACCACGAATCACTTGAACCAAGAACATAACCCACGAACTGAATCGCCTTTGTGGTTTCAAGGTTTTGATTCGACAACAAGATCCTTTCCAAAAGGGGTCTCGGGTAGGTTTGAACATGTTTTTATGTTTATTGTTTTTGTCTGTACGAGCCAAAGAAAGAAAGTGACATACTTGTTATTTTTCTTTCTTTATACTCGGATAATATCACAAGAAATAGATCAGTGATGATTTGAGTTCAACAAAAAAAAATCTTGTAAATATTAAAAAGAATTGAACCCTTCTGAGATTTATATGTTTCTTTTTGTTTGATGTTCGAGTCTTGAAAGTGGTAAATTGTAGTTGGGGTGAGATGGTGAGGATTATGGTTGAATCTCTATTAGGATTAGTGTGGTTTTAGTGTTGGTTTTAGTTATGGGCAGTGATGTACAGCCTTGACTTTTCGATTGAAGCTTTGGGTATCGATTGTGAAGCAGATAAAACGAGCTCGATCAGGCTCGTTTAAGCGAGCCGAGCTTTGTGAAAAGTTTACGAGCCGAGCTCGAGCACAAAAATAAAGGCTCGGATCGAGCCGAGCTCGAGCTCGAGCTCGTTAAAAAACTGACGAGCCAGCTCGATTATAGTGAAGCTCGGACTCGACTCGGCTCGTTTGCACCCCTATTGGATTGGTTGCATTTGTACTCCATTTTAGCATACCAATAATTATGAAATACAGTAATATATGCGCACATATCCATAACCACAACAATTATCGAATACAACAATTTAAATATTTGTCATTGAATTCAACAAAACATCACGTACATAGAGTTTACTTAGTTATTTATCTATACTACGTATATAAATATAAAACATATTTGCTTAAAACTTAATAAATTTAAAAAATAAGTAATGTCGTTAGACTAAAATATCTTACGTTTAAACGGCAAGACAGTCTATTAAATATTTAACTACTTAAGACTTCCTCTAGCCAAACCTCCCCTTCCCAAGCTCTTAAGAAATCTTGATGGTCAACTGAGCTACCGCAGTTGATTAACTTTGAGTTTATAAATGTTCAGTTTAATTATGTATTGGGTGTCTTGGACATGTCACACACTGAATAAGCAACTAGCTGAGGCTTAAAATATTGTAATTAACTAGTCACCATCACTTGCAATTAGGGCTGTTCACGAGCCGAGTCGAACCGAGCAGATCTTTGCTCGTGCTTGGCTCATTTACAAACCGATCCGAGCCGATCGGCTCATTTACAACCGAGCCGGAAATTGAGCGAGCATTTTTCGAGCGGACATTTTTTCGAGCGAGCATCGAGCGAGTTTTTCGGACAACCATAAATTTAGGTTGTTTCCTTTAATATTCTCGCCGCCTAGTGATGACCGAGGTTCGACCGTCCGATGATGACACTAAGTTTGAGGTCCGGTTGTCCGAGAATGAGGCTCAGGTTGAGGCCAATGAGGCGATGAGCATACTACAGAGAGCGATTGTCGCGTTGTGGCGTAGGTTGACAGCGGGAGACGATTGATGGCGGACAACTAATGGGAATAAAAAGTCAAGCATGTCTTTTCACGACTTAGGGTTTTATAATTAAACTTAGTGTTAAGTTATCATTGTGTTGACTGGGCCAGTAACTATAAATATAATTGTATATATTGAGCCAAACCCAATAGAGTTGTATGTATAAAATTATAAATATAATTATAATTAATGTGTATATATATAATTATATATATAATAAATTAATAAAAATTATATCGAGCCGAACCGAGCCGAGCGGACCTTTGCTCGTGCTTGGCTCGTTTACAAGCCGAGCCGAGCAGATCGGCTCGTTTACAACCGAGCGAAAAATCGAGCGAGCATTTTTCGAGCAAATTCCGAGCGAGCGGCGAGCGATTTGAACAGCCCTACTTGCAATCAAAGATACAAATTTTGACTTTTGATAGTTTATTTGCATGTTTTACAAGCTGTCAAGTGTTTGTTTTCAACTCTAATTTTGCTTGTGCCGATATATCGCCTAAATATTTTGCCAAAGGGCATGGGAATGAGAGTCGGAGCCAGAAAGTTATGGTCGAGAGGCAAACTTTGATAATTTTTTGGGAACGAGAGCTGGAGCCAGAAAGTTATGATCGAGAATGTTGATATAAATAATGCCTAAAAACATTATTAATACTTCTTGATATCTCTATGTTTTGATGATCACAAAATGTAAACTCATTAAACAGAAACTTATTAAGTAAACAAGTATTTAGTTGGAAATATTCATTTCTACAACTTAATCACTTAAGGTATGAATAAACAAATGACTAATGCATTGTATGATCAAAGGAACATTTTCTTAATCACTAGATTTTTTATAAAATGTCACAAACATTTTATATCTTTTAGAAAATCATTTTTGGTAATAAATAAAAATGTTTAATCCATTATAAATTTATGAATTCAAATTTTCAACCAAAAATGGCAAAAATGTTCCAGAAAAACCTTCCCCACAAAAAGACAAAACTGGGCAACGGTACAGTAGGGCGGCCCCCTTAAATATACTAGGCGGCCCCCTTAATTTTAAGGGGACCGCCCCCTATTTAAGGGGACCGCCCCGCTCCTCCAGCTGTCCAGTTTTGCCTATAAATACTGGACTTTCTCTGGACTTTTTTCTCACCTCTTGCACTCAAAACTTTCTGCTCTAATTCTCTCCTTATATCTTCCTAAATCCTTTGATCATATAATCTTAAGCTTTTGTTTCCAAGTGATTCAAGCTTCAATCATCCAAGTGCAAAGAGAAGAATACTTCTTTCAATCAAGACTAGAAGTATTACAACTTAAGTATCATCTTGGTACCTAAGTTGCTTGTTTAGTAAACTTTGTAAATCATTCATTCATTTGTGTATAAGGTGTGTATATTAGGTGTGTACATAAGTGATTAGATTTGTGTAGTGTGTAAGTAGAGAAGAAGTTGTATAAGTAGTGGTATTGTAAAGTAGTAGTGTAGAAGTGTTGTAAAGTGGTGAAGAAGTTGTGGTGTGAAGAAGTGGTGAAGCCATCATAAAGAAGCCGTAAGATAGTGAAGAAATAGAAGTAGCTAAGGAGTGAAGAAATACAAGGTGTGTAAGAAGCTTAGCAAAGGTGTGAAGAAGTAGAGACGCGAAGGAGAAGTACTAGGAAGTGAAGAAGTAGTGTATAGTTGTAAATTAGATTGTAGTTGTGAAGTAGTTGTGGTGTGTAGTATTCGTGAGTAGTTGGGAAGAAGTTGTGAAGCCGTCGTGAAGAAGTCGTGAAGCCGTCGTGAAAAAGTCGTGAAGCCATCGTGAAGAAGTTGTGAGTAAGTCGTGAAGAAGTTGTGATTGAAGTCGTGAGATTGGTTCTAGCTACTATTAGAACTCGACATTTAGCTTTGTGTCGTTAAATCGGTGTAAGCAAAAGTTGTGTAAGGTTTTCTCCGCCATAAGGGAGCTTGTTGAAGTAGTGAAGAAAACTCTCAAGCTAGGTGCTCGGGGAGTGGAGTAGGGCAAGGAAGGTGTCCTTGTAGCCGAACCACTATAAATCCCTCGTGTCTCGGTTTGATCTTTCCATCTCTTACTTATTTCCTTATTTATATCGTAATTACTTTCATACACATAGGCATATATAATTGTTAGTATTACTTAGAAGTTGATTTCACATAAAGATCAATTTAGAACTCCATTCATAAAAACAAAACCTTTATAACTAATCTAAAAAGAATACACATATAATTAATAATTTTGTTCAAGTATTTGTTTTCACAAACAACTTGAAGTTAAGTCTTTAAAGTAAATAAAGTTTTCATAATAAAATTAAAACGACGTAAAACTATTCAACCCCCCTTCTGGTTTATCACAATTGGTACCAGAGCCAGGTCAAACAAGATTTTTAAAATAAATTGTATTTTAAAACTTGAATCGATCTATGGAACCGGAAAACTATTTAGAAGGGCAATCTATACAAAAACCACCACTATTTGAAAATTATAGTTTTCTTGAATGGAAAAATAAATTTGAAAATTATGTGAAATCAATTGATCTAGATCTTTGGCATGTCATTTCGATTGGTGATTTTCAACCAACAAAAATGGATTTTGAAAGTCAAACAAACACGGATTTTGAAAGTAAAGCAAAAACGGAGTTTAATAGTCAAAATGATTATTTCAAAACAAAGAATGACAAAACTAATAAAGCTAAAATAATTATTTATAAAGCCTTGCCGAGTGTTGAATATGAAAGAATATTCTTCTGTCAAACGGCTAATGATATTTGGAAAAATCTCTTAAACTTTCATCAAGAAGAATGTCAAGCCAAAGATGAGGAATTTGATCTTGTACATGAATTAGTTGTTCTAGAAAATTTGATAGATAATCATTTAGATAAAATAGATACATGTACTACTAGTTCAAATGTCTTTAATGAAGGTATTAATGACGAAGACCACATGGATCAACTCCAAAGTAAACTAAATTCAAAATCATGGAGTGACACAGACGAAGAAGAAGATTACTATCCGGTATGTGAAGAATCCAAATTAGATAAAACTCCAAATAAGGTACAATCCGAAACCGAACATTTTTGCTATGATCAATTCATTTTAGAATTTTCAAAATTAGAAAATGAGTTTAAACATTTTTGCAACATAGATCTAAAAACCATTTCCAAAAATGAATCATCAAAAACTTTTGAAAGCAATTTTGAAAAATAAATAATTTTAGAAGATAAAATGTCTAGACTTGAAAGTAATATTGAAATTGATCTAGAATGCAAAACATGTCAAGAGTATAAGCATGACATTAAAAGATTAAATGAAAGAGCAAAAATATTAGCTAAATTTGAAGAAAGTTCCAAATCTCTTAAATCTCTACTAAATTGTCAAAAGCCATTCAAAGATAAAACCGGTTTAGGATTTAGTTCGGATAACTCATCAAAAAGTAAATCAAAACAAATTAAAAATGTAAAACCTAGTAGAGAAATTTAGATATAAGGCTATTTACTATGATTACAATTAATATAAGTCAAGAAATCCATTGTTTGTGCATCAAAACAAACTATTAAGGAATTCTTGTACTTCTTGGCGAAATCCTCACCATGTGCATACAAATGCAATGGATGTCTTCAACTAACCATTTCGGACCCATGAGAATTTGGGTACCAAGCTGTTTTACTTGATTAGGTGATGAACTGATGAACTCAAATAAGTACATTTTATTATCATCATTTATCCTATTTATTTGACTGGTTTTATTATATTATACATGAGAATCGATACATTAATGTTTAATTTAGTAATTCTCAGGTAAAAACAAGCATTATGTGAAACTTGGCGATTTTGGACTAATTATGGAGCAAAACAAGCGAGATGTTAAAAGTCTACTGAAATCCAGAAGATGCGCCGTATCTCACTCAACAGATACGACGCAATATCATACTTAGATGAATTCGAAGACCATTGCCTGACTTTGAAGAATGCGCCGCATGCAATTCTGTCATGCGCCGCATATGAAACTTTGGTCAAAGAAGAAGATCAAGCTCGTTCTACTCCAGATACGCCGCAATATACTTCTAACATACGGCGTATCACTATCAAGATTTCACCAGTTACAATCCAAGACAGCTAAAGTACATGCGCCGCATACAAAGATCAAGTTACGCCGCATCTGAAGACGGTGTACGAATATTCCTGAATATATTAATCTTGGACCCCACGCGAAGTTAAGTCAATGCGCCACATCTATCAAGTCAATGCGCCGCATCGATCCCTCAGACAGAAACTATAAATACCCCAAGGCCAGACGAATTTAAGAGACTTTAGACCTAGACATAACCCTAGAGCCGAATTCAGACGACCAAGCAGCACAAGACACACCTCAAACAAAGATACAAGAGCTGTAAGAAGGTCCTGCATGTATTCAATTCATTAAGTAGTTTTGCTTTATTGTTTTAGTACACTTTAATTCATCAGGATTGATGGGCTTGTGTCATGTGACTACGGAAGATCATGCACTCCCCTTAATATTGCTTTCCCATTAATTAAAGTTTATATGTTGACGTCTTTGATGACTTTTATTAGTGTATTGATAACCTCTGTGTCTAGCTGAGTCTTGCTTGGGTCGCCATGCCCCTTCCTCGCCTATTTATTAGAGATGCTTAAATAAATAGGATAGACATAAGTAATCATTAAGGGTTTACTCGCCGATAAGATTAGAGCCAACGAGAAAGGTTTAATTATATACACTTCATATAAAACTAGCAATAAAACAAGTGACAAGCTATTTAATTATCAGGACAGGTCTTCTTATTGTCTCGAGTATCTATCTGTGTACGTGTGTGCTAATCGCTGATTCGTGCTCATTAGTTTAGTTTTCCTCTTAATTATAACCAAACCGTGCCAGTCTCTCAGGCTGAACCCCCTTGCGTTAGATTAGGTTGTATAACTAACTTAGGATATTAAAATACTGATTAGAATAACTAGATAATACGTTCCACTCTTAGTGATCGAAACTCTACTTACCATTATATTCATACTGACCGGGTACACTGCTCGTTAAGTGTGTGTGTTATTGATAAGTCGGCTAAATATAAATTTAAAACTTGAGTAGACATTAATACTGCTAAACCGCAACGATACATCACGCGCATCTTGAACGCACAAAGGAATGAAACTCAATCTTGCGTTAACTTACTCACATTCAAAATATGCACGTGAAGACAAATGAATCATCAAATCCTGAACCACACTCAATATCTCACATGATAATCCATCTCAAGAAATAACTAATGGCGTGGTGGAATATTAATGGTGCGGCAATTGAAGAATTAATGAAGATATCTCCACTACGTAATCCGAAACTTTGAGAAATCTACAAAGTATCTTTTAAACAAGTGCTTGTTGATAATGCATAATGTGGTTGCTATAAAGATGTGAAAGTCTCAACAAAAAGACGTCACATACATCAAGGCTAAGACATCAAATGAGTCAAGTTCAAGACATGTTCGGGCAAGCCGCTTTGGTCTAATAAGGCGTTAGAAGCTTGCTATGATATACTTTCATACCTTGATTATCTTGAAGATTCATCTATCATTCACTACCTCATTTACCATACTGGATATCATGAAGAAAAGCTGGACATAAGGTAAGTTCTCTTTTTAAAATTTCATGAGTAGTTACTTCATACATATAGTTGTGTTAATCATTGCCTTAGGATATGCTTAGTTTGATAGGTTGCTTTGCTTTTACATTTTTAGTTATATTCGTTTTACAATTCAATAAACTAGAAACCCTTTAGTTAGCCCCCTAAGTATTGAATGAAGTATTCTCTATCGAACTCATTTTGCCTTCACAAATTGAATATGGAAATCTTCCATGTCCACTAATAGAGAACCTATGTAGTTAAAGCATGTAAAATGGATTAATTGTCAACATGAAAGTAGGATTAGATATATCACAATATAACCCATGGTTGAAGCAAACTCTTATAGTCTATGACATTAAGATAGATAACATGCGTAACTAAAGAAGACATATTAGGCTATATCCCACTCTCGCATCAAATAAAATTTAGTCATCACTTTCGTATGATCACAGGATATGAAGAAAGGGGTAGCAAGTGACAATAGCCTTAACCAATTCCCTTGAGCATAAGATCTTTTATAACCACTCTTTTTAAACCTATGATTAATGGTGCTTGTTTTTTTAAAAAATGCAAAAACTTCACATTTTGGAAAAATATTTTTCAAAAGATTATGCCACCTTTTTATTTAACATGTTTTACCATCTCACATTTCTTTCAAACTTTTATTCACAATTACGTGTTTATCGAATTCAAAGATTGGAAAAATATGTTTTCTTTCCTCATAAATACATTTTGAAATAAAACCAAATCTATTTCATTAAAATATTTTTTTTCATCATCCACACAAAAACCTACTTTCAAACATTGTTGAATAATGCTAAAAACACTTATTTGAATTATGCATAGTGATCTCATATTTGTCATCTATATTTATATATATGACATTTATAAGTGAACTAAATCGAATCCGAAAAACCATTGTCTGCCCATTAAGATCTTGCTTGATACAAGTCTAAAAGTCCATGCTATCTCAACTCCCCATTCCCTTGCACATTGACACTTATTAGGATCAATTAACTAGATTATTGATCTTCCTAAAAATGATGTTATGAATTACTTGGTGTCATGTATTGTTTTCTTGTCCATATAAATATATCACTTGCTTAATGAGTAGATTGCATGTTAGATAAAAATGCTTAATGACTTTAATAAGTATGCTTTGCATACATAAGTTATTAAATGCTAAATTGCCTCAAAAGAAGTTGGACTTGCTTGAAACTAAACCCAAAAACACAACATTTTCTACAAATTTCTGCCAAAAACCCATTTCTAGCAATCTGGGAATCAACAGATGGGCGGCCCCCTTAAATCCTTAGGCGGCCCCCTTAATATTTAAGGGGACCGGCCCATATTTAAGGGGACCGGCCATCTGAGGGACGGAGTTACTGTTTTCTTTTTCACTTTTCAGCCCATTTTATCCTACACTTCCCAAAACTCACAAACATATTTTGTCCTAAACCACCCACCAAAATTAGCTTCCTCAATCACACCATTCTTACACTATAAATACTTTTCTCCATCATTAATGCTCATTCATCCATCATTAGTGCTCATTCATCCAAACGTGTCATCTCCCAACAACCCAAGATACAAACCTTCAAGAGTTGCTAAAATCTCCGTAAGACCCGTTTGGAGAAGAAAGCTTGACACTTGTCACAACACCAACTCAACAAATGATGTTGTCCAAAACCAACCAACACCTAAGTCTCATGAACCCCTTCACAAACATAACCAATCATCCACCCTTGCTCCCAAAAACACACCTCCATCTTACCCACATGATTCATATGGAGAGCATGATCAATCCCAAAACAATAATCCCAATCTCACTTACACCATCCCACATCTTGCTCAATCAACCAATGCACCATCCAACACACTCACCACTCTTGGAATATCCTCATCCTCCATATCTCCATCCTCATCCACTCATAATTACCCAAGCTCACAAATGTCTCCACCACCAAGAGTATCACCACCACCTCCCACCAACTCACATGTCACCCCTATGTTACATGTCCAAACATCCATCCCAAATGACAACCATACTCCACCATCATCACCTCCCTCCGAACACTTGAAGTTCATTGAAGAACTCAAGGAAGCCCATGAGCTTAGTGCTCTTCTTGCCCTACACCTTGCTCAACGCAACTTAGATCAACCTCCATCTAGCTCTCCTTCATCACCCCACAACTTGAGTCAAATTGAAAGACATGTCAACAATTGTCCTTGTTGCATCTTTCTCCAAAAACAAACCATTGCATTGAATGAGCACTTCACTTGGATTGAGTATCTCCTCACAAAATCTAATCCAACTCTCTTACTTGAACAAAATCAAAACCCTCAATCAACATGTTCCGCTCCAAACTCTCCACCACCAAACTCTCCAACATCTATGCACCCAAAAACATACCTCCATTAATCCTACTTTCTCACCCTTACTTAACCACCTCAATTTCAAACACTTCACCATCAACCACCCAAGCATACTATATGCTTATATTTCTTGTTTCTCAAACAAAATAGCTCAAGTTTTTATGTCACAAGCAATTCTGATGTATCTCGTAGGCAATTTAGGATTTTCTACTTATTGTATGCTCTAAGCAAAATAAATGTTGTATCAATGATTATGTTTTTCACATAATCATTTTGAATTAATGCATGTTTTGTTTCATGTCCTTAATATTTGATTGCTATGTTTGTTGCTCTTATTCTTATTATTATTATACGTATATGCATGTGCTTCTAATAATTTTCTTGCAAAGTATTCCATATCTCGATTCCTTGGTGCCCTCAAACGAGGGGGAGTATACATCAAGGGGGAGCTCTAGTTTCCGACAAAATTCTTAGTTGAATATAGTCGGCATAACCTTTTTGATTCTACAAAAAGGGGGAGAAGTGAATGTAAACTCACTAAATACTTGTCCAAAAATAAAATTTTGGATTTAATGAGTTTAAGTTTTTTAATCATCAAAAAGGGGGAGATTGTTGATATAAATAATGCCTAAAAACATTATTAATACTTCTTGATATCTCTATGTTTTGATGATCACAAAATGTAAACTCATTAAACATAAACTTATTAAGTAAACAAGTAATTAGTTGGAAATATTCATTTCTACAACTTAATCACTTAAGGTATGAATAAACAAATGCCTAATGCATTGTATGATCAAAGGAACATTTTCTTAATCACTAGATTTTTTTATAAAATGTCACAAACATTTTATATCTTTTAGAAAATCATTTTTGGTAATAAATAAAAATGTTTAATCCATTATAAATTTATGAATTCAAATTTTCAACAAAAAATGGCAAAAATGTTCTAAAAAAACCTTCCCCACAAAAAGACAAAACTGGGCAACGGTACAATAGGGCGGCCCCCTTAAATATACTAGGCGGCCCCCTTAATTTTAAGGGGACCGCCCCGCTCCTCCAGCTGTCCAGTTTTGCCTATAAATACTGGACTTTTTCTGGACTTTTTTCTCACCTCTTGCACTCAAAACTTTCTGTTCTAATTCTCTCCTTATATCTTCCTAAATCCTTTGATCATATAATCTTAAGCTTTTGTTTTCAAGTGATTCAAGCTTCAATCATCCAAGTGCAAAGAGAAGAATACTTCTTTCAATCAAGACTAGAAGTATTACAACTTAAGTATCATCTTGGTAGCTAAGTTGCTTGTTTAGTAAACTTTGTAAATCATTCATTCATTTGTGTATAAGGTGTGTATATTAGGTGTGTACATAAGTGATTAGATTTGTGTAGTGTGTAAGTGATGCGTGGTTTTGTAACCTTACAACAGGTTTTACCTCTCGAGGGATCTCAAGAGGCTTACAACCCCACCAGGCAGTGTACCTGACCGATGTAGTATAGTGTAGTGGTAAGTACGGGGGATTGATCGTTCTCCACAGGGAATAGTGTTCGTTAGGTGTGAAAGGCTACTCTAATTAGGTCTAAGGGTTGAGGAAGATTCTTTTTATGTTTTTATAATTTTTTATGAAAGCAAGTAAAATCTCGGTTTTGGAAGAGTGGGCGGAATTAGTTGCTAGTCAACTAACCCAAATAACTACAAATGCAAATAAAATAAATAACTGAAAATAAATTGTGGTGAGAAACTTATGTGTAGAGAAATGTGTTTACTTAGATTTCCTTACTCCCTAACTATCTTTTACCGGTTAATTAGTGTGTATTAGTCGCGTGGATGACGGGTGTATTCCTTAATACCATTCGTGGGGTGGCGTACTTACTTCCCCAACTCTACAAGCTCCTACTTCACTCCTATGTCGAGCCGGCTAGGAAGCTCCTAACATGGGATCACTAGAATTCGCTTGTGCATTAAATACAACCATAAAAACCTTTAGTACGCATTTGGTTCATGTTTCTTAAGACGTTCAAGCAAGTTACCGAATAGGAAGTTAGCCAGTTTTCTTAAGCCTAACATAGATAAACAATCATCCAATACAACTAATAACACACTAATAACCAATAATCAATAGCTAGGTTTCATTAGATCTAAGCAAACACAAGATAAATTTAGCCTAACATGTTAATCAAAAGACAAGAATAAGATAAAATCAAACAACACATAGACATATTGAATGATTAATTGATAACTTATCTTCAATGTAACATGGAAGATCTCAAGGCAAAAAGCCTTGAAAAAGGAGCTAAATTCGTCTTAGGGTTTTCTCCCAAAATTCCACACACTAAGCTCTCTCTAATGACAAGAAATTAGAAAACTATATATAGATTTTTGGATCTGACGGCGTCACCTTATGGAGTGTGACGCCGTCACCTCGCCGCTTCTAGGGTTCCCGGATGACCTTCTTGACGCCGTCCCTCTTTAGCTCTTCAAAATCCATTCTGGCTTATCAAGGCTTGACGCCGTCGAACCTTAAACGTGACGCCGTCCCCTTTTGATTTAAGCCGTGACGCCCTTGATCAAGTTAAAGCGTGACGCCGTCAGAATTCACATGCTATTTTCACTGGCTTATCATGAGTAAATTTCACGTCCACTTTTTCTTGCCAAGGCATGACGCCGTCTGGGGTTAAATGTGACGCCGTCAAAGGTAACTTTCAGCCGATTTTTGAGACTTTGCCGTTTTCTTCACTTTTATGCTCCAAAAACGTCCAAAATGTCTCCTTTTCCAGATTTCTCCTCAAAAGTACCTAAAATGACAAAAGGAACGATTTAGGGCGATATTTGATCAAATAAATACGATTTAGGGCTTAAATGACCCCTTAAAAGCGGTACACTTTTCGCTTCATCAAATACCCTTACACTTGAGATTTGCTTGTCCTCAAGCAAATGCGCTTTTATTCTAATCAAAATACAAGTTATGGGTCATTTAATGCAAACATAAAAGTAATTACAACAAATATTCGTTCCACTTCAATCACAATAAGCACGGAGATTACATACTAGCACCTCACAAGTAGTGTTTAGATACTCACATCTCTCAAGTGTCATCAAAATAAATCTCATAAATGAAAACGGATAATATCTCTCACTACCTGTCATAGCAAATAGATTACCATAGGCTTGGGAAAGGATCGAAAACCTCCTCCACTAGGCGTAAGCACCAAAGATAAACTATCAAAGAGGGCTTTTAAATGGGTTATAACGTTAGGTGTAGGGAAAAGGAAAACACGGTTTTGTTGGATAAAGGATATTTTACTGGTGGCGAGTTAAAGATCTTGATCAATTACATGTACTATACAATGTTGCTAAGCCAAGACTCGACTCGATCTTAAGCTAATGAAAGAAAATAACAAAAACATAAAATAAAACGGGATGGTAGTCCGTATGTTTTTTCTACTTTTTTTTTTTTTTTTTTTTTTTTTTTTGCATACACTTTTGCCCTACCATCCAAAATAATACATCATAGGGGCATTGCATTCCCCTTACACTTGAACTTTTACATAACTTTACAAATAACTAATCTAATGACTCGAATTAAGATAATTGAAAAACTTGGAGTACTTTTTAAAATATTTAGCACATATGGGGGTAATAAATGATGTTCTTCCCCATTACTCCATTACACTAGTACTTTACCCATGAGTCCCAATCGTCCCAAAACAATATGTACAAGGATATGACTCGACTTAGCAACCATGTAATCAACTAGATAATTAACTTGGGTTTAAACAAATGTTGTCACAATAATGCACTAAAGATGAGTGCATACAAGGTAGGCTAAGGCGATTTGGGTGTACATTTAAGTGGGGTGTAACAAATTCTTCCTTTAAGTAAAATGCTTAAAGGTTGAAACGAAAAGATAGGCTCTGAGGGGTGTACTAGGGGTATCGTGTACTAAAAATGAGTACAACGCAAAGGGTGTGGGAGAATTACTTGACCAATGTAGCCAATGTAATTATAACAAAAACACAGGTGTAAAACAATGGGTTAATCCTAATGCCTCTTATCATGTAGTAAATCTAACTACACGAATGTAGTCTCACTTGTGGCCTCGGAATGGTCCTAACGCAAGTTCTAGAATCTAAGTGCTACCGGTACACACATCATAGCATAATGCTTTTCCTACCAATTCTAGGGGCGAACCTCACATATTTGGGGTGGAAAATTTTTTTAGTGGTACGGTTTTTTGTGCTAGTCATATAACTCCTATCCGTTAGACGCTTATTAAGATCAAAGTTTCACTCCTATATGTTGTAAAAAATTTTAAATTTGGCACTAAAATTACCCTAACAAGTATTTCTCTCAGTTTTATTACACATCTATTATTAAACAAACAAAAATCAAGCGTAATTGTATTCTCTAAAATCGTACTTTTACCCTCCCCTTACACTTAAGATGAACATTGTCCCCAATGTTCAAATAACAAGATGTAAAAGAAAAAAGTAAAGGAATGAAATCAAATACTCCCCTGATTCGCTCGGTGGATAATGAAATTACACGGTTAGATCTTCCTCCAAGGTGAATGTAAAAGCTTCATGACTAATGCATCGCCATAAGCTTGATTCCATAAACATCTCCTTGTCCAAAATAACCTGTTAAACCTGAGAAAACAAACACGAAAACCTGCATAACATCGGCGGGATAAAATCTATATATAAGGATATAATGCTTGTGGAATGATAATTTTGCAGATTCCTGGAGATTATAAGTTGGAGATTTTAATAAAGACTTTTTAAAAACAAAACTTTCAAAAATTTCTGAAAATTAAATCTGACGCCGTCAGGTTATAACCCCTGACGCCGTCAGAAATGACCTGACAAAAATTTTCATTTTAAGTTTCCGGAAAATTTCTGGAAAAACCTTTACCTTACTTCCTGGAAATCCTGCAAAACATCATTATGACTCGATACAAGCATTTGACTCAAACAAACACTAATATGTATGTTAATTTAGTATTATTATGATTCATGTTCATTTGTGTTCTAATAAACCGATTTAGATTTCCCTTACACTTATCTTTTGCAAAATACCTTTATATGTAGTTAAGACGAAGTTAAAAACAACATAAAGCATTTTCACAATTTACTTTTGAACATGAATCAATACTAATAAAAATTAAACACACATACGGAAACAAATAAAAACAAACAAACAAATAAATAAGCACACAAAGCAAATAAAACAAATAAAGCTTGGGTTGCCTCCCAAGAAGCGCTTTTCTTTATTAACGAGTCTTGTAGCTAGACTCAAAGTCACGTACATTACGTGACTCCATCATCGGTCACGGTTCCTAGGCCATTCTCCTTCCCGGTTTTATATTCCGGTCCTAATTTCAAACAATCCTTGTAGAAACCGAATATCCTTTCCATAACATAGTCTACTCCTTTACTTCTATCCTCATCATTCCTATAGTAGACCGCTTGCTTGAGCTCCTTCTCAACATTTGACAAGTGTTGGAATTGTTCTATCTTATATGGCATTTGGTAGCTTACTTCATCGGTCTCATCCTTAAATCTAACTATCCCTAAGGAAGGTTCATAAGTCATTCTAGAGACCTCAACAAATGGTTTTCCAAAAACCACTTGAGTCAAGGATGCATCGACTATTGGGCGGATATCTTCTACAATTACAAAGTCGGTGACATAGGTGAAGTTTCCTACATAAACCGGTAATCCCTTAACTCTTCCCGTGAAGTTACTCATCCAACCCTTGTCAGGGAACATCCTATACCCAAGTTGATTCTTCATTATCAAGTTGTAGTGGGCTCTAGTCATGATGTTTATGGGTGATCTAAGGTCGATGTAGGCTTTCCACACATGCAAATGTCCGATGTTGCATGGTATGTTGAGATTAGAAGGGTCGCCTATTTCTATGATTGGTCTACCTAGGAAGTATGGTGCCTCAGGGTCATCGAATAAGTTTGTATGATATGCGCGCTCTTCCTTAGTGGGTAGCCTATTGAAGTAGTCCTCATCATCATCTACTTCTTCAATCTCACTTGTCCTAACTTCCTTATCAACCTCGACTTTCTTATCCTCATCCTTAGGTTCACTATTATCCTCATTCCTATCAATTGGTTTAATAGTGACAATGTTGACAAAGTGGACGTGTTTGGATGAAGAGGGGTCTTTTACTTGGGGTCCGCTATTTGTGTTCCTAGCGTCCTTATGTGGAGGTGATAACACTTGGTTATGGAGAGCTTTCAACAAGTTGTCAATTTTATTGGTCATCTCCGTTTGTTGTTGATTGAATTCGGTCTCGAATCTAGCTATCCGAGCTTCTTGAGATGCCATAAATTGGGAAATCAATCCTTCAAAGTTATTGATACTACCATTGCCGGAAGGATTGTTGTTGAAAGTACGGTTCGAGTTGGAACCGCTTGATTGGAAACGATTAGGTGGGTTGGAAGAATTGGTTTGTTGTGTGTTTTGGTTTTGTTTCCACCTAAGGTTCGGGTGATTTTTCCATGAGGGGTTGTATGTATCACCGTAATGGTTTGGCTCGGGTTTGAAAGTGTACCACTTGTCTCCCGCTCCGTCGGTACGCGAGGATGCATAGTCAACAAAAGCTTGTTCGGGGAGTTCCATGCAATCACGAGTGTCATGGGGACCACTACATAATTCACATGAAGAAGTGATTTTGTTCACTTGGCTTGAAGGTTTAGGAGCCTCGTAAGATTTCATGAGAAACTTGACTTGGTCTTCAAGTTCTATAATCCTACGGTCGGAAGTGCTTGAATTGTTCGAAGGCAAAGATATTGCCTTGACCGTTTTATTCAAATCACGGGGATCACTCCAACTTTCGTTGTCATAAAGAGCAAGATCCTCTAGGAGAGCCCATGATTGTTCCGCACTTAGATCACGTAGCTTGCCACCGGCCGATTGGTCAATGGTTTGCCTCGTGGAGAGATTGATATGGTCATAGAAGATTTGGACTTGGAGCCAAAGTTCTATACCATGGTGAGGGACTTTTTGGAGTAAATCCTTGAATCGAGTCCATGCCTCGTAGAGAGTTTCGCCTTGACGTTGTTGGAACATCAAGATATCATTCCTTAGCTTGGTAGTTCTCCCTGGTGGGAAAAACTGAGCAAGGAAACGAGTGGTAAGATCATCCCAAGAGGTGATGGATCCTGCGGGTTGACGTTCTAGCCACTGACTAGCTTGGTCCCGCAAAGAGAATTGGAAGAGACGCAATCGGGTCGTCTCTCGAGTGGCAACATCAAGGTCTATAGAATCAACGATTTTAAGAAAGTCCTTGAGATGTTGATTAGGATCTTCAGAACGAAGTCCATGGAATGCGCATCCGCTTTGCACCAACCGGATGGTGTCGGATCGCAAGGGTGTGATATTGGCTCCTTGAGTGAGCTCAATGGTGTTTCGATAGCCATGGTGGCTAGGACGGGAATACTCTCCTAAAGTACGGGCTCTAGGAGGTGGTGGTGGTTGTTGTGGTGGTGGGTTGTGTGGGTTAAGGATATTACCATCTTCCATGATGTCGGATGATATGGTTACGAACAAAGACACGAAGAAAATAGATAGACTAAAGAAAACTAGAAAAATAAAAATAAAAATCTCACTAGAAAGGAATCTAGTGAGTAGACCTAATAGAAATAAAAATTCAACCTAAACAATAACTATTCCCCGGCAGCGGCGCCAAAAACTTGATGCGTGGTTTTGTAACCTTACAACAGGTTTTACCTCTCGAGGGATCTCAAGAGGCTTACAACCCCACCAGGCAGTGTACCTGACCGATGTAGTATAGTGTAGTGGTAAGTACGGGGGATTGATCGTTCTCCACAGGGAATAGTGTTCGTTAGGTGTGAAAGGCTACTCTAATTAGGTCTAAGGGTTGAGGAAGATTCTTTTTATGTTTTTATAATTTTTTATGAAAGCAAGTAAAATCTCGGTTTTGGAAGAGTGGGCGGAATTAGTTGCTAGTCAACTAACCCAAATAACTACAAATGCAAATAAAATAAATAACTGAAAATAAATTGTGGTGAGAAACTTATGTGTAGAGAAATGTGTTTACTTAGATTTCCTTACTCCCTAACTATCTTTTACCGGTTAATTAGTGTGTATTAGTCGCGTGGATGACGGGTGTATTCCTTAATACCATTCGTGGGGTGGCGTACTTACTTCCCCAACTCTACAAGCTCCTACTTCACTCCTATGTCGAGCCGGCTAGGAAGCTCCTAACATGGGATCACTAGAATTCGCTTGTGCATTAAATACAACCATAAAAACCTTTAGTACGCATTTGGTTCATGTTTCTTAAGACGTTCAAGCAAGTTACCGAATAGGAAGTTAGCCAGTTTTCTTAAGCCTAACATAGATAAACAATCATCCAATACAACTAATAACACACTAATAACCAATAATCAATAGCTAGGTTTCATTAGATCTAAGCAAACACAAGATAAATTTAGCCTAACATGTTAATCAAAAGACAAGAATAAGATAAAATCAAACAACACATAGACATATTGAATGATTAATTGATAACTTATCTTCAATGTAACATGGAAGATCTCAAGGCAAAAAGCCTTGAAAAAGGAGCTAAATTCGTCTTAGGGTTTTCTCCCAAAATTCCACACACTAAGCTCTCTCTAATGACAAGAAATTAGAAAACTATATATAGATTTTTGGATCTGACGGCGTCACCTTATGGAGTGTGACGCCGTCACCTCGCCGCTTCTAGGGTTCCCGGATGACCTTCTTGACGCCGTCCCTCTTTAGCTCTTCAAAATCCATTCTGGCTTATCAAGGCTTGACGCCGTCGAACCTTAAACGTGACGCCGTCCCCTTTTGATTTAAGCCGTGACGCCCTTGATCAAGTTAAAGCGTGACGCCGTCAGAATTCACATGCTATTTTCACTGGCTTATCATGAGTAAATTTCACGTCCACTTTTTCTTGCCAAGGCATGACGCCGTCTGGGGTTAAATGTGACGCCGTCAAAGGTAACTTTTAGCCGATTTTTGAGACTTTGTCGTTTTCTTCACTTTAATGCTCCAAAAACGTCCAAAATGCCTCCTTTTCCAGAGTTCTCCTCAAAAGTACCTAAAATGACAAAAGGAACGATTTAGGGCAATATTTGATCAAATAAATACGATTTAGGGCTTAAATGACCCCTTAAAAGCGGTACACTTTTCGCTTCATCAGTAAGTAGAGAAGAAGTTGTATAAGTAGTGGTGTTGTAAAGTAGTAGTGTAGAAGTGTTATAAAGTGGTGAAGAAGTTGTGGTGTGAAGAAGTGGTGAAGCCATCATAAAGAAGCCGTAAGATAGTGAAGAAATAGAAGTAGCTAAGGAGTGAAGAAATACAAGGTGTGTAAGAAGCTTAGCAAAGGTGTGAAGAAGTAGAGACGCGAATGAGAAGTACTAGGAAGTGAAGAAGTAGTGTATAGTTGTAAATTAGATTGTAGTTGTGAAGTAGTTGTGGTGTGTAGTATTCGTGAGTAGTTGGGAAGAAGTTGTGAAGCCGTCGTGAAGAAGTCGTGAAGCCGTCGTGAAGAAGTCGTGAAGCCATCGTGAAGAAGTTGTGAGTAAGTCGTGAAGAAGTTGTGATTGAAGTCGTGAGATTGGTTCTAGCTACTATTAGAACTCGACATTTAGCTTTGTGTCGTTAAACCGGTGTAAGCAAAAGTTGTGTAAGGTTTTCTCCGCCATAAGGGAGCTTGTTGAAGTAGTGAAGAAAACTCTCGAGCTAGGTGCTCGGGGAGTGGAGTAGGGCAAGGAAGGTGTCCTTGTAGCCGAACCACTATAAATCCCTCGTGTCTCGGTTTGATCTTTCCATCTCTTACTTATTTCCTTATTTATATAGTAATTACTTTCATACACATAGGCATATATAATTGTTAGTATTACTTAGAAGTTGATTTCACATAAAGATCAATTTAGAACTCCATTCATAAAAACAAAACCTTTATAACTAATCTAAAAAGAATACACATATAATTAATAATTTTGTTCAAGTATTTGTTTTCACAAACAACTTGAAGTTAAGTCTTTAAAGTAAATAAAGTTTTCATAATAAAATTAAAACGACGTAAAACTATTCAACCCTCCTTCTAGTTTTCCACAATTGGTACCAGAGTCAGGTCAAACAAGATTTTTAAAATAAATTGTATTTTAAAACTTGAATCGATCTATGGAATCGAAAAATATTTAGAAGGGCAATCTATACAAAAACCACCACTATTTGAAAATTATAGTTTTCTTGAATGGAAAAATAAATTTGAAAATTATGTGAAATCAATTGATCTAGATCTTTGGCATGTCATTTCGATTGGTGATTTTCAACCAACAAAAATGGATTTTGAAAGTTAAACAAAAACGGATTTTGAAAGTAAAGCAAAAACGGAGTTTAATAGTCAAAATGATTATTTCAAAACAAAGAATGACAAAAATAATAAAGCTAAAATAATTATTTATAAAGCCTTGACGAGAGTTGAATATGAAAGAATATTCTTCTGTCAAACGGCTAATGATATTTGGAAAAATCTCTTAAACTTTCATCAAGAAGAATGTCAAGCCAAAGATGAGGAATTTGATCTTGTACATGAATTAGTTGTCCTAGAAAATTTGATAGATAATCATTTAGATAAAATAGATACATGTACTACTAGTTCAAATGTCTTTAATGAAGGTATTAATGACGAAGACCACATGGATCAACTCCAAAGTAAACTAAATTCAAAATCATGGAGTGACACAGACGAAGAAGAAGATTACTATCCGGTATGTGAAGAATCCAAATTAGATAAAACTCCAAATAAGGTACAATCCGAAACCGAACATTTTTGCTATGATCAATTCATTTTAGAATTTTCAAAATTAGAAAATGAGTTTAAACATTTTTGCAACATAGATCTAAAAACCATTTCCAAAAATGAATCATCAAAAACTTTTGATAGCAATTTTGAAAAATAAATAATTTTAGAAGATAAAATGTCTAGACTTGAAAGTAATATTGAAATTGATCTAGAATGCAAAACATGTCAAGAATATAAGCATGAAATTAAAAGATTAAATGAAAGAGCAAAAATATTTGCTAAATTTGAAGAAAGTTCCAAATCTCTTAAATATCTACTAAATTGTCAAAAGCCATTGAAAGATAAAACTGGTTTAGGATTTAGTTCGGATAACTCATCAACAAGTAAATTAAAACAAATTAAAATTGTAAAACCTAGTAGAGAAATTTAGATATATATTGGTTTATACAAATTTCACAAGCAATTTTCTCAACAAATTGCTTACCATGGCCTCAAACTCAAAAACTGTAATTTTTAAGTCCGATTAATTATGGGTGCAATTTGGATAATTATTAGTGGATGTCCATATAACCCATAATAGGCCCATGGCCCATGTTAGCTATTAGGGTTTTTGCCCTAATGTTTGTCTATATATACTCTTTGTAAATCTCATAGTTAATGATCAATAAGAAGAATATTCATTCCCTCAATTCTTGTTCAGAACACGTTATCAGCACAGTAAAGTAGTTGATCAAATTGAACCACAGTAAATCAAATATTGAAATATTTGATTTACTGTGGTTCAATTTGATCAACTACTATTCTCGAGAATTTTAAATCATGACACGTGTTCCATGCATTCTATATTCCTTAAGGAATCTCAACAAAAATGAGCTCTTGTTTTATAATATTAGACGCATACAACTTATTTCTCATATTGCCAGACATAACATTAAATGTCATTTCTCATGACATTCATGTGTATGGATTTCACCCAATAATCACGTTTCATCATAAGAGATTTTCATAGTTCATTAGTTACTTGCGTCTTTATATTCTTTGGCCATTCATTTTACAACTACACTTCTTGTAGATATCCAAGATCCTCACCTTGTATTTATTATGCGCATTATTATATACAGTATTATCGACGTCGTTTCAGTTCTTTTCGATTCCACACTTTACTAGACATTATATTCTATCATTTGTTGAGATCTCAAAGTTTTTTTTTTCCATGTACCCGGGTTTTCAATATCCTTTCATGTCTAGTTTTTCTTTCAGAGACTATTATGGGGTCTTTATTACCTCGATTCGACCATCTTAATTTATTGCTCCATTTTATCTATTCATTCGAGGACTTTTTATTTGGAATCGATTCGTCTATCACGCTGCAGACGTGCCATAGACTTACTATCAATCAATGATTTTACTGTTGGGACACACATTGTAATTGGAGCAATAGCAGCATAATATGATCTAGTCACTTTTTTTAGGTCACTAAATATGTCTGGCATTTACTATATCTGGAATGTTATTTGTCCCTTGAACTTTAAGTTCATATTCATTAATGTGAGGATCAACATCTATATCATAATTCATTCCATATTTCTCGCTGCTCATTCTCTCCCCCTGAATGAATTATGAATTTAAATATCCCATTTTGTATGTTGTGGTGTATTTACTATATATCACACAATTACAAAATCTCACATGGGAAATTTGGTTTGTGACCAAAACCATTCTAACGGGGAGGATTCATTATAGATTGTTGGCAAGATGCGATTCATATGTCATAACATGCCCCATAAACTAAAAGTTTTGTTCTCACAATATTATTGGCTTTGCAATCAACTGAAGACGTTTTATAAACGTTTCAACAAAAGCAATTCGCGTATGAACATGGGCTACTTTTATGTTCAACACTTATTCCAATAATCGCCCAATACTTGGAAGTTTTCACCACCATTTTTAATAATTTAATTTGGAAAACCGTGCCCGCATTTTATAAGCCGAGCCATTAATCACGCTAATCTTAAGTTGCGTCTTTGATGATCATTTTGACGATGCATCGATTTTATAAATCAAAATGATCCATATGACACATGTATAGGCCTACATACATGCCCTTTATATTTTTCCACAATTTAAGGAAGCAAGTCCTTATTTGTATTTTATGGTGATAAGTAAATAACCAACTTCCACTGAGAACAATAAAAATTTATCTTGGAAGAAACACATCATTCTTCTATATATTTCGCATCATCACTAAACCGGAATGGTCGAACCGGTTTGCCAATCAATACAAGTTGCACAATATTCTTAACACATATACATCATATATCATAACATAATGTCCATTAAAGAATTTACAGAAACAAAAATTAATAAATAAATTATGCACGTTACTATGCTTGGCCACAAAACAATAATATGTAAAATAAAATCTGTATACGTCATTCAACTATATTGCTATAAACATGTTTATAACTCAGATCACATAACAAACTAGATATCCTTAAATAGGTTATGTGTTATTATAAAATTGGTATGTGTCAAGTAAAGACAGATTGAAGTCTTGAAGCATTTATCAATTCGAAAAAAATATAATGGACACCAAAGAAATAAAATAAATAAAATAAAGCCTAATAAAACATTCATAGCCAAAAATAATAGGAATCCAAACATAATCAAGAAAGCCTAAGAAAAACACCTAAAGAAAATTCCAAACCAAACACTTAAAGAAAATTCCTACCAAAACACTGAAAGAAAAATTATTCATGGCTTGACTCTACCAATTAATCATCTGTAAGAAAATCATCAGCTTCCAAATAAGTTTCATCATCAGTATGGTCTTTAGGACCATCGGGGATATCATTTTTATTATCATAAACAAAGTTTGACTTTACCCCATTTCCCTTGTTCTTGATAGAATTTTGATAAAGTTCAACTAGATGCCTGGGTGTACGGCATTGCTTTGCCCAATGACCAAAAGTGCCACAACGATAACATGAATCCGCTATTATGTTCTTTTCTTTTTCATCTCCTCCATTCTTTTCCTTATCTTGCCACTTCTTGTGGCCATTGTTGTTCTTAAAGTTAACACTATGATTAACAGCATGATAATTACCTCTACCATTGCCACGCCCTTGACCACGACCTCGACCAGAACCATAACCTCGTCCACGTCCTCGTCCACGGTCATAACCACGACCACGACCTCCATTGTGATAAGTAGTCACATGCGCTTCCGATAAAGGAGCGGTACCAGTTGGACGATGATTTTTCATTAAAAGCTCATTATTTTCTTCGGCTACAAGTAAGCATGAAATTAGGTCATTATATTTAGTGAATCCTTTGGCTCGATATTGCTGTTGCAATAGTATATTCGAAGCATGGAATGTGAAAAAAAATCTTTACAAACATCTCGGCATCACTAATTGAGTCACCACATAATAGCAATGTGGAGGTAATGCGATGCATGGCCGAGTTAAATTCACTCACTGTTTTGAAATCTTGGAGCCTTAAGTGAGTCCATTCATATCTTGCCCTTGGCAAGATGACCGTTTTCTGGTGGTCATATCGGTCCTTTAACTTATTCCAAAGGGCTAGTGGATCTTTTACTGTGAGGTACTCAGTTTTTAAGTCCACATGGAGGTGATGCACATGGACTTAAAAACTGAGTACCTCACAGTAAAAGATCCACTAGCCCTTTGGAATAAGTTAAAGGACCGATATGACCACCATAAAACGGTCATCTTGCCAAGGGCAAGATATGAATGGACTCACTTAAGGCTCCAAGATTTCAAAACAGTGAGTGAATTTAACTTGGCCATGCCTCGCATTACCTCCACATTGCTATTATGTGGTGACTCAATTAGTGATGCCGAGATGTTGGAAAAGATTTTTTTTCACATTCCATGCTTCGAATATACTATTGCAACAGCAATATCGAGCCAAAGGATTCACTAAATATAATGACCTAATTTCATGCTTACTTGTAGCCGAAGAAAATAATGAGCTTTTAATGAAAAATCATCGTCCAACTGGTACCGCTCCTTTATCGGAAGCGCATGTGACTACTTATCACAATGGAGGTCGTGGTCGTGGTTATAACCGTGGACGAGGACGTGGACGAGGTTATCTAACCCGTCAAAACAAGTTTAGTTAGTTTTGCAGATGCAGGATATATGTTTAACTTACAATGATCGATCTCAACATGGATATATTGTTACAAGTGGCGAATATTTTTCCTGGCATTTGATAGAGCAAACAATCAAGGCGACTTCATCAAACCATACATAAATTCTGAAAAGGAGATAGCAACTATTGCATGAAGATAATGTAGCATACCTTGCTATATTCAAGTAAAGTTACATCCAAGGCGACAAGACACTTCTCATTCCAGTTATGATTTCGTTGACCTATTTACAAGATACCAAGTGATGTAGTCATCAGAGGGAGATAATACGCGCTGCACTCTTTTTGTCCTTAGTCATGGTTTTGTCCCACTGGGTTTTCTTGGCAAGGTTTTTAATGAGGCAGCATTCCCTAAGCGTATTAACAATATGGACATCCAAGAGGGAGTGTTATGGATAATTATTAGTGGATGTCCATATAACCCATAATAGGCCCATGGCCCATGTTAGCTATTAGGGTTTTTGCCCTAATGTTTGTCTATATATACTCTTTGTAAATCTCATAGTTAATGATCAATAAGAAGAATATTCATTCCCTCAATTATTGTTCAGAACAATTATGGGTGCAATTTGGAAAAAGTCACTAACACCATTTACATAATTTACTTTGACTTAATTTTTTGGATCAGGTTTAAAAACCCGACTTATAAATTAACCTGGCTAAGCTCTCGATCCAACCGGTTGTTAGCCGAGAACCATCTTCCAACGACAAAATCGGTTATCGGTCCAACCCGGGTATTAAAAAAAAAAAAAATCATTGATAATGAAAAGTGAAAAGTTTGAAGTGTTCAAATTAAGAAATTCATAACTCAAGAAGAACATCACATGTATCTTGCTAGGCGACATTATTATAGTACCAAACTAACAAGACTTTGATTTGTATGTGTCAAAAATTGGTCCATACACAACATGAAGATACTAGACCCCGGTAGCTACGTCGATAATGATCTCACAAAATTGATAATTTCGATAGTTTTTTTTGTAAAGTCAATTTTTATTTGTTCTAAAGTTCAAATTTGTCTTTTCTAAACTTTATGACATTTATTAATCGTGTTGTAACCTTGACGTGTTTGATTCAACGTTTGACTAATACTTAGCCGAAATGCTATATTGGTATACTAGATCACAAACGTGGTGTTTGTACTAACCAGCTTATTTTTTAACTTAGGAGCTTACGTGGTTTCAACTTATTTTGGACTTAGTTTTTCTCTTCACCGGATCCCTTCCATTTTACTATATTTTATAAGTCTATATATTTCGGCTTATTTAATTTTAGTACTTACTTTACAATTACATCAAATCACCTTAAACTGGCTAGAATTGTTACCAAGTTTGAAATATACTATTTTTCTGGACGCCAACAAAAACCGATATAAATATAGGATGTTAACAACAACGAGACAAATAATATCACAAAGAATGTACATATATCCCTTTGATTCGTTATGATGTTGCATGCACAAAGGTTTTCTATAACTTACAAATGCAGTAGTGATTGAAAGGTTGTCTTTGATACACAAGCTTCGGTTGAATGTAACCATTTCTACTCATTCATAAGCCACATTTATATTCTAGCCATGTATTCAGGGGTAGAGCCAGAAAGTTACGGCTAAGGGGCACACTTTGATAACTTTTAATAACTATTGTAGCACTACAAATCGGTTTGTTAGGGGGGCAAATTACTAATATAAACAGATAATTTAGAAAATTTAAACTAAAAGTTTTTTTCGCTAGGGAGCACGTGCTCCCCCTCCCCCCTTATGTCTCCTCCATTGAATGTATCGTATCTATCGATCAAGCAACTTCTCATTTTGACCATTCGATTGTTTGGTTTCACCAACCACTTCCGTTTCCTAGCGAAATATATCAAGAAAAAAAGTTTCAAATGGGCAACGAACTGCTTTGAATAATAAGATATATTCATCGAAACTCATTTTGGTCATATCAACAATACTTAATTATGTCAGAGCGAGCTATCCGGGAGTTAATATGTACACAATCACAATATCCGAAGGTAACGAAACTACTTTCACAAAAACCTCCGACAGATATGTGTATATTGGTCCTCTATACTTGATGAACTTCCAAAGAAGTTCCTCCAATCAATTCAAAGCTTAAAAAGTGTGTGGCTAAAGTAGATATAAAATTGCAAAAGACATGCTAAAAATGCATAAGAGAAAAATGAGTTATAAATAAGCATATTAACTTTGACTAAAATCTAAGTCGCAAATTTACGACCATATTTGATTCTTCATAATCACGAAGGAGTAAAATTAAATCAGTTTTATATTTACTGCTGAACTTTATTATTTACGACACTCACAAATAAGTGTTGTATACTAGTAATACTATTTCGACAGAAATTATATAACTTTTTATCCTAGTTGACCCCTTAAAAAACGAGCCAACAGCTTGGATTGGTTGCATTTGTACTCCATTTTAGCATACCAATAATTATGAAATAATATATGAGCACATATCCATAACCACAACAATTATCGAATACAACATTTAAATATTTGTCATTGAATTCAACAAAACATCACGTACATAGAGTTTACTTAGTTATTTATCTATACTACGTATATAAATATAAAACATATTTGCTTAAAACTTAATAAATTTAGAAACTAAGTAATGTCGTTAGACTAAAATACCTTACCTATAAACGACAATACAGTCTATTAAATATTTAAATACTTAAAACCACTAACTTTTGTTAATCTCATTTACTCCACACCCATATATACATAAAAAATATAAATACACAAACCGGCGCTATTATATATCGCTGCCGCTATGCACATATAATCGACTAATATTTTATAAATGACTAAGAAATTAAATATATGTCAGAAGTTGTCTTAAAAGCAGTCTTCTTGCTTTCGGGTAAAAATATGTCTACTGTCATATATCCTCATACCACTTCACGGCATGATTTAAGTATTTGGTGCTCGTATAAAGAATGAAGTATGAGAAATTTGTACAGGGCCTTGCAATACAAAATATGTGAAAGTAAGCCCAAGTCTTATTGGGCTATTGGCCGATAAGAGTATAAGACCCAAAAACTTCACATGTTTAACTAGTTACCAGGCAAACTAGATACCATCATAGTTTCATACCATGATCGAAAATAACATACCTTATTTAACTTGGTTTGAACGATCATATATGGAAATGGAATGGTTATTAGTATCTTTTTTAATAATAAATGCTTTAATAAACATAGGGTTTTGCTAAACAATGCTCATTGGACAATGATTAATACAACAATTAATATGAATATAAAAGGAAACTTAAACTTTATTAAATAAAAAGTATATATATATATATATATATATATATATATTTATAGTGAGACTTTCTTGCGAGAACCATTTTATCTGCGAGAACTGAGAGAACCACCAAAAACATACATGCACGCCTTCAATAATTGTATTTTTGCACATATGTTCTAAAAACAACATATATGTTTTTAAAAAAACATAGTTGTTCTAAAGAATTTGATAAGAAATTGGAAATACAACATTTTTCTTTGAAGGTGTGCATGTATGTTCTTATAAGGCGTGCAACGACAATATTGCGGCCTTGTGTAAGGTTTTTGTGAAAAAAGAGGATGAGTTCATGATGATATTGAAGAACATAGGTGGATACTTACGATTATTGATGATTTGCATGTATTTTTATTTTATTTTAAAAGGCGTGCATGTATGTTTTTTGTGGTTCTCTCAGTTCTCGCAGATAAAATGGTTATCGTAAGAAAGTCCCCCTATATATATATATATATATATATATATATATATATATATATATATATATATATATATATATATATATATATATATAATTTAATTTTTATGTTCATTTATTGTGTATTAAATTAATAACTACTTTACAGAACACGGGGTATACACAATACATTATACAATTAAAACAAACAAATAAAAACCACCCTCCCACTCACCGACGTGATCTCTTTATCTTCTTCATTTGCTTTTTCCTTTTCTTCTTCGATCCTCCAACCCTACGCCTTGACTTTCCTGGTGATAAAACCCAGAAACATCACCATCACCATCTCCCATCGCCATCTATACATGGCATATAGTGCTTTTCGTACCTCCCCAGGTTTTGTCGATTCTTAAATCCGCTCCATATGAGTCAAACAGCCTCGAGATCAAAGAATGGAGAGGGAAGGTAGCTGAAAATGGTGAAATCCTATCCTTGGAAGATCGAAAGAGAGCCAAAGTCTTGCCATGAATTATCCTTTATGAACCACCGATTTCCAGGGGAAGCAACCACACAATCGCATCTCACCACAAATCGTATATCTCAGTCGAAGGCTCAAGAAGAAGAAGGGGTGTGTGGAGTGCTTGGAAATCGGATTGGATTGTTGTTTGTCTCTTGTAATCGACCTCTTATCCTTCTTTGTAAGGTTAAATCCCACTCATTTTTGTTGTTGTTATTCATTTGTTGTTCTCGAATCGTATATAATATTCTTGTCGTTAATATGAATTATATGGTCAAGATTTGGTTGAATGATGTATTGTTGTGGTGAGGCTGAAAAGGCTTTAAAACTGGGAACCATTAGAACTCGAATTAAGAACTAATATTGGCTCAAAATCATGAGGTGATGTCGTTAAATGGTTTGTGTTTGATTGTCCTTGTTCATCTCTTTTAATCGAACCATAAGTAGTAAAGAAGTTGAATTAAATGTAGGAGATAAGAAAGGAAATTGATGTGTTGAGTCGAGCTTAAATCCTTGCGGCTAGGTTGTGTTCAAATCAGTGTGTTAGAGTCGAGCTCACACCTTGTTTGTTTTGTGTTATCCGCGTTTATGTTCATGTGAATGGTGTTCATAAGTACTCGAATGGTTATGTTTGCATTAAGAGTTTTGGTCAGTCGAATTCCTAGTCGAAACATGCTCACAAGGTGTTTGTAATGTGGTTCGAATATAGTATAATAGATATTCAAAATCTGAGTTTCGATTCAAATTGGCTCGCTCTTGTACTCAATACATGAGTTGGGTTGTACTCAACTCAAAGAATGTAAATCGAGTACTTGTAGTTGTAAGGCTGGTCATGTTGTCTTCGCCACCTTATTCGAGATTATACCTCGATTGGATATGCCTTGAGTCACGGGTCTAAGTGCCCTCGAACTCGCGTGAAAAAGGTCCTAGTCTAAACGTCATTATGCCAAACCGAGAGGCCACGTGTTATGGTCACGGAGTTCATCTCGAAACTCGGATGGCTCACCCTTTTTCCTTTGTTTTGGGTCGACCATTTGGTCGTAAAAGACACCCATTGGGTGCTCACCTCACTAGTCTTAAAAAGGAGTGCACACATATGACCAACACCCATTTAAATCATGCCTTAGTCGAGGCTGGGTTCGAACCCTTGTCCTCGCAAGGCTGCTCAACCGAAAACAATTATAAACTCATGTACTGCTTCTCTAAAACTTGTGTTACTGATGAACTCAAATAAGTACATATTATTACTATCATTTATCCTAATGATTTGACTTGTTTTATTATATTATGTATGAGGATTGATACTTAATCGTTTACTTTTGTAATTCTCAGTTGAAAACAAGCATTTGGTGAAACTTGGCGATTTTGGACTAATTATGGGGCAAAACATGCAAGAAGTTAAGAGTCTACTGAAATATACAAGATCAAGACTAATCTGCTCCAGATGCGCCGCATCTTGCTTATCACATACGGCACATCACTATCAATATTTCACCAGATACGATCCAAGATACAAGAGGACATGCGCCGCATCCTAGAATGGATTTACGCCGCATCTTCTGGCGGTGTACGAATATTCCTGAATATTATAATCTTGGACCCCACGCGAAGTTAAGTAAATGCGCCGCATCTACTTACTAGATGCACCGCATCTACTTACTAGATGCGCCGCATCTTACCCTCAGACAGAAACTATAAATACCCCAAGACCAGACGAATTTCGGGAGACATATAATATATACGAAGACCGAAGTACAGAAACCAAGGACGAATTCAGTCGAATAGCGAGCACAAGACACACTCAAATCAAAGATACAAGAGCTGTAAGAAGGTGCTGCATGTGTTTAATTCATTAAGTAGTTTTGTTTTATTGTGTTAGTAAACTTTAATTCATCAAGATTGGTGGCTTGTGTAATGTGACAACGGAAAGATTGCACTCCCTTAAAACTGCTTTCTCATTAATTAAAGTTTATATGTTGATGTCTTTGGTGACTTTTATTAGTGCATTGATAACCTCTGTGTCTAGCTGAGCGTTGATCGGGTCGCCATGCCTCTGCCCTCGCCTATTTATTAGATCGCCTATGCATTCTATGGTCTGTAGAAAAGTAGGAGAAAGATAAATAGGATAGTCATAAGTAATCATTAAGGGTTTACTCGCCGATAAGATTAGAACCAACGAGAAAGGACTTAATCTCGGTGCGTTGCATCGAACTATACACTTCATATAACACTAGCAATAAAATAAGTGACAAACTACTTATCATAAGGACAGCCCTCTTATTGTCTCGAGTATTTATCTGTGTACGTGTGTGCTATTCGCTGATTCGTGCCTATTGGTTTAGTTTATTATTTAATTGCAACCAAATCGTGCCAGTCTCTCAGGCTGAACCCCCTTGCGTTAGAATAGGTTGTATAGCTAACTTAATATATTAAAATACTAATTAGAATAACTAGATAATACGTTCCACTCTTAGTGATCGACACTCTACTTACCATTATATTCATACTGACCGGGTACACTGCTCGTTAAGTGTGTGTGTTATTGATAAGTCGGCTAAATATAAATTTAAAACTTGAGTAGGCATTAATACTGCTAAACCGCAACGACACATCGCACGCATTAGTTACACTGGATTTACAATTACATAAGTGGGCTGAAATTGTCTTAAACGTGTGATGGACTAGTGTATTAGTCTACCAGGCCAAAAATCCCCTTTGTATATTAAGTGATGAAATTGGGCCAAAGCCCATGTGGCAAAAAAGACACAGGCCGCTGGCCTTTACTATTGCAGCCCATAATAGGTGAGCAAATCCGGTCCGTTTGAGTCAAGCGTGGGCCACAGCCCAACACGTTACAAACTATAACATTATATCGACTTTGAAATAATTCATTCCGAACACACGAGTTGTGATCATCACCGTTCGAGTGGTCGTTAAACTCATTTACAACCTTATACTTTAAATAACTCGACTAGTGTTTTATTTCGTTACATGCCATGAAAAACTAAATAGCTCGATATATAGATGTTAGTATAACACGGAATAACTAGAAACTCAACGTGAGTTTTATAACAAACGCTTTAAGTTATAAATCATTTTAATTGTTGAGCACATACAATGAAAAACAGATTTTCATATCTATCGATATATAAAAACAAGTTGAAACTATAAAATTTGAAATATAAACTAGTCATTGTTTTATTTGCATATAACTCGAAATGTTTTACCAAACTTATATAAGTCGTTAGACTACGAGACGATTATTTTCAAACACAAGTTTATAATCTTGTTAACACGAGGATTACTTACTACCCAAGAGCTCATATACACGAATTATTAACTTATCATTAACGATGATGAGAACTTTTCAAACATAACATTACTTTACAAAAACTATATGTATGTACGGATATACATATACACACACCATCATATACACACACTTACTCATGTATAAACTTGGTAATATATATACACTCACCTAACGACAACATTTTCATATGCCGTCAACGTTTGAAGTGCGATAGTAAATGTCTTCCGTACGTAGTCGTCCGATTTCTGTCAATCCGGAAGCTTACTCGTCTTGATCTTTTTCTAATGTACACTTGTACACTTTCCATGAGCCAATACCTACAAATGTTAAAACATTGTTCCAACTTAAATGTTGCCACACCAGCAACAATAACATAAACTCTTTAAAACTCCTGAAGTTCTTGAATTTGGACTGTGAACTAAAACAAACGTTACTAATCTAGGTCGCGTTTTAGTGCTGAACACTGTCTGAACTATTTTGTGATCTGACTGCTATTTACCATGGCGAGTTTATATCCCCACACTATTTAAACTTGTTTTACTATTGGGGTGAGAAACATGCAAAACTATTTTATGGACTAAACTATTGTCTATGCGGTTACGTGGTTTGGTAAGCCCTGTTATGTCCCACTATGCCCAACTCATGAACCGTCAATTCCTGCTGGGAAGCGCGAATGTTATAAATAGATCTATTGGGAGTAACGCCCCCGTTCGGGTTGACCGGATAGGCAAACGAACGTATACCATGTCAAAAACAACAAGTGTCTGGGACAAACACTTGCCGGTCCTTAAAATTTAACATGCTTCTAGAGCATGCACACTGTTATAGCTTCGGTTGCATGAACTTAGTGCTAACGTAATAGACTATATTTTTATATGGCATTACATGGGTTGTAATGTTCATATGCTAAACTCATGGTCCAACTGTTGATTTACTGTTTATTGATAAACCTATGAACTCACCAGCTTTTTGTTGACTTTTAGCATATTTTTCTCAGGTGTTTAAGCTGACTGATATGACAAGGTGGTGGCAGGGCAACGGTCATAGACTACTGTCTGAATACTGTGGCTTTTAAACTAGGACTTGTTTTTTGCTGGGACAACTAAATTGTGGGCCTCACTTTATTAACTCAAACTATGTTGTAAACAATATTTTCTTGAATGAATGAATTAAATGCGGAGTAGGTATTCCGTTCTTTGTTACCTTGTGTTATGATTATCAATTTAGTAGCACCCCATGACCCGAATGCTTCCGCAATACCATATTTTGGGGGTGTTACAGATTGGCATCAGAGCCTAGGTTATAGAGAACTAGGTACATATAAATCCTAAACTATAACCGCTTTTTACAAAAACAAGTCCCTATGACCGCCACTTGCCTGCCTTCCTTGCTTGCTGTTTATTTGCTGATTACTTCTCTTAACTATATGTTACTATCTGTTGATTTTGCTCAGCTACATGTACTATAAGTATTATATGTAACTTACACTATTTATTACGAGTATTTTCGATATACTTACACATATATACCATTTTTGTCACAGACTATGTCTTCACATCACATTCCTCCGATATCGCCAGACTCAAATGACCCATATATGCAGGTGCTACAGGCTTTTAATGCACTAGGCCCCGATCTCACTGAGTCTATACTTACCTCAGCATTACCTACATCTACTACCGATCATGCTCCCATTCAACTTACTCCTACTACTGATACTACCACTCCGTATGTCCATACTCATCCTGTTCTTCGCCCCACCCGCAAGAGAGTCACAGGATATCTAATTCGGTACTCAGACTTACCATCCCTACCCCAAAAGAGGACCCGAGCTGTTTACATGGGTACCTCTACTACCCCACTATCTCTCTCACCCGCATCATCCCCTGATCATTCACCTACCCACTCACCTCTACATCAGAGGCTCAGGAGAGCCGATGACTCTTATACAGCCGAGGATCCCGAGGAAGAATCAGAGGAGGATCCAGAAGAAGATCCGGAAGAGGATCCGATAGCAGACCCTACACCCGAACAGACTATACCAGCAGAACCGCGTCATGGAAAAGCGGTTATGGAGGATGTGCCGGGTACATTTGAGATAGGGCAGAGTTCCAGAGCTGCTCAGATGACAGGAGGAGACAGTGATACACCTCTGGGATTGGGTCAGAGGGCTGCTATGTTGCGAGTCAGACAAGAGGGTCTGAATGTCCCCGCTACCTGTGAAATCAATGGGGAGATATGGAAGGATATTGAGTGTTATCATAGCACTCCACTTCATGCTGATAGTCCCACATATGAGCCATCCTCACCATCATTTGTGCCACCATCTCCTTTGGTGCCAGCTTCCCCTCCACCTGCTGTCTCACCTATAGTGGAGGAGGAAGAGGATGATGTCACGAGATTCTTGATCCAGCTGGGGACACAGGGGAGTTTATTGGATGTTCACTATGACCAGTTAGAGAGGCTTGGGCGTCGTGACGAGCAAGTTAGCAGGGAACTTGCAGGGGTACGTCAAAGACTGGTGACATAGGGAGAGATCAGGCTAGAGCATGGGATGCTGAATGGACTAACTGGCACCGGATGCATGAGTTAGAGTCAGTGATGGCTAGAGTCACGAGGTCCGAACAAGAGGACCGTAGAGAGGTTTTGGCGTCAAGGAGACGCATTATACATTTGGAGACTACAGTAGGACATCTAGAGACTATTGTAGCACGGATGGCACAGGAGCTGGAGCAATTATGCTTAGGGCGTGATGGATTCTAGTTTTAGCAGTTATGATGTATTCCCACTAAACTGAGTAGTCGTCAGTTAGTGGCAGTTTTTGTTGGGATTCTAGATTTGATGAGACAAAATAAATAGAAGAATGAAATAAAAGGGCTTAAAGTGACAAAAGATAAAAGAAAAGATTACTACGAATCTTTTAATATATTAGGAATATCTTTTGTAAACCCTAATGTCTCTATTATATAAAGAGACATAGGATACAGGTTTTAATATGTCTTCCACAATGTAGAATACAGGAAAAGGTGTGTGTGTGTGTCTAGGGCGTAGATGTTAAAATGCCTAGACTAGGATTAGTTGTTTGTCGCCTCAAGGATCTCTTGATTCCTGTTACAAGATTAGTGTAACCGTATTATCTTGATCAAATAATATTGAGGCGTGGAGAGTGACTAAAGAGAAACTTTGTGTCAATAACTTTGATTTGTTTTAATCCGCTGTGCATAATTGTTCATTGTTATTGTTGAACCCTAAGGCTCAAAACGATCCAAGAAACTATCTTTAGCACGTTCTTAGTTTCTACAGGTGGTATCAAAGCTTGGGGAGCTCGTTACCTAGGGATTCACTAAGTTTATTTGTCGACAGATGCTGATTTAAAGAAGGTTTATGGCTGTTATTTTTAAAGAATCAAGCTTGCGGACAAAATTGAAACACGGTATATTTATTGCTTATTAATTCGATTGATCGTTTGCTGTTGGTCCTTGTCGTTATTACTTAAATTGGTAGAAGGTTATTGTTAAATGGCTCGTGATATACTGACACTCCCAACAATTGATATACTAACCCTCCCTACCTAGTAGGGAGGTACATTTGTATTTTTTTTTTTTTTTTTTTTTTTTTTTTTTTTTTTTGTACTTTTTAGTACTTTAGTACCTTTGTACTTTTTAGTACCATTTTTTTTGTACTTTTGTCGATTTGTATTTTTTTTTTTGTAATGTTTATTTTATGTGTTATTTTTGAGTGTAATGTTTGTTTTTTTGTACACGTTAACGTTAACGAATTAAACAACTACAATGTTAACACATTAACACAAACACGTTAACGTTAACACATTAACACATTAAACAATAACACGTTAACGTTAACACATTAAACAAAACAACTGTTATTATTCAATTAAACAAGAACGATAACACATTATTTAATAACAACACCTACTACATGTGAAGATTATTAACGTCATCTAAAAGCTCATGGAGCGTTGCACCCGACTGACATGCGTGATCCTCAGGATTCCTTGCCAATTCCAGTGATGCCTCGAGCGTCTTATTTCTTGCCATCAACATCTTGTTTTGATCCACTAACATCTTGTTTCTTGTTTCAAGCTGGTCAATCTTATAAGCTTGCATGTCAATTTTATTATCTTTAGCAACGCAGTTTGAGCACTGCGTTGAAGAAGAGGCTTGACTAAAGTGCAGCTTTTGAAAAGCATCCTTCCACATAAAGTACCGACACCCATAGTAATCTGTTCCTAGCTGTTACATGTTAAGAAAATAATAAGAAATGTATTATTAACAAACAAATAATTTACATAACTAAGCAAACGTATGATTACTTACCACTGAAAGAGGACATGCGTAATACGGTCGACCATAACTAGCTTTTTTACGGGATATCCTCTCTATAATAAATCCTCTCTGACAGCGACAAAAGAAAGGATCATTTTGTTCCACCTGGCCGAAAAATTAATTTAAATAAGAGTAAACTGCAAAATACATCCCTGTGGTTTACACCTTTTGGCACTTTACATCCCTGTCAGAAACTATTGGCAATATACATCCCCCGTTAGGCAAACGTTTGCCACATTACATCCCTGAGTTGGATGGGCGTTATCTTTCTCGGTTAAGTGTTTGCATCGTTAGTCCTTCTGTTAAAATGTTTGCACCGTTAGTCCTAAGGGTTAAGTCTATTTGCACCGTTAGTCCTTCGTTACGTTTTCGTCCGATTTTTTACGTTTTCGTCTGTTTTTTACGTTTTCGTCCGATTTTTTACGTTTTCGTCCCATTTTTTACGTTTTCGTCTGTTTTTTTACGTTTTCGTCCGATTTTTTGCATTTTAGTCCAATTTTTTTCGTTTTCGTCCGATTTTTTACCTTTTCGTCTGTTTTTTTACGTTTTCATCCATTTTTTTTACGTTTTCGTCCGATTTTTTTCGTTTTCGTCCGATTTTTTACCTTTTCGTCTGGTTTTTTACGTTTTCATCCATTTTTTTACGTTTTCGTCCGATTTTTTACATTTTCGTCTGTTTTTTAAAGTTTTCATCCATATTTTTACGTTTTCGTCTGTTTTTTTACGTTTTCGTCTGATTTTTTACGATTTCGTCTGTTTTTTTAAGTTTTTGTCCGATTTTTTTCGTTTTCGTCCGATTTTTTACATTTTCGTCTGATTTTTTTACGTTTTCGTCTGTTTTTTTTTACGTTTACATCATTTTTTTACGTTCTTTTGTTTTTTTTTCATTTTTGTCCCTTTTTTTTTACGTTTTCGACGGATTTTTTACGTTTTCGTCCATTTTTTTTAAGTTTTCGTCCGATTTTTTACATTTTTGTCTGTTTTTTTACGTTTTCATCCATTTTTTTTCGTTTTCGTCCATTTTTTTACGTTTTCGTCTTTTTTTTACGTTTTCGTCTGTTTTTTTACGTTTTCGTCCATTTTTTTCATTTTTGTCCGTTTTTTTTACGTTTTCTTTTGTTTTTTTTTACGTTTTTGTCCCTTTTTTTACGTTTTGTTCTGTTTTTTAACGTTTTCGCCCGATTTGTTTTGTTTTCATCTGTTTTTTTACGTTTTTGTCTATTTTTTTACGAAAAAAATGGGACAAAAACGTAAAAAAAAAAGAACAAAACGTAAAAAAAATGGACGAAAATGTTAAAAAACAGACGAAAACGTAAAAAATGGATGAAAACTTAAAAAAACAGACGAAAACTACGAAAATGTAAAAAATCGGACGAAAACGTAAAAAATCGGACAAAAACGTAAAAAAACAAACGAAAACGTAAAAAAATGGACGAAAACGAAAAAAAATCGAACGAAAACGTAAAAAAATCGGATGAAAACCTAAAAAAACAGACGAAAACGTAAAAAATCGGACGAAAACGTAAAAAACTAGACGAAAACTTAAAAAAAGGGACGAAAACGTAATAAATCGGATGAAAACGTAAAAAATCGGACAAAAACGTAAAAAAACAGACGAAAACGTAAAAAAATCAGACGAAAACAAAAAAAATTGATGAAAACGTAAAAAAAAACAAACAAAAATGTTAAAAAATCGACGAAACGAAAAAAAACAGACGAAAACGTAAAAAAAACAGAAAAACGGAAAAAAAAAAAATTAAAAAAAACGACGAAATCGTAAAAAAACAGACGAAAACGTAAAAAAAAAGACGAAAATCGTAAAAAAGGATGAAAACTAAAAAAAACAACGAAAAAAAAAAACAAGAAAAAAAAAAGACGAACGAAAAAAACGGAAAACTAAAAAAAAGAAACGAAAAACAGACGAAACGTAAAAAAAGACGAAAATGTAAAAATATGGATGGAAACTAAAAAACAGCGAAAATGTAAAAATCGGACGAAAACGTAAAAAAAAACGAAAACGTAAAAAAATGGACGAAAACGTAAAAAAACAGACGAAAACGTAAAAAATCGGACGAAAACGAAAAAAATCGGACGAAAACGAAAAAAATCGGACTAAAACGTAAAAAATCGGACGAAAACGTAAAAAAAACAGACGAAAACGTAAAAAATCGGACGAAAACGTAAAAAAATAGGACGAAAACGTAAAAAAACAGACAAAAACGTAAAAAATTGGACGAAAACGTAAAAAATCGGACGAAAACGTAAAAAACCGGACGAAAACGTAAAAAACTAGACGAAAACGTAACGAAGGACTAACGGTGCAAACATTTTAACAGAAGGACTAACGATGCAAACACTTAACGGAGAAAGATAACGCCCATCCAACTCAGGGATGTAATGTGGCAAACGTTTGCCTAACGGGGGATGTATATTGCCAATAGTTTCTGACAGGGATGTAAAGTGCCAAAAGGTGTAAACCACAGGGATGTATTTTGCAGTTTACTCTTTAAATAAAACAAACAGCTATTTACAACATAAATCAGTAATGTATTGTTAATTTAAATAATACAGACAGTTATTTACAACATAAATCAGTAATCATTCACAATGTTTTGTCGGTATAATTATTTACAACATAAATCAGTAATCATTTACAATGTTTTGTCTCTATAATTATTTACAACATAAATCAGTAATCATGTACTATCTCTGTATTTGTCTAATCTCATTATACATTTGTAGTTGATCGTGATACAATGTTTCCCATCTGGATGCAGCGGCATGTCTGTGGTACCTCCATTGTGGGTGAATAGTCGGAAATGGTGAGTTTTCATCTAGCGTAAGATGAATGAAGTGACCAAAATCCCCACTCCCCACACGACCAATCACAAGGGGGCCAGTTCCTTGTGATAAATCTGGATCGGAAAAAAACGGAAAACACGTAGTGTTGCATCCCCCGGATATAAATACAACAGGCTGGTTAATCACTGTGGCAATAACCAACCCCGTGTTTGGCATAAGCATCCAGTTGGCTCCCGGACAAGGACTATCATGTAATACACCCGATAAACATGTCAGAGTAATTTTGCAGCCAGTTATGCAGATACGAAGAAATATCTGAAAAACAATGAATAACAAAAAGTCATTCGAGTTGTTATTTATTTAATAATAATAACAATGAATTAATAATTGAGTACCTGCATGTTCGAGCAACAACTCTTGTAGGTGTTGATAATAACGCATGAATATGTCGCGTGTCGGAGCTTTAACTGTTGATGCAAATAATGTTCTAAAAACGTTATGTATATCTTTCGATTACTTCACGTTTTGAGGATGACAAAATGTGAAATCACGTTACGTTAAAATTAACGTAAACAAGTTTTTAATCGGAAGATCCCGTTTCTACGCAAATCACTCTAGAACAAATTTACAACTTGACAAATGATCAAAGAAGTGAATTTGTGTTTTGAGACTTCACATTTTAATGGGACAAAACATTTTTTCAAAAATAACACATGACAAATTATTTTTGAAATATTAAGAAATGTTTTAATGGAAAAATATGTTTGAAAATCACAACAGCTATTTCCCCCCCCAAAATCAGCTCCAACCTTCCCCAAATAAGTTTTCACCAGAAAAGACAAAATTTGGAGGGTCCTAGTCTAGGACGGCTCCACGGTTCCACTAAATTTAGTGGAGCCGTGGCATGTTTAGTAGAGCCGTCCGTACTATTTTTTCTGTAACGTTCAGATTTTATTTGCCTATAAATACCAACCCCTTTCACAGATTTTAGGCACCCTTTCACACAGAAAAACTTCTGAGTTTAAACCTCTCACACCTTTCTCTTCTTTAGGTCATTTAGATTAGTTTTCTTTTGTTTTAAGAGTCATCCACCAAGAGATCCTCTTCATTCCTCTTCATTAGCAAGAGAAGAACACAAGTATCCAAGTTGATATAAGGTGTTATCATTCCTCTTCAAGAGAAGAACACAAGTATCCAAGTTGATACAAGGTGTTATCATTCCTCTTCATTAGCAAGAGAAGAACTCAAAGTATTCAAGAAAGATACAAGAGTTATAGTTGTTAGGTTTTTGTAACACTTGTTACAACCTTGTTGTATCATAGCATACATCAAGTTTATTTATCTTTTGTGAGAGAGAGTGAAGATCAAGTGTGATCTTATAAGAGATAGTGAACATCTCTTGAAGCCATTGGGCTTGTGTGATTGATCAAGAAGATCAAGGGTCATTAGGATAGAGTTAGTAGAGTGAGTTGATCATTGTGATCGTGTTGAGATCTTGGTGATCTCTTGAAGCCATTGGGCTTGTGTGTTTGGTCACGTGGACCTTGGTAGATTGGTGCTAGCTAAGATTAGCACTCGACATCAGCTTAGTGTTGGAAATAGGATAAGCGACGTGTACGGTTTTCTCCGCCTGAAGGGAGGTTGTTGATATAGTGTTTGAAACTCTCGAGTGTGGTACTCGGGGAGTGGAGTAGGGCGAAGAAGAGCTTCGTAGCCGAACCACTATAAATCTTTTGTCTCGGTTTGATCTTTCCACCTTTACTCTTTACTTTTATTATTTATCATTTGTTAGATTAGTGTTTAGTTCATATTGGTGTTGATTGATTACACATAGAGTTTGAATCAAAGTTTCCAATAGCCAACTTTTAAAACAAGATTTTTAAAAGAGATTTTAAACCGGCAAACTATTCAACCCCCCCTTCTAGTTTCCCACAATTGGTATCAGAAGCCACGTCAGTCAAGATTTTAAAGTATATTGTATTTTAAAACTTGAATCGATCAATGGATTCCGAAAAATATCTAGAAGGGCAATCTATGCAAAGACCACCACTTTTCGAAACCGATTGTTTTATATATTGGAAAACAAGATTCGAAACGTATGAGAAATCAAAAGACATTGATCTTTGGCATGTTATTACCGAGGGTGACTTTCAACCGTTTCAATTGAATCCGATAACTAAAAAGGATGAAATTGTTTCATATGATAAACAAAGTGATGAACTAAAAAGGAAATTAGCCAAAAATATTGAGGCTAAAATTATGATTTATAATGCTTTGCCTAAAAAGGAATTTGAAAAAAATTTCATGTGTAATACGGCAAAAGATATTTGAAAAACTTTGTTAGTCACTCACCAAGGTAATAACCAAGTCAAAGAGAACAAGATAGATCTTCTTGTTCAACAATATGAACAATTCTCCATTTCGGAGGATGAGTCAATAGATAATGCTTTTGCTAGATTTAATAATATTATCACTAGTCTTAAAGCTCTTGATGAAGGTTACTCTAGCAAGAATTATGTTAGGAAGTTTCTTAGGGCTCTACATCCTAAATGGAGAGCAAAGGTCACCGCCATAGATGAGTCAAAGGACTTGGCGACCTTGTCACTCGATGAACTTATAGGAAACTTGAAAGTTCACGAGATGATAATCAAGAAGGACTCCGACATTGTCAAAGGCAAAAGCGAGAGAGTTAGATCTCTAGCATTGAAAGCCAAGAAGGAGAATAGTGATGAGGAATGTTCGAGTTCCGATAGTGAAGATGAAGAATATGCACTAGCCGTTAGAAACTTTAGAAAGTTTTTTGGGAGGAAAGGTAGATTTCCTAGACAACCCCGCGATGAAAGGAGGTCATCTCTAAAGAATCGTGATGAAAGGAAAGGGACAAGTGATAAAAAAATGCTATAGATGTGGAGATCCTAATCACCTCATAGGAGAATGTCCTAAACCACCGAACTCCAACAACCAAAGAGCTTTTGTAGGAGGCTCTTGGAGTGATAGCGGTGAAGAAGAAGAGAAGAAGCTTAACGATGAAACATGCCTAATGGCTCAAGCTTCTAACGAGGTACATTCCGACTTTTCTTATTATAATGATAATAATTCGTCAATAGATGATAGTGAATTGCATGACGAATACAACAAACTATGTGTAGTTAGTACTAAGATCTTAGGTAGAAACACAAAGCTAAAATTAAAACTAAAAGAACTAGAACTACAAGTTTTAGAATTAAAAGATCATGTCAAGAGACTTGAAAAAAACAAAGAAGTAGACTTAGGATGTGGGTCATGTATGAGTCTTCAAGTAGAAAATGAAAGGCTTAAAGAAAATGCTTTAAGAATCATTAAGTTTGATAAAGGAACCAAAACACTTAATGATATACTTGAAAACATTAGATATAGTGAACATGACCGTTCGGGTTTAGGATTTGACCCAAATCAGGCTTCTACAAGTGGTACTAAACAAGTAAAATTTGTAATGCCTGAAATGTCCAAGTCTGAAGGTGACGGCACCACTAATGATACCGACGGCACCACTAAATTTAGTGGTACCGTGGTACCGTCTGGTGCTGAGGAAAAAACTGGGTCAATTCTGAAAAAGAACTTGAGTCCTAAACCGAGTCACGTAGTTGTAGATAGTACTAGAGTGTCTACACCAAGTAAAGAGAAAGCCAAAGGCTTTTACAAACCATTGTCATCTCCCGAACATGGATTTGTAAAGCGTGGCACTAGGTCTACTACTCCTCCACCTAGAAAAATTAATTCTCCCAAACCTCGGTCTAGAACTCCTCTACCGAGAGGTAACTTTAGAAGACAAAATCATCCAAGTAACTTTCCCGTAACTTGGAATGATCGTCCATCAAAAGGTTACTTACCATGGGAAATGTGTCCTCCATTCTCACATCCTAAATTAACGCAACAAATGCGTAGGATGTTTGACTCTAACAACTTTGGACCCATGAGATATCGGGGACCAGATGTTTGAACTTTTGTTTTGCTAGGAAAACATGAGTGTAAATAAATTTCGGAGTCTAACAAAAGGAGTGTGATATGTTATCAAACAAGTCTGGTGACGCAAAATTCAAGTCGTGTCTTATATGCTCAACATTCAACAAAGGTAGTCTAATTCTCTAGTTTTAAGAGCAACACCTCAGGCACAGGTACGCTTTCTTAAAACACCCTTTGTTAGTAGTAATGTTTGGCATGAAATAGTGTAGTTAGAATCTAACATGGTAGGCACTATAACACAGAAACTTTATTCACATCTCATCCTGTCAAACTCAACTTTTCCAGAAATGTTCGATGATCGCTTGAAGATTATGCGTGACAAATTTGAATTAATCATTGATGAGTGAATCAAGTTTCCTTCCTTGCACATAAGTAATTGATGAAGCGAAAAGTGTACCGCTTTTAAGGGGTCATTTAAGCCCTAAATCGTATTTATTTGATCAAATATTGCCCTAAATCGTTCCTTTTGTCATTTTAGGTACTTTTGAGGAGAAATCTGGAAAAGGAGGCATTTTGGACGTTTTTGGAGCATAAAAGTGAAGAAAACGACAAAGTCTCAAAAATCGGCTGAAAGTTACCTTTGACGGCGTCACAATTAACTCTGGACGGCGTCATGCTTTGGCAAGAAAAAGTGGACGTGAAATTTACTCATGATAAGCCAGTGAAAATAGCATGTGAATTCTGACGGCGTCACGCTTTAAGTTGATCAAGGGCGTCACGGCTTAAATCATAAGGGGACGGCGTCACGTTCACGAGCTGACGGCGTCAAGCCTTGATAAGCCAGAATGGATTTTTGAAGAGCTAAAGAGGGACGGCGTCAAGAAGGTCATCCAGGAACCCTAGAAGCGGCGAGGTGACGGCGTCACAATCCATAAGGTGACGCCGTCAGATCCAAAAATCTATATATAGTTTTCTAATTTTTTGTCATTAGAGAGAGCTTAGAGTGTGGAATTTTGGGAGAAAACCCTAGGACGATTTTAGCTTCTTTTTCAAGGCTTTTTGCCTTGAGATCTTCCATGTTACATTGAAGATAAGTTATCAATTAATCATTCAATATGTCTATGTGTTGTTTGATTTTATCTTATTCTTGTCTTTTGATTAACATGTTAGGCTAAATTTATCTTGTGTTTGCTTAGATCTAATGAAACCTAGCTATTGATTATTGGTTATTAGTGTGTTATTAGTTGTATTGGATGATTGTTTATCTATGTTAGGCTTAAGAAAACTGGCTAACTTCCTATTCGGTAACTTGCTTGAACGTCTTAAGAAACATGAACCAAATGCGTACTAAAGGTTTTTATGGTTGTATTTAATGCACAAGCGAATTCTAGTGATCCCATGTTAGGAGCTTCCTAGCCGGCTCGACATAGGAGTGAAGTAGGAGCTTGTAGAGTTGGGGAAGTAAGTACGCCACCCCACGAATGGTATTAAGGAATACACCCGTCATCCACGCGACTAATACACACTAATTAACCGGTAAAAGATAGTTAGGGAGTAAGGAAATCTAAGTAAACACATTTCTCTACACATAAGTTTCTCACCACATTTTCATTTTTGTTATTTTATTTTATTTTCATTCGTAGTAATTTGGGTTAGTTGACTAGCAACTAATTCCGCCCACTCCTTCAAAACCCGAGATTTTACTTGCTTTCATAAAAAAATATAAAAACATAAAAAGAATCTTCCTCAACCCTTAGACCTATTAGAGTAGCCTTTCATACCTAACGAACACTATTCCCTGTGGAGAACGATCAATCCCCGTACTTACCACTACACTATACTACATCGGTCAGGTACACTGCCTGGTGGGGTTGTAAGCCTCTTGAGATCCCTCGAGAGGTAAAACCTGTTGTAAGGTTACAAAACCACGCATCAAGTTTTTGGCGCCGCTGCCGGGGAATAGTTATTGTTTAGGTTGAATTTTTATTTCTATTAGGTCTACTCACTAAATTCCTTTCTAGTGAGATTTTTATTTTCTTTTTCTAGATTTTCTTTAGTCTATCTATTTTCTTCGTGTCTTTGTTCGTAACCATACCATCCGACATCATGGAAAATGGTAATATCCTTAACCCCAACAACCCACCACCACAACAACCACAACCACCTCCTAGAGCCCGCACTTTAGGAGGATTGATGCGTGGGTTTTGCAACCTTACAACAGGTTTTACCTCTCGAGGGATCTCAAGAGGCTTACAACCCCACCAGGCAGTGTACCTGACCGATGTAGTATAGTGTAATGGTAAGTACGGGGGATTGATCGTTCTCCACAGGGAATAGTGTTCGTTAGGTATGAAAAGCTACTCTAATAGGTCTAAGGGTTGAGGAAGATTCTTTTTTTATGTTTTTATATTTTTATGAAAGCAAGTAAAATCTCGGGTTTTGAAGGAGTGGGCGGAATTAGTTGCTAGTCAACTAACCCAAATTACTACAAATGCAAATAAAATAAAATAACAAAAATGAAAAGTGGTGAGAAACTTATGTGTGGAGAAATGTGTTTACTTAGATTTCCTTACTCCCTAACTATCTTTTACCGGTTAATTAGTGTGTATTAGTCGCGTGGATGACGGGTGTATTCCTTAATACCATTCGTGGGGTGGCGTACTTACTTCCCCAAACTCTACAAGCTCCTACTTCACTCCTATGTCGAGCCGGCTAGGAAGCTCCTAACATGGGATCACTAGAATTCGCTTGTGCATTAAATACAACCATAAAAACCTTTAGTACGCGTTTGGTTCATGTTTCTTAAGACGTTCAAGCAAGTTACCGAATAGGAAGTTAGCCAGTTTTCTTAAGCCTAACATAGATAAACAATCATCCAATACAACTAACAACACACTAACAACCAATAATCAATAGCTAGGTTTCATTAGATCTAAGCAAACACAAGATAAAATTAGCCTAACATGTTAAACAAAAGACAAGCATAGGATAGAATCAAACAACACATAGACATATTGAATGATTAATTGATAACTTATCTTTCAATGAAACATGGAAGATCTCAAGGCAAGAAGCCCTGAAAAAGTAGCTAAAATCGTCTTAGGGTTTTATCCCAAAATTCCACACACTAAGCTCTCCTTAATGACAAAAAATTAGAAAACTATATATAGACTTTGACATCTGACGGCGTCACCTTATGCATTGTGACGCCGTCACCTCGCCGCTTTTAGGGTTCCCGGATGACCATCTTGACGCCGTCCCTCTTTAGCTCTTCAAAAATCCATTCTGGCTTATCAAGGCTTGACGCCGTCGGATCCTGAACGTGACGCCGTCCCCTTATGATTTAAGCCGTGACGCCCTTGATTTAGTTAAAGCGTGACGCCGTCAGAATTCTCATGCAAACTCACTGGCCCGTCATGAGTAAATTTCACATCCAACTTTTCTTGCCAAAGCATGACGCCGTCTGGAGTTAATGTTGACGCCGTCAAAGGTGACTTTCAGCACAATTTTGAGACTTTGCCGTTTTCTTCACTTTTATGCTCCAAAAACGTCCAAAATGCCTCCTTTTCCAGATTTCTCCTCAAAAGTACCTAAAATGACAAAAGGAACGATTTAGGGCAATATTTGATCAAATAAATACGATTTCGGGCTTAAATGACCCCTTAAAAGCGGTACACTTTTCGCCTCATCAAATACCCTTACACTTGAGATTTGCTTGTCCTCAAGCAAATGCGCTTTTATTCTAATCAAAATACAAGTTAGGGGTCATTTAATGCAAACATAAAAGTAATTACAACAAATAATCGTTCCACTTCAATCATAATAAGCACGGAGATTACATACTAGCACCTCACAAGTAGTGTTTAGATACTCACATCTCTCAAGTGTCATCAAAATAAATCTCATAAATGAAAACGGATAATATCTCTCACTACCTGTCATAGCAAATAGATTACCATAGGCTTGGGAAAGGATCGAAAACCTCCTCCACTAGGCGTAAGCACCTAAGATAAACTATCAAAGAGGGCTTTTTCATGGGTTATAACGTTAGGTGTAGGGAAAAGGAAAACACGGTTTGGTTGGATAAAGGATATTTTACTGATGGCGAGTTAAAAATCTTGATCAATTACATGTACTATACAATGTTGCTAAGCCAAGACTCGACTCGATCTTAAGCTAGAAACAAAATAACAAAATAACAAAAACATAAAAATAAACATAAAATGAAACGGGATGGTAGTCCGTATGTTTTTTCTATTTTTCTTTTTCTCATTTTTTTGTATTTTTCTTGATTTTTTTTTTTTTTTTTTTTTTTTCATACACTCTTGCCCTACCATCCAAAATAATACATCATAGGGGCATTGCATCCCCCTTACACTTGAACTTTTACATAACTTTACAAATACTAATCTAATGACTCGAATTAAGATAATTGAAAAACTTGGAGTACTTTTAAAACATTTAGCACATATGGGGGTAATAAATGATCTTCTTCCCCATTACTCCATTACACTAGTACTTTACCCATGAGTCCCAATCGTCCCAAAACAATATGTACAAGGATATGACTCGACTTAGCAACCATGTAATCAATTAGATAATTAACTTGGGTTTAAACAAATATTGTAACAATAATGCACTAAAAATGAGTGCATACAAGGTAGGCTAAGGCGATTTGGGTGTACATTTTAGTGGGGTGTAACAAATTCTTCCTTTAAGTAAAATGCTTAAAGGTCGAAGCGAAAAGATAGGCTCTGAGGGGTGTACTAGGGGTATCGTGTACTAAAAATGAGTACAACGCAAAGGGTGTGGGAGAATTACTTGACCAATGTAGCCAATGTAATTATAACAAAAACACAGGTGTAAAACAATGGGTTAATCCTAATGCCTCTTATCATGTAGTAAATCTAACTACACGAATGTAGTCTCACTTGTGGCCTCGGAATGGTCCTAACGCAAGTTCTAGAATCTAAGTGCTACCGGTACACACATCATAGCATAAATGCTTTTCCTACCAATTCTAGGGGCGAACCTCACATATTTGGGGGTGGAAAATTTTTTAGTGGTACGGTTTTTGTGCTAGTCATATAACTCCTATCCATGAGACGCTCATTAAGATCAAAGTTTCACTCTTATATGTTGTAAAAAATTTTAAATTTGGCACTAAAATTACCTTAACAAGTATTTCTCTCAGTTTTATTACACATCTACTATTAAACAAACAAAAATCAAGCGCAATTGTATTCTCTAAAATCGTACTTTTACCCTCCCCTTACACTTAAGATGAACATTGTCCCTAATGTTCAAATAACAAGATGTAAAAGAAAAAGTAAAAGAATGAAATCAAATACTCCCCTGATTCGCTCGTTGGATAATGAAGTAACACGGTTAGATCTTCTTCCAAAGTAATGTTGAAGCTCCATGACTAATGCATCGCCATAAGCTTGATTCAAAACATTTCCTTGTCCAAAATAACCTGTTAAACCTGAGAAAACAGACACGAAAACCTGCATAACATCGGCGGGATAAATCTATATATAAGGATATAATGCTTGTGGAATGATAATTTTGCAGATTCCTGGAGATTATAAGTTGGAGATTTTAATAAAAACTTTTTATGAAAACAAAATTTTCAAAAATTTCTGGAAAATTAAATCTGACGCCGTCAGGTTATAACCCCTGACGCCGTCAGAAATGACCTGACAAAAATTTTCGTTTTAAGTTTCCGGAAAATTTCTGGAAAAACCTTTACCTTACTTCCTGGAAATCCTGCAAAACATCACTATGACTCGATACAAGCATTTGACTCAAACGAATAATAATATGTATGTTAATTTATTATTATTACGATTCATGTTCATTTGTGTTCTAATAAACCGATTTAGATTTCCCTTACACTTATCTTTTGCAAAATACCTTTATATGTAGTTAAGACGAAGTTAAAAACAAAATAAAGCATTTTCACAAATTAGTTTTGAACATGAATCAATAAGAATAAAAATTAAACACACATATGGAAACAAATAAAATCAAACAAACAAATAAATAAACACACAAAGCAAATAAAACAAATAAAGATTGGGTTGCCTCCCAAGAAGCGCTTTTCTTTATTAACGAGTCTTGTAGCTAGACTCAAAGTCACGTACATTACGTGACTTCTTCATCAAAAGTAATGTCTTCCTCATTGATCATTTCATTACCATTCTCTTGATAATGCTTGACTCGTTGAATGTTCACAGTGAATTCTCTATCCTCGTCGTCAATTAATACAACGGCTCCGGTTTTAGAGGAGCTCCTTACGGTAAAAGGTCCATACCATCTAGATTTAAGTTTCCCAGGAAATAGCCTTAAGCGAGAATTATATAATAAGACCTTGTCTCCTTCTGAAAACTCCTTGGGTCTCTTAATCCGTTGGTCATGCCATCTTTTCGCCCTCTCTTTGTATGTGATGGAAGATTCATAAGCCTCTAATCTCAACTCATCAAGCTCTTGGAGCTGTAAGAATCTATTTGTTCCCGCAACTGTATAATCCAAATTACAAGCCTTAAGTGCCCAATATGCTTTGTGTTCCAGTTCTACTGGGAGGTGGCATGCCTTGCCATATACCATACGGAACGGGGTTGTCCCGATTGGCGTCTTATAGGCGGTTCGAAATGCCCACAAAGCCTCATCGAGCTTAAAAGACCAATCTTTTCTGTTTTGATTAACTGTTTTCTCTAATATTCTTTTTATGGCTCTATTAGTGTTTTCGACTTGACCGTTGGTTTGAGGATGGTAAGCGGTGGAGAATCGGTGAGAGACTCCATATCTTTTCATGACTTTCTCCATTTGTGAATTGCAAAAATGGGTTCCCCTGTCACTAATAAGAGCCTTCGGAATTCCGAACCTAGCGAACAATTTCTTTAAGAAATGAATGACTACCCTAGCGTCGTTAGTCCTAAGGGCTTGTGCTTCCACCCATTTCGAAACATAATCAATGGCCACCAAGATGTATTCATTCCCTCCAGAAGATGGGAATGGTCCCATGAAATCAATTCCCCAGACATCAAAAACCTCACAAACTTGTATATAATTCTGTGGGGCTTCATCCCTCCTAGAGATATTCCCAGCTCTTTGACATGCGTCACACGTTTGTATCATTCCCTTCACATCACGAAATATTGTAGGCCAATAGAATCCCGCGTCGAAGACCTTTCGTGCAGTAGTGCTTATTCCGTGATGTCCTCCTGATGGACCCGCATGACATTCTTTCATAATTCTGACAGCCTCTCTTTCCGAAACACAACGCCTGATTACCTGATCTGGACATCTTCGAAATAAGAAGGGTTCATCCCAAAAGTAGTACTTTAATTGATTAAAGAACCTCTTTTTTTCATGCCTGCTCATATGCTCAGGGATTACTCTACTTGCCAGGTAGTTAGCATAATCCGCATACCAAGGTTCAGAATCATTTATTAACATGAGCTGCTCTTCAGGAAATGTTTCCCGAATCTCACTCTTGTCAGATTCAGCGAGGCTGGGGTTTTCGAGACGAGAGAGATGATCAGCCGCAAGATTCTCTGCTCCTTTCTTATCACGAATTTCAACATCGAACTCTTGCAATAATAGGATCCAACGAAGTAACCGTGGTTTAGCATCCTGTTTAGCGAAAAGATATCGAATAGCTGAATGATCCGTAAAAACAACCGTTTTAGAAAGGACAAGATACTGGCGAAATTTATCAAAAGCGAATACCACGGCTAGTAATTCCTTTTCAGTGGTAGTGTAGTTTTCTTGAGCAGGATTCATGGTTTTGCTAGCGTAGTATATTGGCTGAAAGTGTTTGTTAAGCCTTTGGCCTAATACTGCTCCAACAGCATAATCACTAGCATCGCACATGATTTCAAAGGGTAACTCCCAGTTAGGGGTAACCATAATTGGAGCTTGGGTAAGTTCCTGCTTCAATAGATCGAATGCGTCCTTGCACTCTTGAGAGAAGTCGAACGGGGCATCCTTCATGAGTAACTGAGTCATCGGTTTGGCTACCTTTGAGAAATCCTTAATGAATCTCCTATAGAAGCCAGCATGACCCAAAAAACTACGGATTGCCTTGACAGTTGTTGGATAGGGAAGTTTAGATATAGCTTCAATTTTTGCCCGGTCTACTTCGATTCCACTTCCTGAAATTTTGTGCCCCAGCACAATCCCTTCTTTTACCATAAAGTGGCACTTTTCCCAGTTTAGTACTAAGTTGGTCTCCTCACAACGTTTGAGCATTTTCTCTAGGTTAGCAAGACAGCGATCAAAAGAGTTCCCAAAGACTGAAAAATCATCCATAAAGACCTCCATGCTGTCTTCCATTAACTCATGGAAGATTGCCGTCATGCAGCGCTGGAAAGTGGCGGGGGCGTTACATAGTCCAAAGGGCATTCGCTTGTAGGCGAAGGTGCCATAAGGGCATGTAAACGTGGTCTTTTCTTGGTCCTCAGGAGCGATAGGGATTTGGAAATACCCTGAGAACCCATCTAGGAAGCAGTAGTACTCATGCCCTGCTAACCTTTCCAACATTTGGTCGATAAATGGGAGAGGGAAATGATCTTTTCGGGTTGCATCATTCAACTTCCTATAATCGATGCACACACGCCATCCAGTTACTGTTCGTTGAGGTACTAACTCATCCTTATCGTTCTTCACCACCGTCATTCCTCCCTTTTTTGGTACAACCTGTACAGGACTTACCCATGGACTGTCTGAAATCGGGTAAATTAGTCCTGCATCTAGGAGCTTAATGACTTCCTTCTTTACAACTTCCTTTATGTTGGGATTTACTCGCCTTTGAGGCTGCACGGAGGGTTTATAATCTTCCTCCATGAGGATTTTATGTGTGCAGAAAGTAGAGTCAATCCCCTTGATGTCGGCTACACTCCATGCTATAACCCCTTTATATTTTTTTAGAACTCCTAAGAGTTTATCTTTTTGTTCACTTTTCAAGGAGGAGCTTATGATTACCGGAAGTTGATCTTCTCCATGAAGGAAGGCATATTCAAGGTTGTTCGGGAGTTCCTTGAGTTCTAACGTGGGTGGCTCGATGATGGAAGGTTTAAGTTTGTTCTCGGGTTTACGAAGCTCAAGCTGTTCGATTTCTTGTCTGGGATAGAAGGAGACTGCATTCACATCCATAGCCTTCTCCTCCTCTAAGATGGGTAAGAAAGCTTCATCTCGCAACCAACCAGCTTCCACCTGTTCATCTACACAATTATCAATCTCGTCGGATAGTTCATCGATTTCTTCAATGAAATACAGTTGATTATCTGCTTCGAGAGAAAGATTCATTGTGTCCTTGATGTCGAAGGTTAAGCTATCGGCCCCCACTCGTAAGGTTAGTTTGCCGTCATGAACATCAATAACAGCACGAGAAGTTGCAAGGAAGGGTCTTCCTAGAATGATGGGCACAAGATCATCTTCTTCCATTTCTAGGATGACGAAGTCAACTGGAAATTTAAACTTCCCTACCTTAACCAGCACATTCTCGCATATTCCTAAGGGTATTTGACTGATCTATCGGCCAGTTGGATGCTCATACGGGTTGGTTTCAACCCAGAATACCCTAGCTTGCGGAACAGGGAATGCGGCATAAGATTGATGCTTGCTCCTAAGTCGGCTAAGGCATTTTTGACTGAAAGAGATCCAATTGAACAGGGCAAGGTGAAACTACCTGGGTCGTCCACCTTCTTTGGTAGCCCTCGTTGAGTCACCACAGAACATTCTTCTCCTAAGGTTACAAGACCCTCGAGCCCTTTCCTGTTGGTGAGCAGCCTCTTGAAGTATGTACTATATTTGGGCATATGATAACATGCATCAAGAAGGGGTATGGTGACGACCGAATTCTTTAAATATGACAAGAATCTTTTATTATCACTTTCGACCTTTTGATTCTTGAGGCGAGATGGGTATGGGACTTTAAGGGGCTGTTTGGCAGGAGTAGGTGAGGATGGAGTTACCGGAGGGGTTTGCTCGGGATTTTCGTCGTTCACATTATCGTTCTCCTCATGAGGGGTGTTGGGTTCCATGGCGTTAGATGGTTGAGCTGGGTAGGGTGGATCCTTAGTAGTTGTTCCAGCACGAGTGGTGATGGCGAGTAAAGGATCTCTTTGTGGTTCGCCAAGGCCGTCGAGAATGGCGTTGAGTTCTGCGAATTTGGCCTTCACGTCGTTTTGTTGGCTAGTGACGAGGTTGTCGAGACCACTTAGCTGCAGATTCTTCTCAAACGTGAAGTGCCCAAGATCATCCTCAAAAGTGCTCCTAACCTTGTAGTCAGGATATTCTCCTCCTCCCCCTTCTCTCACAAGATTTCCCCAGGGGGTGAAATCATTGTTTTGGTAGAAAGTTAAGAGCGAAGGATCATCGAAGATGTCGTGGCTTGACAAGCATGCTTGTTCGGTGGTGGTACCATCCTCGCATTCCTCTACTTCATGCGGGCCACCACATTGATCACAGATCAAGTATGGGTTTGATAACCGCTTAGTTGGTTGCGATTTGTCTAGATAAGATACCTGATCATTCAATCTACTCACCCGGCTAGCAAAAGGAGGCTCTTTCATGATCTTGGAAACGCTCATGATCGAATCGGGTTCATCCCAGGTATCGTCTTGATCATTCGCGTATTCCTCAATTCTATTCCATCCTTCCTCAACGCTTAATTTGGCTATTTTTCCTTTTGATGAATTATTAATGCCCAATTGGTCATTTTTGGAGACACTGTCATAAAAGATTTGGACAAGAAGCCAGAGTTCAATGCCATGATGAGGGACCTGTCTAATTAGATCCTTGAATCTAACCCAAGACTTGTGAATAGGTTCTGCTGGTCCAACATGGAAGCGGAGGATTTCGTCTCTCAACTTTGAAGTTCTTCCTATGGGAAAGAATTTCTCATAGAATTTTGAGATAAGCTGTTCCCATGTGAAGATGGATTCGGAAGGAAGTTGGTTATACCAGTCTCCGGCTCTTTCATGAAGGGTAAGGGGAAAGAATCGCAACCGGGAGGTATCTCTAGTGGCTCCGTCCGTGTGGAGGGTATCCACTATTTTCAGGAAGTCCTTGATGTGTTGGATTGGATCTTCAGTTTTCAATCCGTGAAACTTGCATACACTTTGGACCAGCCAAATATCAGTTGCACGCAAGACCCCATCCGTGTGTTCATTTGGAAAAACGATAGCATTGGAAAAACCACGAGGGGTGGGAGAAGAGTAGTCCTTGAGACATTTGGGGATTGGGATTTCGGGAACTTCCATATCGTAATTGGGTTGAGGGCTAGGAGGTGTAGAATGATGATTGGATTCTTCCTCGGAGAGGGCATCATCAAAATTGATCGTGGATGGTTCAGCCGCTTGGTGGAGTCGCCTTAATTTATGCATTTCCCTTTCGGGTTCAGCATAGGGTGTGGCAAGAGTCTTTATCGAGCTTCGGCTCCTAGTGATTCTAAGATTAGGGGGGTCATCATCCAAACTTAGGGAATATCCTCCTAAAGTGCGGGTTCTAGGAGGTGGTGGTGGGTTGTGGAGGTTAAAGATATTACCATCTTCCATGATGTCGGACGGTAATGGTTACGAACAAAGACACGAAGAAAATAGATAGACTAAAGAAAACCTAGAAAAATAAAATAAAAATCTCACTAGAAAGGAATCTAGTGAGTAGACCTAATAAAATAAAAATTCAACCTAAACAATAACTATTCCCCGGCAGCGGCGCCAAAAACTTGATGCGTGGGTTTTGCAACCTTACAACAGGTTTTACCTCTCGAGGGATCTCAAGAGGCTTACAACCCCACCAGGCAGTGTACCTGACCGATGTAGTATAGTGTAATGGTAAGTACGGGGGATTGATCGTTCTCCACAGGGAATAGTGTTCGTTAGGTATGAAAAGCTACTCTAATAGGTCTAAGGGTTGAGGAAGATTCTTTTTTTATGTTTTTATATTTTTATGAAAGCAAGTAAAATCTCGGGTTTTGAAGGAGTGGGCGGAATTAGTTGCTAGTCAACTAACCCAAATTACTACAAATGCAAATAAAATAAAATAACAAAAATGAAAAGTGGTGAGAAACTTATGTGTGGAGAAATGTGTTTACTTAGATTTCCTTACTCCCTAACTATCTTTTACCGGTTAATTAGTGTGTATTAGTCGCGTGGATGACGGGTGTATTCCTTAATACCATTCGTGGGGTGGCGTACTTACTTCCCCAAACTCTACAAGCTCCTACTTCACTCCTATGTCGAGCCGGCTAGGAAGCTCCTAACATGGGATCACTAGAATTCGCTTGTGCATTAAATACAACCATAAAAACCTTTAGTACGCGTTTGGTTCATGTTTCTTAAGACGTTCAAGCAAGTTACCGAATAGGAAGTTAGCCAGTTTTCTTAAGCCTAACATAGATAAACAATCATCCAATACAACTAACAACACACTAACAACCAATAATCAATAGCTAGGTTTCATTAGATCTAAGCAAACACAAGATAAAATTAGCCTAACATGTTAAACAAAAGACAAGCATAGGATAGAATCAAACAACACATAGACATATTGAATGATTAATTGATAACTTATCTTTCAATGAAACATGGAAGATCTCAAGGCAAGAAGCCCTGAAAAAGTAGCTAAAATCGTCTTAGGGTTTTATCCCAAAATTCCACACACTAAGCTCTCCTTAATGACAAAAAATTAGAAAACTATATATAGACTTTGACATCTGACGGCGTCACCTTATGCATTGTGACGCCGTCACCTCGCCGCTTTTAGGGTTCCCGGATGACCATCTTGACGCCGTCCCTCTTTAGCTCTTCAAAAATCCATTCTGGCTTATCAAGGCTTGACGCCGTCGGATCCTGAACGTGACGCCGTCCCTTATGATTTAAGCCGTGACGCCCTTGATTTAGTTAAAGCGTGACGCCGTCAGAATTCTCATGCAAACTCACTGGCCCGTCATGAGTAAATTTCACATCCAACTTTTCTTGCCAAAGCATGACGCCGTCTGGAGTTAATGTTGACGCCGTCAAAGGTGACTTTCAGCACAATTTTGAGACTTTGCCGTTTTCTTCACTTTTATGCTCCAAAAACGTCCAAAATGCCTCCTTTTCCAGATTTCTCCTCAAAAGTACCTAAAATGACAAAAGGAACGATTTAGGGCAATATTTGATCAAATAAATACGATTTCGGGCTTAAATGACCCCTTAAAAGCGGTACACTTTTCGCCTCATCAAGGATATTCCCTAATTTTGGATGATGACCCCCCTAATCTTAGAATCACTAGGAGCCGAAGCTCGATAAAGACTCTTGCCACACCCTATGCTGAACCCGAAAGGGAAATGCATAAATTAAGGCGACTCCACCAAGCGGCTGAACCATCCACGATCAATTTTGATGATGCCCTCTCCGAGGAAGAATCCAATCATCATTCTACACCTCCTAGCCCTCAACCCAATCACGATATGGAAGTTCCCGAAATCTCAATCCCTAAATGTCTCAAGGACTACTCTTCTCCCACCCCTCGTGGTTTTTCCAATGCTATCGTTTTTCCAAATGAACACACGGATGGGGTCTTGCGTGCAACTGATATTTGGCTGGTCCAAAGTGTATGCAAGTTTCACGGATTGAAAACTGAAGATCCAATCCAACACATCAAGGACTTCCTGAAAATAGTGGATACCCTCCATACGGACGGAGCCACTAGAGATACCTCCCGGTTGCGATTCTTTCCCTTCACCCTTCATGAAAGAGCCGGAGACTGGTATAACCAACTTCCTTCCGAATCTATCTTCACATGGGAACAGCTTATCTCAAAATTCTATGAGAAATTCTTTCCCATAGGAAGAACTTCAAAGTTGAGAGACGAAATCCTCCGCTTCCATGTTGGACCAGCAGAACCTATTCACAAATCTTGGGTTAGATTCAAGGATCTAATTAGACAGGTCCCTCATCATGGCATTGAACTCTGGCTTCTTGTCCAAATCTTTTATGACAGTGTCTCTAAAAACGACCAATTGGGCATTAATAATTCATCAAAAGGAAAAATAGCCAAACTAAGCGTTGAGGAAGGATGGAATAGAATTGAGGAATACGCGAATGATCAAGACGATACCTGGGATGAACCCGATTCGATCATGAGCGTTTCCAAGATCATGAAAGAGCCTCCTTTTGCTAACCGGGTGAGTAGATTGAATGATCAGGTATCTTATCTAGACAAGTCGCAACCAACTAAGCGGTTATCAAACCCATACTTGATCTGTGATCAATGTGGTGGCCCGCATGAAGTGGAGGAATGCGAGGATGATACCACCACCGAACAAGCATGCTTGTCAAGCCACGACATATTCGATGATCCTTCGCTCTTAACTTTCTACCAAAGCAATAATTTCACCCCTTGGGGAAATCTTGTGAGAGAAGAGGGAGGAGGAGAATATCCTGACTATAAGGTTAGGAGCACTTTTGAGGATGATCTCGGGCATTTCACGTTTGAAAAGAATCTGCAACTAAATGGTCTTGACAACTTTATCAATAGCCAACAAACCGACGTGAAGGCCAAGTTCGCAGAACTCAACGCCACTCTCGACGGCCTTGGCGAACCGCAAAGAGATCCTTTACTCGCCATCACCACTCGTGCTGGAACAACTACTAAGGATCCACCCTACCCAGCTCAACCATCTAACGTCATGGAACCCAACACCCCTCATGAGGAGAACGATAATGTGAACGATGAAAATCCCGAGCAAACCCCTCCGGTAACTCCATCCCCACCTACTCCTGCCAAACAGCCCCTTAAAGTCCCATACCCATCTCGCCTCAAGAATCAAAAGGTCGAAAGTGATAATAAAAGATTCTTGTCATATTTGAAGAATTCGGTCGTCACCATACCCCTTCTTGATGCATGTTATCATATGCCCAAATATAGTACATACTTCAAGAGGCTGCTCACCAACAGGAAAGGGCTCGAGGGTCTTGTAACCTTAGGAGAAGAATGTTCTGTGGTGACTCAACGAGGGCTACCAAAGAAGGTGGACGATCCAGGTAGTTTCACCTTGCCCTGTTCAATTGGATCTCTTTCAGTCAAAAATGCTTTAGCCGACTTAGGAGCAAGCATCAATCTTATGCCGCATTCCCTGTTCCTCAAGCTAGGGTATCCTGGGTTGAAACCAACCCGTATGAGCATCCAACTGGCCGATAGATCAGTCAAATACCCCTTAGGAATATGCGAGAATGTGCTGGTTAAGGTAGGGAAGTTTAAATTTCCAGTTGACTTCGTCATCCTAGAAATGGAAGAAGATGATCTTGTACCCATCATTCTAGGAAGACCCTTCCTTGCAACTTCTCGTGCTGTTATTGATGTTCATGACGGCAAACTAACCTTACGAGTGGGGGCCGATAGCTTAACCTTCGACATCAAGGACACAATGAATCTTTCTCTCGAAGCAGATAATCAACTGTACTTCATCGAAGAAATCGATGAACTATCCGACGAGATTGATAATTGTGTAGATGAACAGGTGGAAGCTGGTTGGTTGCGAGATGAAGCTTTCTTACCCATCTTAGAGGAGGAGAAGGCTATGGATGTGAATGCAGTCTCCTTCTATCCCAGACAAGAAATCGAACAGCTTGAGCTTCGTAAACCCGAGAACAAACTTAAACCTTCCATCATCGAGCCACCTGCGGTAGAACTCAAGGAACTCCCAACCAACCTTGAATATGCTTTCCTCCAAGGGGAAGATCAACTTCCGGTAATCATAAGCTCTTCTTTGAAAAGTGAACAAAAGGATAAACTCTTAGGAGTTTTAAAAAAATATAAAGGAGTTATAGCATGGAGTGTAGCCGATATCAAGGGTATTGACTCTACCTTTTGTACGCATAAAATCCTCATGGAGGAGGATTATAAACCCACCGTGCAACCTCAAAGGCGAGTAAATCCCAACATAAAGGAAGTCGTAAAGAAGGAAGTCATTAAGCTCCTAGATGCAGGACTAATTTACCCGATTTCGGACAGTCCATGGGTAAGTCCTGTACAGGTTGTATCAAAAAAGGGAGGAATGACGGTGGTGAAGAACGATAAGGATGAGTTAGTACCTCAACGAACAGTAACTGGATGGCGTGTGTGCATCGATTATAGGAAGTTGAATGATGCAACCCGAAAAGATCATTTCCCTCTCCCATTTATCGACCAAATGTTGGAAAGGTTAGCCGGGCATGAGTACTACTGCTTCCTAGATGGGTTCTCAGGGTATTTCCAAATCCCTATCGCTCCTGAGGACCAAGAAAAGACCACGTTTACATGCCCTTATGGCACCTTCGCCTACAAGCGAATGCCCTTTGGACTATGTAACGCCCCCGCCACTTTCCAGCGCTGCATGACGGCAATCTTCCATGAGTTAATGGAAGACAGCATGGAGGTCTTTATGGATGATTTTTCAGTCTTTGGAAACTCTTTTGATCGCTGTCTTGCTAACCTTGAGAAAATGCTCAAACGTTGTGAGGAGACCAACTTGGTACTAAACTGGGAAAAGTGCCACTTTATGGTAAAAGAAGGGATTGTGCTGGGGCACAAAATTTCAGGAAGTGGAATCAAAGTAGACCGGGCAAAAATTGAAGCTATATCCAAACTTCCCTATCCAACAACTGTCAAGGCAATCCGTAGTTTTTTGGGTCATGCTGGCTTCTATAGGAGATTCATTAAAGATTTCTCAAAGGTAGCTAAACCCATGACTCAGTTACTCATGAAGGATGCCCCGTTCGACTTCTCTCAAGAGTGCAAGGACGCATTCGATCTATTGAAGCAGGAACTTACCTAAGCTCCAATTATGGTTACCCCTAACTGGGAGTTACCCTTTGAAATCATGTGCGATGCTAGTGATTATGCTGTTGGAGCAGTATTAGGCCAAAGGCTTAACAAACACTTTCAGCCAATATACTACGCTAGCAAAACCATGAATCCTGCTCAAGAAAACTACACTACCACTGAAAAGGAATTACTAGCCGTGGTATTCGCTTTTGATAAATTTCGCTAGTATCTTGTCCTTTCTAAAACGGTTGTTTTTACGGATCATTCAGCTATTCGATATCTTTTCGCTAAACAGGATGCTAAACCACGGTTACTTCGTTGGATCCTACTATTGCAAGAGTTCGATGTTGAAATTCGTGATAAGAAAGGAGCAGAGAATCTTGCGGCTGATCATCTCTCTCGTCTCGAAAACCCCAGCCTCGCTGAATCTGACAAGTGTGAGATTCGGGAAACATTTCCTGAAGAGCAGCTCATGTCAATAAATGATTCTGAACCTTGGTATGCGGATTATGCTAACTACCTGGCAAGTAGAGTCATTCCTGAGCATATGAGCAGGCATGAAAAAAGGAGGTTCTTTAATCAATTAAAGTACTACTTTTGGGATGAACCCTTCTTATTTCGAAGATGTCCAGATCAGGTAATCAGGCGTTGTGTTTCGGAAAGAGAGGCTGTCAGAATTATGAAAGAGTGTCATGCAGGTCCATCTGGAGGACATCACGGAATAAGCACTACTGCACGAAAGGTCTTCGACGCGGGATTCTATTGGCCTACAATATTTCGTGATGTGAAGGGAATGATACAAACTTGTGACGCATGTCAAAGAGCTGGGAATATCTCTAGGAGGGATGAAGCCCCACAGAATTTTATACAAGTTTGTGAGGTTTTTGATGTCTGGGGAATTGATTTCATGGGACCATTCCCATCTTCTGGAGGGAATGAATACATCTTGGTGGCCATTGATTATGTTTCGAAATGGGTGGAAGCACAAGCCCTTAGGACTAACGACGCTAGGGTAGTCATTCATTTCTTAAAAAAATTGTTCGCTAGGTTCGGAATTCCGAAGGCTCTTATTAGTGACAGGGGAACCCATTTTTGCAATTCACAAATGGAGAAAGTCATGAAAAGGTATGGAGTCTCTCACCGATTCTCCACCGCTTACCATCCTCAAACCAACGGTCAAGTCGAAAACACTAATAGAGCCATAAAGAGAATATTAGAGAAAACGGTTAATCAAAACAGAAAAGATTGGTCTTTTAAGCTCGATGAGGCTTTGTGGGCATTTCGAACCGCCTATAAGACACCAATCGGGACAACCCCGTTCCGTATGGTGTATGGCAAGGCATGCCACCTCCCAGTAGAACTGGAACACAAAGCATATTGGGCACTTAAGGCCTGTAATTTGGATTATACAGTTGCGGGAACAAATAGATTCTTACAGCTCCAAGAGCTCGATGAATTGAGATTAGAGGCTTATGAATCCTCCATTACATACAAAGAAAGGGCGAAAAGATGGCATGACCAACGGATTAAGAGACCCAAGGAGTTTTCAGAAGGGGACAAGGTCTTATTATATAATTCTCGCTTAAAGCTATTTCCTGGGAAACTTAAATCTAGATGGTATGGACCTTTTACCGTAAGGAGCTCCTCTAAAACCGGAGCCGTTGTGTTGATTGACGACGATGATAGAGAATTCACTGTGAATATACAACGAGTCAAGCATTATCAAGAGAATGGTAATGAAATGATCAATGAGGAAGACATAACCTTTGATGAAGAAATCACGTAATGTACGTGACTTTGAGTCTAGCTACAAGACTCGTTAATAAAGAAAAGCGCTTCTTGGGAGGCAACCCAAGCTTTAATTGCTTTATTTGCTTTGTGTGTTTATTTATTTGCTTTGTTTGATTTTATTTGTTTCCGTATGTGTGTTTAATTTATATTAGTATTGATTCATGTTCAAAACCAATTTGTGAAAATGCTTTATTTTGTTTTTAACTTCGTCTTAACTACATATAAAGGTATTTTGCAAAAGTTAAGTGTAAGGAAAATCTAAATCGGTTTATTAGAACACAAATTAACATGAATCGTAATAATAATAAATTAACATACATATTAGTATTTGTTTGAGTCAAATGCTTGTATCGAGTCATAATGATGTTTTGCAGGATTTCCAGGAAGTAAGGTAAAGGTTTTTCCAGAAATTTTCCGGAAACTTAAAATGAAAATTTTTGTCAGGTCATTTCTGACGGCGTCAAGGTTTATAACCTGACGGCGTCAGATTTAATTTCCAGAAATTTTTGAAAGTTTTGTTTTCATAAAAAGTTTTTATTAAATCTCCAACTTATAATCTCCAGGAATCTGCAAAATTATCATTCCACAAGCATTATATCCTTATATATAGATTTTTCCCGCCGATGTTATGCAGGTTTTCGTGTTTGTTTTCTCAGGTTTAACAGGTTATTTTGGACAAGGAAATGTTTGTTGAATCAAGCTTTTGGCGATGCATTAGTCATGGAGCTTCTACATTCTCTTGGAAGAAGATCTAACCATGTTACCACATTATCCACCGAGCGAATCAGGGGAGTATTTGATTTCATTCTTTTACTTTATGCTTTTACATCTTGTTATTTGAACATTGGGGACAATGTTCATCTTAAGTGTAAGGGGGTAAAAGTACGATTAGAGAATGCTATTACGCTTGATTTTTGTTTGTTTAATAGTAGATGTGTAATAAAACTGAGATAAATACCTGTTAGGGCAATTTTAGTGCCAAATTTAAATTTTTTTACAACACTTAGGAGTGAAACTGTGATCTAATGAGCGTCTCACGGATAGGAGTTATATGACTAGCACAAAAACCGTACCACTAAAAAAATTTTCCACCCCCAAATATGTGAGGTTCGCCCCTAGAATTGGTAGGAAAAGCATTTATGCTATGATGTGTGTACCGGTAGCACTTAGATTCTAGAACTTGCGTTAGGACCATTCCGAGGCCACAAGTGAGACTACATTCGTGTAGTTAGATTTACTACATGATAAGAGGCATTAGGATTAACCCATTGTTTTACACCTGTGTTTTTGTTATAATTACATTGGCTACATTGGTCAAGTAATTCTCCCACACCCTTTGCGTTGTACTCATTTTTAGTACACGATACCCCTAGTACACCCCTCAGAGCCTATCTTTTCGCTTCGACCTTTAAGCATTTTACTTAAAGGAAGAATTTGTTACACCCCACTAAAATGTACACCCAAATCGCCTTAGCCTACCTTGTATGCACTCATTTTTAGTGCATTATTGTTACAATATTTGTTTAAACCCAAGTTAATTATCTAATTGATTACATGGTTGCTAAGTCGAGTCATATCCTTGTACATATTGTTTTGGGACGATTGGGACTCATGGGTAAAGTACTAGTGTAATGGAGTAATGGGGAAGAAGATCATTTATTACCCCCATATGTGCTAAATGTTTTAAAAGTACTCCAAGTTTTTCAATTATCTTAATTCGAGTCATTAGATTAGTATTTGTAAAGTTATGTAAAAGTTCAAGTGTAAGGGGGATGCAATGCCCCTATGATGTATTATTTTGGATGGTAGGGCAAGAGTGTATGAAAAAAAAAAAAAAAAAAAAAAAATCAAGAAAAATACAAAAAAATGAGAAAAAGAAAAATAGAAAAAACATACGGACTACCATCCCGTTTCATTTTATGTTTATTTTTATGTTTTTGTTATTTTGTTATTTTGTTTCTAGCTTAAGATCGAGTCGAGTCTTGGCTTAGCAACATTGTATAGTACATGTAATTGATCAAGATTTTTAACTCGCCATCAGTAAAATATCCTTTATCCAACCAAACCGTGTTTTCCTTTTCCCTACACCTAACGTTATAACCCATGAAAAAGCCCTCTTTGATAGTTTATCTTAGGTGCTTACGCCTAGTGGAGGAGGTTTTCGATCCTTTCCCAAGCCTATGGTAATCTATTTGCTATGACAGGTAGTGAGAGATATTATCCGTTTTCATTTATGAGATTTATTTTGATGACACTTGAGAGATGTGAGTATCTAAACACTACTTGTGAGGTGCTAGTATGTAATCTCCGTGCTTATTATGATTGAAGTGGAACGATTATTTGTTGTAATTACTTTTATGTTTGCATTAAATGACCCCTAACTTGTATTTTGATTAGAATAAAAGCGCATTTGCTTGAGGACAAGCAAATCTCAAGTGTAAGGGTATTTGATGAAGCGAAAAGTGTACCGCTTTTAAGGGGTCATTTAAGCCCTAAATCGTATTTATTTGATCAAATATTGCCCTAAATCGTTCCTTTTGTCATTTTAGGTACTTTTGAGGAGAAATCTGGAAAAGGAGGCATTTTGGACGTTTTTGGAGCATAAAAGTGAAGAAAACGACAAAGTCTCAAAAATCGGCTGAAAGTTACCTTTGACGGCGTCACAATTAACTCTGGACGGCGTCATGCTTTGGCAAGAAAAAGTGGACGTGAAATTTACTCATGATAAGCCAGTGAAAATAGCATGTGAATTCTGACGGCGTCACGCTTTAAGTTGATCAAGGGCGTCACGGCTTAAATCATAAGGGGACGGCGTCACGTTCACGAGCTGACGGCGTCAAGCCTTGATAAGCCAGAATGGATTTTTGAAGAGCTAAAGAGGGACGGCGTCAAGAAGGTCATCCGGGAACCCTAGAAGCGGCGAGGTGACGGCGTCACAATCCATAAGGTGACGCCGTCAGATCCAAAAATCTATATATAGTTTTCTAATTTTTTGTCATTAGAGAGAGCTTAGAGTGTGGAATTTTGGGAGAAAACCCTAGGACGATTTTAGCTTCTTTTTCAAGGCTTTTTGCCTTGAGATCTTCCATGTTACATTGAAGATAAGTTATCAATTAATCATTCAATATGTCTATGTGTTGTTTGATTTTATCTTATTCTTGTCTTTTGATTAACATGTTAGGCTAAATTTATCTTGTGTTTGCTTAGATCTAATGAAACCTAGCTATTGATTATTGGTTATTAGTGTGTTATTAGTTGTATTGGATGATTGTTTATCTATGTTAGGCTTAAGAAAACTGGCTAACTTCCTATTCGGTAACTTGCTTGAACGTCTTAAGAAACATGAACCAAATGCGTACTAAAGGTTTTTATGGTTGTATTTAATGCACAAGCGAATTCTAGTGATCCCATGTTAGGAGCTTCCTAGCCGGCTCGACATAGGAGTGAAGTAGGAGCTTGTAGAGTTGGGGAAGTAAGTACGCCACCCCACGAATGGTATTAAGGAATACACCCGTCATCCACGCGACTAATACACACTAATTAACCGGTAAAAGATAGTTAGGGAGTAAGGAAATCTAAGTAAACACATTTCTCTACACATAAGTTTCTCACCACATTTTCATTTTTGTTATTTTATTTTATTTGCATTCGTAGTAATTTGGGTTAGTTGACTAGCAACTAATTCCGCCCACTCCTTCAAAACCCGAGATTTTACTTGCTTTCATAAAAAAATATAAAAACATAAAAAGAATCTTCCTCAACCCTTAGACCTATTAGAGTAGCCTTTCATACCTAACGAACACTATTCCCTGTGGAGAACGATCAATCCCCCGTACTTACCACTACACTATACTACATCGGTCAGGTACACTGCCTGGTGGGGTTGTAAGCCTCTTGAGATCCCTCGAGAGGTAAAACCTGTTGTAAGGTTACAAAACCACGCATCAGTAATCTTGCCTAAATTAAGTATCCCTTTAAACTTATGTATACTATATGTATGAGATACATAGTTTTAGTAATAGTCTTAATTGACACTGACGCCCATATCCGCAAAAACGAAACTCACAAGAGACGAAGAAGGTGAGTGCGTGGATATAACTAGGTTAGGGGCATAATAGGTAAAGTAGTTTACCTAACGGCAAGTAGGTCCATTATCATGAATAGTGTTTGGCTTTGTGCCCACTTGTAAGAAGTGCCCCAAGACTTCTTACATCAAAGTGTTTGATGTATCATCCGATACATCAATGGTACTACACACTTGAGATTGCGATATCTCAAGGAGATTTATGTAGAAAATGTTTCTATACCAACTCTGATAATGAGAGAGTAAATGTGGATCGAAACATAGAGAGCAATGTTTGTACCTTCATAGGTTGATTAACAAACATCTTGGTTCCCCAAGAAACAAACTACTCTTATTGTCTCCACGACTGAAGCCGAGTACGTAAGCGCCGGAAAGGCATGACAACAAACACTATAGATGAGACAACCCCCTATGAAGAGTAGCAGTCAAGATGCCATTAGACTTGACCGGGAACCCTGTAGTTTGCTCATGAACGAAGCTCGTCGAAGTACATCATCTCCTCCGTCTCTTGAATGACAACATCGTCAATTCTCCAACCAATACGTTCTCGTCACCCCACTCATGACTATTTAGATAATTCTTTCGAATTATTAAAGTCATCATCCACCTCTCTCCTCATGACCTCTTAATAATTCACTTGAAATATTAACGTCATTTCTCACGTCTTGTTCCATGACTCATTCGTCATTTCACTCACATCGTCTCATGACTCTTAAGTCATTCCTCTCATCCCGCTTATGACTATTTCAATATTTCAATGGAAATATTAAAGTCATCCCTTGCGTCATATCTTATATACGTTTTATCCCTTCTATGACTCCTCAAATATTTCACGGGAAATATTGAAGTCATCCTCTACGAATCACCCATGACTTCTTAAGTCATCTATCTAACTCGTCTCATGACTTTTAGAAATTCCTCTAGAAGTTCTAAGTCATTCCCTCACAACTCGTCACATGACTTTTTGAACATTTCACGTGAAATGATAAGTCATTCCTTACGTCTTGTACTCCGACTAATTAAATATTTCATGGGAAATATTATAGTCATCCACCAAAACACAACTCATGACTTCTAATTATTTCACGGGAAATATTACAAGTCAATTCTCATCCAATGAAAACTTAGTCAATTTCCTTGGAAAAACTAAGGTCATTCCTTGTCATCCCGTCTAATCGTTTTCGTCAAAAAGTTTATTAGGTATAAACTTTTTCCTCGTGTCAAAAAGTCTTACTAAATAAGTAAGATTAATCTGCCAAAAGGCAAAACAGAAGAAAAATGGCACAATCAGATACACGACTCCATTAAATAGACACGGCTCCACTAATGTTTAGTGGAACCGTGGTGCCGTGCATCTGAAAAACTCGCCACTCTTCCTTTTCTTCTGCATATCCTTTCAATCAAACCCAAAACCACTTCCTCTTGCTGTCAAAACCGAACCCATACACTAAAATTCAATTAAGCTCTTGCAAATCAAGATTGAGGCATTGGAATCAACAAATCCTAATCACAACAACACTAACTGTAAGTAAATCATACTTAATTTCTTTCAATTTGAGTCTAGGGTTTGTTCTTGAGTTCAAAATTGAATTGGGGATTTTTGAATTTTGTTAATCCTTTGTGAAATTAAGACTAGGATTAGACAATGTAGCATTCACATGATTCCCTAAACCTAGGATTTTCATAAACCCACTTATGTTGCAAAACTTAGTCCGAATTTAATGACTAAAATCGGATTATGATTGATTGTTTGTAGTGGAATCATGTTTAGGATTACTAAAATTGGATTAGGAACGTTTTGCATTAAAGCTTTTCAAACTTAAAGCTTGTTGGCGCCATGTTGAGGCGTTTGCCAAACACCCCAATTCGATCATTTTTCGAAAAACTTCACGAGTCTAGGATCATGAAACCTTTTTCATGCATTGTTGATGCAAATTAAAAACGTTTTTGCATATATACGCGAACTCTCAAATATGGGTCGAAGTACATAATTGATATGTACTGTTCGACATATTTGATTGAGCAAAAGTGAAGTTAGGAGCGTTTGGGTAATCTCACTAGGATAGTTTTAGAGTCGAGATTGCCGCACCTCCACATTGTTTGCATTTAGGCACACACACTAGAAGTGTAATTATTAAAATGCAACGAATTAACATATACAAAAATTATTTTTTTTGTAGGTAACAATGCTTCGTAATGATTACCAAGATACCCATCACTACATCCCTCGTCTTGTTGACGACCCAAATATTCCCATTGAACAAAAGGCTTATCTAGCCAAAGTTCAAGATCGATACATACACGAAGGGCGTGTAGTCGATGCACTCTATGTCACGACAGACAACATCCGTGTCTGTTTTCCTTCTATCGAGTTCGATTGTTTATACAAAATAAACGATCAAGTCTGTCCTCGTTTTATTCTCGAGTTTTATAGTCGTGTCCGTACCTACACTGATCTTGACGGAAACGTCTTTCTTGATTTTTGGATTCGACACCAAAATATCATCTTGTCTGTCACCGAGATTGGTCATATTCTCGGTGTTCCCTCATATGGTCAGTGTGCATTCACTAAAGACCATTCTCTAGAGTCTCTTTACTACAATCTTGAGAACGAAGGTGCTTATCGTACCGAAGTTCCTGACATTGAAGTAATTAAACAAGTAATCCAAATTCCTCAAGTCACCAACACGTATCAAAAACGTGATGGTTCCATTGTCTTCCTCGACCCAAACAAAATGTACCTCAAAGAGCTTCGTCCCGATATTAGAAATTGGGAACTTCTTCTGCATGAGAACGCGTTAAGCCTTGCAGGCAACCGTGATCACGTTCCGGCAAGTCTTGCCCACATGCTCTACTGTCTTAGTATCGAGGAACCTTACAACCTCGCATACTACATGGTCAAACGGATGGCCAGTATTCATCGTCGTTCCGATGAGCTCATGCCATATGGCATGTTGCTTACTCGTTTATTCAGGTGGGTTATACAAACCTACCCATCTCTCAATGATTTCGACTATGTCCTAGTCAATCCGATTATGAAACCACTTGGTGGACCACAACGTCGCACAAAGCAATGTAAGGACAAAGGGTCCAAACGTGGTCGTAAATCCACTTCCGATATTCCCCATTCTTCCTCCTCATTCGGTCACTGTTCGTCTTCTCAACCTATGCATGAGGATGATGATGAGGTGAATGAAGAAGGAATGTCTCGTCCTAATACTCCCTCTCCCGACACCTTCTTTCGTAACCTTGACACCTCATCATTCACACAAACCTCCGATGTTGAATTCGGACAAATCAACTTATCCACGATGATGAGAAGACAAACAACCATGTACAATCGACAAGTATCGATGCATGAGCAAACTATCGGGGGATTCAAGTCCATCGGCAAGGCGATCAAAGGGCTTGGGAACAAGATTAAAAAGTTGGGGAAGAAACGAGACTAGTTAGGATTAGCTTAAGTAGTACTATTAACTTAAGTATTATTAAGCTATTATAAATAAAGTCATGGCAATGTCCATAAACATTAACTTGCTTGAAGTGTTTTCCTTTTAACATTTCAAACTTGAACTTGGTTAATTTGCTTAGTTAATTAACCTCTATGTTAATCAATCTTGCCTAGTTCATGCATGTTCTATTATTTTATTACATGCACTAGATGTTAAACTTGCTTGAATTCATGCATGCTTAATAGTTGCCTAAATACATAGATGATCACATGATCATGTTAGTTGCTAGTTGAAACTAGCTTTAGGAATTCTATGTGTTTAGTGGTTTGAGGCTTTGAGATTTGCAGCCAATGGATTCCCTAGAAATTTCCCCATTTAGGCTGCCTAAAACCTGCAGACCTGGAAAGAAGGTCAAATGGAGGCCACGGCTCCACTAAATTTAGTGGTGTCGTGGTACATTTAGTGGTACCGTGCCTCTGGAAGACGATTTTCACTATTTCCTTCCACTTTTTGACTTCTTTTTCCAGGAAATCTGCCAACATTATCTGATTCCCATACACCCAAATCCCCAAAATCCAACATCCTTTTCAACCTTGCATGCTTTTGATTTGGCTATTTAAGCTAACATCATGCATTGCCATCCTTACACCCTTCCTTACACCTTCACACTCACCATACAACCATCATGGGATCAAGGGTATTTAAGAAACAAAGATTCTACATCAAACCAACAAATGAAACCAATCAAATTGATCAATGGATCAAGAATGCTCACCCACCACAAGCCTCACCATACACCAAAGAGACAATTTTCATTGATCTCACCTTGGATGATGAAGATGATACACACACACCTATAACCTCAACCAAGTCATCATCTTCCTTCACTACACCCCAAGCTTCATCCAAGGCAACATCAACCAAACCAACATCCTCATCCTCCACAACTAGAACCAACACACATTCATCTCAACCTAGTCCCATTCACCCTTTAGCCTTAACACTTAACTCATCACCATCAACTTCCCTTGAAATGGGAACTAACACATCACCCTCATCATTTTCACCATCACCACAACCTCTAACTCTTACCCTCACCCTATCACCAAACACTCCCTTTGAGTTTGGGAGCAACACATCATCACCTTCCCTATCACCATCACCTCAACCCTTAATGGGTTATCCCATCCTTTATCCCCTTCACTCACACACCTTGAGTTGTGCTTGTTGCCATCACAACCTTGAACTCATCATGAACCTTAGAGATGAGCTTAACTTTAGGTTCTCATACCTAGAACACCTCCTCACACCACCCATAGGACCCATCATCCTTCCACATCCTCCACCACACAATAGCCCAAACTAAACTTGGTTATGTTTAGTCCCTCCAATAAATGCTTAGGAACCCTTTTGAAGTTGGAAGCAAATCTTGAAGCCTCATACTACTATTGATGTTTATGTGTCTTCATGTTGTTTTAAATTTGCTTTCTTGATGTAGTCATACTTATGTATGACATTTATTTTATGTTTATGAAATAGGCTTTTCATTTTGGTTACTTAGCTATTTTTTTTTTTTTGTTGGATATTTGTCAAATGTGTTACTTGTTAGATATTGTATACTTGTCGTCTAACTTTGTTTTGTAGCACAAATCATTGCTCGATTACTTTGTATTCTCCAAATGAGGGGGAGTACACATCAAGGGGGAGCCGTCGTCACCTTTTTGATTCGACAAAAAAGGGAAGAAATGGGAGTAAACTCATTAAAAACTTGTTAAAACTAATTTTAACTTAAAATGAGTTTATATTTTGTCATCATCAAAAAGGGGGAGATTGTTGATGCAAATAATGTTCTAAAAATGTTATTTATATCTTTCGATTACTTCACGTTTTGAGGATGACAAAATGTGAAATCACGTTACGTTAAAATTAACGTAAACAAGTTTTTAATCGGAAGATCCCGTTTCTATGCAAATCACTCTAGAACAAATTTACAACTTGACAAATGATCAAAGAAGTGAATTTGTGTTTTGAGACTTCACATTTTAATGGGACAAAACATTTTTTCAAAAATAACACATGACAAATTATTTTTGAAATATTAAGAAATGTTTTAATGGAAAAATATGTTTGAAAATCACAATAGCTATTTTCCCCCCCAAAATCAGCTCCAACGTTCCCCAAATAAGTTTTCACCAGAAAAGACAAAATTTGGAGCGTCCTAGTCTAGGACGGCTCCACGGTTCCACTAAATTTAGTGGAGCCGTGGCATGCTTAGTGGAGCCGTCCGTACTATTTTTTCTGTACCGTTCAGATTTTCTTTGCCTATAAATACCAACCCCTTTCACAGATTTTAGGCACCCTTTCACACAGAAAAACTTCTGAGTTTAAACCTCTCACACCTTTCTTTTCTTTAGGTCATTTAGATTAGTTTTCTTTTGTTTTAAGAGTGATCCAATCATCCACCAAGAGATCCTCTTCATTCCTCTTCATTAGCAAGAGAAGAACACAAGTATCCAAGTTGATATAAGGTGTTATCATTCCTCTTCAAGAGAAGAACACAAGTATCCAAGTTGATACAAGGTGTTATCATTCCTCTTCATTAGCAAGAGAAGAACTCAAAGTATTCAAGAAAGATACAAGAGTTATAGTTGTTAGGTTTTTGTAACACTTGTTACAACCTTGTTGTATCATAGCATACATCAAGTTTATTTATCTTTTGTGGGAGAGAGTGAAGATCAAGTGTGATCTTATAAGAGATAGTGAACATCTCTTGAAGCCATTGGGCTTGTGTGATTGATCAAGAAGATCAAGGGTCATTAGGATAGAGTTAGTAGAGTGAGTTGATCATTGTGATCGTGTTGAGATCTTGGTGATCTCTTGAAGCCATTGGGCTTGTGTGTTTGGTCACGTGGACCTTGGTAGATTGGTGCTAGCTAAGATTAGCACTCGACATCTAGCTTAGTGTCGGAAATAGGATAAGCGATGTGTACGGTTTTCTCCGCCTGAAGGGAGGTTGTTGATATAGTGTTTGAAACTCTCGAGTGTGGTACTCGGGGAGTGAAGTAGGGCGAAGAAGAGCTTCGTAGCCGAACCACTATAAATCCTTTGTCTCGGTTTGATCTTTCCAACTCTACTCTTTACTTTTATTATTTATCATTTGTTAGATTAGTGTGTAGTTCATATTGGTGTTGATTGATTACACATAGAGTTCGAATCAAAGTTTCCAATATCCAACTTTTAAAACAAGATTTTTAAAAGAGATTTTAAACCGGCAAACTATTCAACCCCCCTTATAGTTTCCCACATTAACCATCCAATCCCATGTTCTTTTAATGGACTCGTACTCCTTTAGCGACTTGCATCTATTTCTGCGATATTGAATAACGTTTTGGTTAATGTGCCACTGACAGAGTAATTTGTTTGCGTTCGGGAATTCTACTCTGCATGCCCCAACCAACGCTAAATCTCTGTCAGTGACGATAACACGCGGGTAATATCTTTCCTCTATCACCTGCTTCACACATTGCAATACCCATTGAAAATTAGGCCCCTTTTCTTTGTCCAAAAAACAAAACGCCGTTGAAAATGTTTTGTTTGTTGAAGTTAATCCAACAATTTCAAAAAATGGCAATTTGAACAAATTGGTATTGTATGTTGAGTCTATTAGCATGATTTCAGGGAATGTACACCATAAAGCATATGACGTGGGGTGAACAAAAAATAGTTCCTCAAGCTCATTAGTCAGGTCATTTACCCTCACGTAATATGTAAACCCTGAATGCTGCAAATGTGAGTAAAGGACTTGGATTGGACTTCTATCACCTACTATGGCTCCCCGGATCGTACTTTGTGCGTTATATATAGTTCTAATGCTAGACACGTTATCCGGATTACGATCCTTTATTGTCGAAAGTATATGGCGTGGTCGTACGTTATACTCTGACAATTGTTTGACCAAACCGAACTCATCATCCTTTAATCGCATTGCATATGGGAAACCATGCAACGACTCTGCAAAAGGATGTTTATGCCTATCATCCTTCCCCCTCAACCTCCAAAAAGATTTTGTTCTATGATATTTCGCCACCAATTTGAATGGACAATCGGTTTTAGAGGTACAGGTTTGCCGTTTTTCAGTACCTTCAGGTTCATAAATCCCACCCTTTGAACACCTATAATTGATTTCGTACAAATAACCCTTTTCTGATTTAGTTCTTTTTTTAACAATGACAAAACCGAGCCCCCGAGCTATATTTTGCACCCAATCCGTTAGTTGCTCTTCAGAACCGAACTCCTGAAAATACATTACAAATTTTAACCCATTTTATAACATTTATAACTTATAATTATTTTATAACATTTATAACATTTATAACATTTACAACTTACATTTATAACATTTATAAAAAAAAAAAAAAAAAAAAAAAAAAAAAGAAAAAAAAAAAAAAAAGAATTAAAACTTTTTTATAACTTTTTTTATAACTTTTTTTTATATAACTTTTTTTTATATAACTTTTTAGACACAACTTAAAAAAACAAAATTAAAAAAATTTTATAACTTTTTTTACAGCTTATATAACTTTTTTACACAACTTTTTTTTTTATACAAAGAAATAAAAATAAATAAATAAATAAAAATTTATAACTTTTTTTACAACTTATATAACTTTTTTACACAACTTTTTTTTTATACAAAGAAATTAAAAAAAAAAATTAAAAAATTAAAAACGCGTCTTATCTAACCCAAAACCACTACCCAGCCCACAGAAACCCACCCACTCACTCTTATCTCTTCCCACTCACTTCATTCGTCCTTGCGTTGAATACTTTCCCCACCGTTTCTCTCTCTCACTCAAACCCTAACCCACCCCCATCCCATCCTTCTGAAATATTCTCTGTCACTCAAACCTACACCTTATGGTGGTTTTGTGATGTTCTTGATGGGTGGGTGGGTGGGTTTTTGTGGGCTGGGTAGTGGTTTATGGTTAAGAGATAAGACGCGGTTTTAATTTTTTAGATCTTTTTAGATCTAAAAAGATGGTTGGATATTTGTGATGGTTAGATCTTTTTGTGAAGGTTAGATATATATTTTTTTCTGTGATGATGTTTTTTTTTTAAAAAAAATCATTCGTATAAATACAATTTTTTAGATTGATATATTTCAATTAACCTTTGTTAATTGAAAGATTTATTAAGTAATTGATCAGATCTATAAGTTTTTTATAAAACGCCTAATTTTTGAAAAATTAGGGTTTGGTATTTTTTAGGGATTTTTATCTTTTTTTTAGATCTTTTTAGATAAAAATATGATGGTGGTTTTTTATAACGTATAACCATGGAGTTTTTTTATCTAACACTCGTATAAAAATAATTTTTTAGATCTATTTTTTTTTTTGATAAAAATATGATGGTGGTTTCTCTGTGGTGATGGTGGTTTTTCTGTGATGATGGTGATATATTTCAATTAACCTTTGTTAATTGAAAGATTTATTAAGTAATTGATCAGATCTATAAGTTTAGTATAAAACGCCTAATTTTTGAAAAATTAGGGTTTGGTATTTTTTGGGGATTTTGATTTGTGATGAAACTGCTTATGTGCTTATGGTTTCTTGGCTGTGATAGTTTGGTTGTGATGAAACTGCTTATGTGCTTATGGTTTCTTGGCTGTGATAGTTTGGTTGTGATGAAACTGCTTATGTGCTTATGGTTTCTTGGTTGTGATAGTTTCTTGATAAGCAGTTTGTTATTTTAAGCAGATTTGAAACTTGTTTAAAAAAAAAAAAAAAAAAAAAACGAGATACGGCGATGATGATTTAAAAAAAAACTTGATTTTGGCGTGGCATTTCCGAATGGACGGCAAAATAAACTTGATTTTGCAACCTTTGATGTTGCAGCCATATATGATAAAACTTGCTTATGTGAAACTGCTTATAATCTGAGCCTAATGTTATCTCGATGTCTTTTTAATGTTTTTTATACATGTAATATTGAAAAAGCGCAAAATTTATTATTACCTCTTGTGTGTAAAATGGTGAATTCGACATTTTTGGCTTTCACTTGCGGCTTGTGTGTTTGTGCAGCTGATTGTGTTTCACTTGCGGCTTGTGTGTTCGTGATATACTAACCCTCCCTATAATTGATATACTAACCCTCCCTACCTAGCTGATTGTGTTTCACTTGCGGCTTGTGTTTCACTCGCGAGTTTGTTACTGAGATTGTTGCCTTTTGTGGTTTGTAGCTCAGATTGTGATACCTTGTGATACTGCTTTGTTTGTGATTGAAAGTTGCTTTGTGCTTGAGAGTTGCTTTGTTTATAATAGAGCAAAGCTGCAGTTTGAGAATCTTGCAAAGCTGCAGTTTGAGAATCTTACTATTGAGCTTGTGAGAATTTTACTATTGAGCTTGTGAGAATCTTACAGGCTTGTGAGACTTGTGTAACATGTGTATTGTGTTTCACTTGTGTAACATGTGTATTGTGTTGGAATCTGAGCCTGATTGTGTGGAATATCAATTATAGGGAGGGTTAGTATATCACGAGCCTTCTGTTTTTGTGCTACAAACCCATTTGAGACTATAAGGCGATGACGATTACGTTTTCAAATCTGAGCCTGCTTTTGTTAGCTGCTTGTGTGGAATCTGCTTGTGGTGGAATCTGCACTTGGACAAAAAGTTAATTATTTTGAGCCTTAAATCTGAGCCTGCTTTGTTAGCTCCTTGTGTGGAATCTGCACTTGGACAAAAAGTTAATTATTTTGAGACTATAAGGCGATGACGAATGGTTTTCTAAAAACCGAATGGATGGCAAAGTGATATTTTTGTCACTTTGCAACCTTCAAATCCGAGCCTACTAAAAATCTACATATTTGTGAGTTAATTATTTTGAGACTATAAGGCGATGACGATTATGTTTTCTAATCTGAGCCTTCCTTTGTTAGCTGCTTGTGTGGCCAAAGCACTTGGACAAAACCTTGGGACAAAAAAAAAAACCTTAACCTTGGGACCAAAAAAAAAAAAAAAAAAAGTGTTAAAAACAACATATAGACAAAAACAGAAAAAAAAAAAAGTACCAAATGAGTTTGTAGTAGACAAAAACAGAAAAAGAGAAACAAAAGTACACCCTCCACTAGGGAGGGTTTTTGTACCCGACCCCTAGGGAGGGTCCGGTTATTACATCCCTATTTTATTTGGTGTTAATTGGTCAACGTCAGCTTTGATTGAACGTGAGTGGAGCAGAGATAATTTGGTGAATTCAACAAGTGGTATTCAATGCATTTAATTGTTCACAGTGGGTCAATTGGTTAAAGTGCTGCTCGGATATTTTGCTGTTGAATGATACTGCTGTTACTTATTTTATTCTGCTCCTATGTCTGATATGTTCTGCTGCTAGTTGTAATTTATTCTGCTGCTAGCTTCGAGTTTTTGCTGCTGAGAATATTGATACTACCGCTGCATTATTTTTTTTGCTGCTGCGCTTACAGTTATAATTTTCCTGCTGCTGGACTTACCTTCAATTGCTACGTTATTGTTTCTACTGCTGGGTTTACACGATTGATACTCGCATGATTTACGAGCAGTAAGGGGAAGTAAGTGTGGTTATTAGTTTATCACACACACAGGGGAAGTTCACATACACAAGGTTTTTGAAATTTGTTTTCAGTTCTTTAAAGTTTTAAAGGCTCGAGTTAATTTTCTTGTTGGAGAAGAGAAGTTTTTGTTGCTTCTTTGATGATGCAGTGAAATTTATCAAGGTTGTGTCTTATTATATCTTGAGGTGGGTGTTACACTTTAAAGGTAACTTGTTTGTTCGTTCAGGTGACTACGAATTGACAAAACACTTGAAGGAGTTACATTGTAGTGCTCAGTGGTTGTTGTCAAGGGATTGCGGTCTCCCTATACTATTGGGTATACGTTCGAAGTCTTTTAGTACAAGGCATAAGACACAGGGTTGGTTTCTTCTACTTCAGCATCAAATTGGTGATGATTATTTTTCTTTAACAGTATATAAAGCCTGCAGATTTAAAGAATCATTTTATGTACATGCATCACTCGAGGGGAAGTTTCTACTGTTTATTCGTTCTCTATTTGTTGATAACAAAAATGGGAAGAAATATTGTGATGGCATGGCATGGCTTAAGGGGAAGACAAGGAAGACAAGTTTGTTTCATTCAGGGAGATGATCACATCTCAATTTCTCTACTTCGTCTAGGGAAGTTCGTAAACGACTTTGTTTGTTTTGTCATCATCAAATAGGGGAAGATTGTTGGGATTCTAGATTTGATGAGACAAAATAAATAGAAGAATAAAATAAAAGGGCTTAAAGTGACAAAAGATAAAAGAAAAGATTACTACGAATCTTTTAATATATTAGGAATATCTTTTGTAAACCCTAATGTCTCTATTATATAAAGAGACATAGGATACAGGTTTTAATATGTCTTCCACAATGTAGAATACAGGAAATGGTGTGTGTGTGTGTCTAGGGCGTAGATGTTAAAACGCCTAGACTAGGATTAGTTGTTTGTCGCCTCAAGGATCTCTTGATTCCTGTTACAAGATTAGTGTAACCGTATTATCTTGATCAAATAATATTGAGGCGTGGAGAGTGATTGAAGAGAAACTTTGTGTCAATAACTTTGATTTGTTTTAATCCGCTGTGCATAATTGTCATTGTTATTGTTGAACCCTAAGGCTCAAAACGATCCAAGAAACTATCTTTAGCACGTTCTTAGTTTCTACAGTTGTAGTTCTTTGTCTGTATTCGAAACTTGTACCATTTTCTTGCGTATTGGAGCTTGTAATTTTTGTAAACCCGAATTGATTCTAATCTATGACAAGCTTGATTGATTATTCCATTGTGCCAACTTCTTTATGATTGATCTTACTCATATACTCTACCTATGATTATACACTTGTGCGATAACAAACTTTCAAAAATCTCAATTGTCTCTATCTTTCTGATACAGTAAAATGCCTCCGAAAAGAACAAACAGAACCGCTCATGCACAATAAACTAATCCAGGCCCAGCTAGGGCTACTGCAACAACACCACCTATAAACTGAGCCATGCTCGATCAACTGGTAGAAGAACGGGTGGTAGCATCACTGGCTGCAGCAAACAACTCGACAACTGATGATGGGAATTCGGGACCCACAAACAACAACACTCGTGGCTGTACTTATCAAGACTTCTGGAAGATAATGACTGGAGGTTTTGGAGGTACTGAGGGGGCAGTTGTTCTAGTTCGATGGATTGAAAGATTGGAGACGGTATTTCGAATTAGTGGTTGTTCGGAAGAGGACAAGGTTAAGTATGCATCGTTTACTTTTCTGGATGCAGCTTTAACCTGGTGGAACAATTACTTGAAATCGGCTGGCTGTGACACTGCTTATGCAATGTCATGGGAAAGCTTCAAACATATGGTTCTCTAGAAATATTGCCCTCGCAATGAGGTGAAGAAGTTGGAGGTTGAATTTTGGAACCTCAAGGTACAAGGTACCAATATGGCTGTGTATAATCAACGTTTTCAGGAGCTTGCTTTGTTATTCCCGATATGGTCCAAACTGAGACCCGCCTATTGGAGAGATACATTGGCGGATTACCCCCATCTATCTAGGGTAATGTTACAACCTACAAGGCTGTTGACCTCTATGAAACCATGGAAGTAGCCAACAAGTTAATGGATCAGGTGATCGAGGACTCAGCTGAAGCGGTTGTGGCCAACAAGCGTAAATGGGATGACCATTCCCGCAACAATAGCAACCATCACCCAAACAAGAAGCAAGATTTTGTTAAGGTCTATGTTGCAGGGCCAACAGAGAAGAAAGGGTATGCTGCTGGACCAGTTGAGGGAAAGGGTTATGCCGGAAAGCACTCGTTGTGCAATCGCTGTAAACTACACCACATCGGACTGTGCACAGTGAAATGCCGCAACTGTCAGAAGGTTGGGCATATGGCCAGAGACTGTAGGTCAAGAACTCTTGCCACTGCACAGGCAGCACCAGAGCAGAACCCGAAGGCCAATGTGACTTGTTTTGGGTGCGGGAATAAAGGGCACTATAAAAATGAGTGCCGTGAGCCACGGAATCAAGTTGCTGGAGGAAATCAAGTAGCTGTTGGACAGCAGGGAAATCGTGGCAACGATGGAGGAGCCCGCGGAAGGGTCTATACAGTGTGTAAAGTGAAAGCACAAGATGACCCGAATGTCATGACGGGTACGTTCCTTTTAAATAACCGCTACGCATCCATATTGTTTGATACGGGGGCAGATAGGAGTTTTGTTTCAACTGCATTTAGTACACTACTAGGTATCGCCCCAACCACCTTAGATAACGTATACAATGTGAAGTTAGCTAATGGGAACGTAGAAAGGGTAGACACTATCGTAAGAGGTTGTACTTTAAATCTGTTAAACCACTCATTCAATATCGATCTTATGCCGGTGGAATTGGGTAGTTTTGACGTCATTATCGGGATGGACTGATTGTCGAAATATCATGTCACCATTCTTTGCGACGAGAAAAACGTTCGACTGCCTTATGGGAACGGGATTCTAAACGTCGAAGGCGACAAAAGAGGTCGAAGAAACGCCTCGACACTAAACATTATCTCTTGCGCTAAAGCTCAGAAATGCCTTGAGAAAGGATGTCTTCTCTTCCTAGCACAAGTCTCTGAAAGGGAAGAAAAGGAGCCGGAAGGAAAACGTTTGGAGGATGTTCCAATCGTAAGAGATTTTCCAGAAGTCTTCCCCGAAGACTTACCTGGACTCCCGCCAAACCGACAAGTCGAATTTGAATCGACTTAATACGTGGTGCCGCACCCATGGCACGAGCACCTTATCGGTTAGCTCCGACTGAACTGCAAGAACTGTCAAACCAATTATCGGAACTCTCGGAGAAATGATTCATTAGGCCGAGTTCTTCTCCTTGGAGAGCTCCAGTTCTCTTTGTCAAAAAGAAAGATGGTCTTTCAGAATGTGCATCGATTACCGCGAACTAAACAAAAGAAAAAATTACACGGATGGTCCTCGTGGTTTACACAGATTTCAAGTTTGGGAGTTATTTCATTTTATTTACGCCAGACATACCAATTTTGGGAAACGTTGCACGAGTTTGGTCCCTAAGTTGGATGGGCGTTATCTTTCTCCGTTAAATGTTTGCATCGTTAGTCCCTCCGTTAGTTTTGTTTGCATCGTTAGTCCCTCCGTTAGTATTTTCGTCTGACTTTTAACTTTTTCGTCCGATTCTTTACGTTTTCGTCCGATTTTTTACGTTTTCGTCCGATTCTTTACGTTTTCGTCCGATTCTTTATGTTTTCGTCGGAATTTTTACGTTTTCGTCCGAATTTTTACGTTTTCGTTCGAATTTTTACGTTTTCGTCCGAATTTTTACGTTTTCGTTTGAATTTTTACGTTTTCGTCCGATTCTTTATGTTTTCGTCCAAATTTTTACGTTTTCATTCGTATTTTTACGTTTTCGTCCGATTCTTTACGTTTTCGTCCGATTCTTTATGTTTTCGTCCAAATTTTTACGTTTTCATCTGAATTTTTACGTTTTTTGTCCGATTCTTTACGTTTTCGTCCGATTCTTTATGTTTTCGTCCGAATTTTTACGTTTTCGTTCGAATTTTTACGTTTTTGTCCGATTCTTTACGTTTCGTCCAAATTTTTACGTTTTCTTCCGAATATTTACATTTTCGTCCGATTCTTTACGCTTTGGTCCAAATTTTTACGTTTTCGTCCGATTCTTTACGTTTTTGACCAAATTTTTACGTTTTCGTCCATTTTTTTTACGTTTTGGAAAAAAAAATTAATTTCGAAAAAAAATTAATTTTTCTAAAAAAAGGTTAATAAATTTCAAAAAAAAATTAATTTTTGTAAAATTTTTTTTTCGAAATTAATTTTTTTAGAAAAATTAATTTTTTAAAAAAAAATTAATTTTTCTAAAAAAATTACATTTTTTTTTTCGAAATTAATTTTTTTACAAAAATGATTTTTTTTTTCGAAATTTCTTAAATTTTTTTTAGAAAAATTAATTTTTTTTCTAAATTCATTTTTTTTTCGAAATTTCTTCGAAAACGTAAAAAAAGGGAAAAATTAATTTTTTTTCGAAATTAATTTTATTTTTCGAAAACGTAAAAAAACAGACGAAAACGTAAAAATTTGGACGAAAACGTAAAGAATCGGACGAAAACGTAAAAATTCGGATGAAAATGTAAAAATTTGGACGAAAACGTAAAGAATCTGACGAAAACGTAAAAATTCGAACGAAAACGTAAAAATTCGGACGAAAACATAAAGAATCGGACGAAAACGTAAAGAATCGGACAAAAACGTAAAAATTCGGATGAAAACGTAAAAATTTGGACGAAAACATAAAGAATCGGACGAAAACGTAAAGAATCGGACGAAAACGTAAAAATTCGGATGAAAACGTAAAAATTTGGACGAAAACATAAAGAATCGGACGAAAACGTAAAGAATCGGACGAAAACGTAAAAATTCGGATGAAAACGTAAAAATTTGGACGAAAACATAAAGAATCGGACGAAAACGTAAAAATTCGAACGAAAACGTTAAAATTCGGACGAAAACGTAAAAATTCGAATGAAAACGTAAAAATTTTGACGAAAACGTAAAGAATCGGACGAAAACGTAAAAATTCGGATGAAAACGTAAAAATTCGGACGAAAACGTAAAGAATCGGACGAAAACGTAAAAATTCAAACGAAAACGTAAAAATTCGGACGAAAACGTAAAAATTCCGACGAAAACGTAAAGAATCGGACGAAAACGTAAAAATTCAGACGAAAACGTAAAGATTCGGACGAAAAAGTTAAAAGTCAGACGGAAATACTAACGGAGGGACTAACGATGCAAACAAAACTAACAGAGGGACTAACGATGCAAACATTTAAAGGAGAAAGATAACGCCCATCCAACTTAGGGACCAAACTCGTGCAACGTTTCCCAAAATGGGTATGTCTGGTGTAAATAAAATGAAATAGCTCCCAAACTTGAAATCTGTGTAAACCACAAGGACCATCCGTGTAATTTTTTCTAAACAAAGTAACCATCAAGAACCGTTATCCACTCCCGAGAATCGATGATCTGTTCGATCAACTCCAGGGTTCGTGTGTTTACTCCAAAATCGATCTGAGATCCGGATACTATTAACTTAGGGTTCGGGAAGAAGATATCCCGAAAACGGCATTCAGAACTCGCCACCGTCACTACGAGTTCCAGGTTATGCCATTTGGCTTAACCAACGCACCGGCAATGTTCATGGATCTTATGAATAGGGTGTGCAAGTCGTACCTGGAAAAATTCGTGATCGTCTTTATCGATGACATTCTAATATACTCTAAGAGCGAGAAGGAACACGAGGAACACCTCAGGCTAATCTTAGAGCTATTAAAGAAAGAAGAATTGTACGCAAAATTCTCGAAGTGCGAATTTTGGATTCCAACTCTACAATTTCTAAGACACGTGATTGACAGTCAAGGCATACATGTAGATCCTGCAAAGATCGAGTCGATAAAGGATTGGACGACACCCACAATACCCACCCAAATACGCCAATTCTTTGGACTTACAGGGTATTATAGGAGGTTTATCGAAGGATTTTCAAAGACTGCTAAGCCCTTGACTAAATTAACTCAAAAGAACGTAAGGTTCGAATGGGGAGATAAAGTGGAAGAAACTTTTCAACTTCTTAAGGATAAGTTGTGCAGCGCACCTATCTTAGCCCTACCTGAAGGCAGTGAAGACTTTGTGGTCTACTGCGACGCCTCACACAAAGGGCTAGGAGCTGTCTTGATGCAACGGGAGAAGGTGATAGCCTATGCCTCTCGAAAACTGAAAACGCACGAGAAAAACTATACTACTCACGATTTAGAATTGGGATTAGTATTGTTTGCACTCAGGATCTGGAGACATTACCTTTACGGTGCTAAATGTGCAGTTTACACTGATCACAAAAGTCTGCAACATATCCTTGACTAAAAGGAGCTTAATATGAGACAACGTTGTTGGTTAGAATTGATCAGCGATTATGATTGCGAAATACGATACCACCCAGGCAAAGCAAACGTGGTAGCAGATGCTCTTAGCCGAAAAGAACGGCCAAAACCCCTCAGAGTACGATCATTGGGTATGACAATAGTCTCACTACTCCTATAAAAAATCCTTGACGTTCAGGCCGAGGCACTCAGGGAAGAAAACAGACCTAACGAGAAAATTCATGGGATGCCTGAAATCGAAAATGGATTCTTGAAAAGAGCTGACGAAACGTTGTGCTTCAAAAACAGAAGTTGGGTCCCACTCTGTGGAGGGATACGTGATCTTATCATGCACGAGTCCCATAAATCTAAATACTCCATCCACCCGGGAGCCGACAAAATTCCCGAATGGAAATGGGAACGCATAACGATGGACTTCACTACCAAACTACCAAGGACATCTAGCGGTTATGACACCATTTGGGTAATCGTTGATCGTCTCACCAAATCCGCCCACTTCCTACCGATCAAAGAAAACGACAGCATGAATAAACTTGCACGGCTATACGTGAAAGAAATAGTTGCACGACATGGAGTCCCAATTTCTATCATCTCCGACAGCGACAGTCATTTCACGTCAAATTTCTAGAGATCATTGCAAGATGCATTGGGAACTGATCTCGATATGAGCACCGCATATCACCCTCAAACAGATGGTCAAAGCGAAAGAACCATTCAAACCTTAGAGGACATGCTACGAGCGTGTGTAAGAGACTTTGGAAATGGCTGGGATAGGCATCTGCCGTTAGCCGAGTTTTCCTACAATAACAGCTATCACACAAGCATCAAAGCTGCACCTTATGAGGCACTTTATGGTCGAAAGTGCAGATCACCTATATGCTGGGCTGAAGTCGGAGAAAGCCAGCTCACTGGTCCTGAGCTAGTACAAGAGAGCACTGAAAAGATTGTGCAAATCAAGAGCCGAATGCAAGCGGCTTAAGACCGTCAGAAAAGCTATGTAGACAAGAGACGGAAACCACTTGAGTTCCAAGTTGGTGATCGCGTCATGTTAAAAGTCTCGTCATGGAAAGGCGTGATTCGTTTTTGGAAAACGTGGGAAATTAAATCCCCGCTACATTGGACCTTTCAAAATCATCACCAGAATCGGGCCGGTAGCCTACCGACTCGAGTTACCGTCATAACTCAGCTCTGTACACAATGTGTTTCATGTGAGCAACCTGAAGAAATGTCTCTCAAACGAAACGCTTGCCATTCCTCTGGAGGAAATCCAGGTGGACGAGAGACTGAATTTCATCGAAGAACCTGTCGAAATAATGGATCGAGAAATCAAACGGCTTAAGCAAAGCCGCATCCCTATTGTTAAAGTTCGTTGGAACTCTCGAAGAGGTCCCGAATACACGTGGGAACATGAGGACGAGATCAAGCGTAAATACCCACACCTTTTCTCAAATTCATCGGGTAACTCTAAGTGAAAACCGAGGACAGTTTTCCTTCTAAGGCGAGGAGGATGTGACAAATGATAATTTTTCCACTAATATTTTAATAATAAATGGCAATTTATTATTACACAACTGTTAGACTAAACATTTATGTTTCTACATAACTATTACGGGAAGCAAACTCGCACGTAGTAGCGTACAATAACTCACCAAAACTATTTGAATTTATTAGTAAAAGTGAATTTATCACTTTCTAGCAGTTACAGAGACCAACGTAACAAAAATGAGAGGTTATCTTGTTTTTCCTGAAAACCAACACCACACGCGTACCGACACCACATTAGTAATGGTTAAACTTTATAATTCATTTTCGGAGTCAATAAATTTTACTTCATGTCAGTTTTATAAAAACGGCTCCAGATTTATGTTTTTCACGTTTACGTGAAACCGAGGTACCACGATTTTACCTCATCTCAACAGATCACGTGGGTGAGTGGGAGGGTGGTTTTTATTTGTTTGTTTTAATTGTATAGACCATCTCCCATCGCCATCTATACATGGCATATAGTGTTTTTTGTACCTCCCCAGGTTTTGTCGATTCTTAAATCCGCTCCATATGAGTCAAACAACCTCGAGATGGCGAAATCCTATCCTTGGAAGATCGAAAGAAAGCCAAAGGCTTGCCATGAATTATCCTTTATGAAACACCAATTTTCAGGGGAAGCAACCACACAATCCTATCTCATCACAAATCGTATATCTCAGTCGAAGGCTCAAGAAGAAGAAGGTGTGTGTGGAGTGCTTGGAAATCGGATTGGATTGTTGTTTGTCTCCTGTAATCGACATCTTATCCTTCTTTGTCAGGTTAAATCCCACTCATTTTTGTTGTTGTTATTCATTTGTTGTTCTCGAATCGTATATAATTTTCCTGTCGTTAATATGAGTTATAAGGTCAAGATTTGGTCGAATGATGTATTGTTTTGGTGTGGCTGAAAAGGCTTTAAAACTGGGAACCATTAGAACTCGAATTAAGAACTAATATTGGCTCAAAATCATGAGGTGTTGTCGTTAAATGGGTTATGTTTGATTGTCCTTGTTCATCTCTTTTAATCGAACCATAAGTAGTAAAGAAGTTGAATTAAATGTAGGAGATACGAAAGGAAATTGATGTGTTGAGTCGATGTAGGGTATTCACAATGCATGAATCACTATCTTGAGGCTTGTTTGGATCGAATAGAAGATGTTTTAGAGAGAGAAATGGGAGCCTTTTAGTGAGAGAAAGAAACTTGTGTAATATTAGATTGAAAAGGTCCAACCCTTCCCTTGCAAGGGAAGGGGTATTTATACTTACTACATAATATGCCCCTAGCGGGCTGTGGAGCAAGCTGACAGTGGGTAAAGACCCGACCCACTCCACAATATTAATAATAACTAAACTACTAATAATATTACTAATGATCCTACGAGCTATGATGTGCTACTAAGTACTCGGGGTGACCGAGTCTTCAACTGAATATTTATATTCCTAACAATCTCCCCCTAAGGGAGGTCACCCCGGAAGTAATGTTCTGAATTCTAGCACTTCATCCTTGAATCTTGACTTCATAGCTCGTAGACCTTGATTCTTCAACGTCTAGAATCTTTGTGCCTTTAGCAGTGAACTTGTGATGACTGTTCTTTGTTTTGGATGATCTTTGAGTATTCTTTGAAGTTATCATCCAACATGCGTCTTCAAGTCATCTTGTGGCTTCGTCATCATGAGAAGTTGTGATCTTGGAGCCTTCTTTGAGATCATCAGCCACCGAAAATCTCTGAGCTCATCCATTGTAGTAATGCCTCCATGTGATTTGTTGTGACCGTTGGGCCCGCATGCTCACACTTTTCTGGATCATGATAGCTATCATCAGAGTTGCGGAAGCTGTGTTGAAGGTCTTTTAGCTATCATGATGTCTTTAATAATGAGTTGGAAGTGTGAGCATGGAGTGTGAATTGACATGTCACATACTGGAATCAGGAACCACCATCACCATCTTTATATGTACCTGAAATAAAACAGTTAGCAATAAAGTTGGAGAACGAATATGGCTTTGTCATTCGTTCGGTGTGGTTAGATTAACCTTCGGATCCGTGAGGACCGACCTGTGATCAGGTAGAATTCCCTTTAAAGAGAATTCTCCTTGACAGGAATTTCCAGCTTGTTGTAAAGACTCATTCAATGAACTAACATTGGACTCGTCTTACAAGCATGTTCTCATACCGGAACGTCTCAAAGCAGACAACACGGTTGAGTGAATCAGTGAATTGAATACCCACTGATTGATGAGAAATTGATTAGAAAAATCACTCGCGTGTTACTAGATAAACAATTTTTATGTAACACGACGAGGGTTTTACACATTAAATCACATTTCTGTCATAAATACTTTTGTTTGAAAATTTTCACAATCAATGCGCTCGAAATTCATTTGATGAGCACATTGAAGGGTTTTCCAAAAGCATCCGTCAATCCATTTCCTGGAACAAGTTTGATTCAAATGTGAATCGCCCCATTGTTTCATTCCAGTTGTCACAGGTTTGATCCATGAAGGATCTCACATGTCACCCACCAAGAGCTCGTTTGATGTTGGCTCTAGAAGGATTTCCATCTTCATTGTGATTACTTTATGTATCACTCGGATGTTCTGGCAATACCACAAGGATAATGCGTAGGACTCTTCATATATATTTTCTTGCTTTTCACGGTGTATGAAACAGCAAGCATATTGGAAATGTGTCCTAATGAGATTAATTGATGATCTCTTGGCTCTAGACTCAATAGTGCATTTTGATTTAGTGATCGGAGGCTGGAGAGGACTGCCACCTTTTCAATATCATCTAACTCGGAGTGAGAGAGATGATAGCAATGTATTGATCTCCGTGACAAGTGAAACAAGAGTCCTTTGAGGGACCTTGAGTGGCTAGGGAGGGTTGTGCAGCGTATCACTGGGTCCATGATACTTTGTCTTCAATGTCAGCAATCAACTAAGTGATTCTGACAGCATATGTATTGACCCGGTTTCTGCCTAAGATGTAAGGAGGGCTTCTTTCTTTTCACCCTTTATCTTTACATTTCTTTTTCATTCTTCAACCCCTTCAGTGCTTACCGAGACTTCATAACTAGCACCTTGTTGGGTTTGTTCCAGTGCTAGCTCCATCTCAGTCGGCACTCTTCCCTTATTCACTTTTCTCCTTTTTAATCATTCCTAAGGACTTCTATTCTAATTAGAGGATTGTCCCTGGGAAGATCCCTCCGGTTCTGGCTGGATCATGGGAACAAATACCTAACCTCACCATCCTTATAACTCCAATGCATTAAAATAAGATTGGTCGGTCTTTGGTATTCTTCCACAGTTGCCATCATAAATCATTCGCTCCCCCTCAATATGTGCATCGATATACGAAAAGGTTTAGCACATATGGGAGAGCCTACACTTGAGTTCCAAAAGATCACATTTTTATCAGAATTTCATATTTAAATCACATTCTCTCCCCCGATCAAAAATTTCAAACCATTTGAGATTTGTGATCCCAATTGATTTAAATATGTTTAGAAAATTTGGGAGAAAATGTGGTCAAGTTTAATATATTCTGATTACGAAGCATACAATGCTCCCCCTCAAACCAAGAGAGAATGTCACTGCTGATGTTGCACAATGTTTAAAAAGGTGTCAAAATTTGAACAAATAAACTCCCCCTCAATTAATGACCCGTTTTCTATTTAAAGAGTTGTAGTCATTCAATTGAGTGATAAGTATTTGTGAAATTTAAGTCCAGTTACCACCTTATGAAACACCAAAACTCTCTTGAAGAATCATAGAACTGAAAGAGTTCATGGTGCAAAGAAGACTTCTCTTCTTATACGCGAAATGATGCACTGAACCGTACATCAAATCGGGGAAACATGGATATAAAGTAATCCATGCCCAGGTGAACATCACCCGGTTGGAGGAACAGCTGTCTTTTTGGCGACATGCTTTCCCCATTGTATAGCGCGGGTTGCAGTATGAAGTAACTGCAAGCCATTTAGACATGTTTTAACCGTCCATTTTAACTTCTGCTCGAGCTTCATTTAAAGACCCGTGCCATTATTGAATGACATTTCTAAGTCCGTAAATGTTATCGATAAACAGAAGACATGCCTAGGTGAAACTATTTTTGGTATTTTCTATTTTTTAATTTTTATGGTTTTTCTTGGTTTTAATATTTTTCTATATACAATTTTCTGGTTCTATAATTTTCTATTTACAGTATGTTTTAAGATATGTACAAACTATATTATTCAGTTTAAGACGATGATGAAATGAATACCGAAATGAGGATACGTTCAGTATGTTGTAGAAATCTGTGGTCAATCATCTCTTAAACTTTCACCACCACAGCTTTCGAGGCTCCTGAACAGACGACGGAACTTGAGCCTACCCAATGTACAGCTTTGATAGCTTCCCCCCAAACCGAAAATCTTCATACTGAGCAGATTCTAAGCTCTCTTTCATGCTTACGAAAGGTAAGTGTACAGAGAAAACCGTAGCAAACCCCATTAAATATTGCTGCTCCTTTAAAGAATAACCGTCGAGATTCTTCGATCGGGGGATCCTCAAATAAATCAGCCACGAATCATCTCACGCTTGAATGATACTTCTCACATTTCTTCCCGCTGAAGACTGAAGAAATGCCTACCAAAAGTATCCAGAGACCACTTTCCCCCAAGTAGTTGAAGAGATGCAGCCAGTCTCGATATATGAAGCCCAAAAACCCGAAGTACACACTCAATCCCATTAATGAAGTCGACAATGCATCATCAAGATCAATTAAGACCCAAAAATCCCCTTATCTCTTTTCAGGACATTGCAGATGAGAATTGTTACACCAAATTCAGCTAAGTCCTGAGTGTAAGCAATTTATCCCGTATGTAGTCGACATGATAACACCAAGACAGTACCATAATAGCTACTGAGTACCGGATGTACACATTTCCTTCAGTAGGATACCGACTAACCATAGGAACCATCATACAATTGTGTACCTCTTTTATCATCAGAAACTGACATTCTCTTCCCACACTTAGTTGGAATGACACACCAGAAAGAACGAGTTAGAACACTGATTTTCTCTGCGGTTATGACATTTGTCTTCCCGGAATAATCTTCAATTGAGAAGAAGTATAAAGCCCATCATGTGTACTCATTGTGCATTCAGATGTATGTCTCCTTCCCCCTTGCTGGTTTTGATACCTCAGAATCAGCAACACATATTACGCACATATTCTTGAGATCTTGTGAGAAGAACAAAATTGGCTCAAGTGAGAGTCAACCGCTACCAAAACTGTCTCTGACTATCTTTACCAACCCTCAAGTAGGCAACTTTACATGATGACTGATGGAGCAAACCCGATATACCAAACTTGAATCTGAAGATAGAATTCCCCATTCTTGTGACTTACGCTTGCACTAATGTTGGAAGAACAGTGTAGAGAATTAGTGCTCCAAGCAAATCTCTAAGTACTCAATACCCAACCAAGGTATGAGACATTAACACCTCTTACGATTATCCACAACGTCATCGGCGTGTAACACTGAGTTCTACCACGTAACTCCTTTAAGTGATAGTTACCCCGACTGCTGGTAACTAGATAACCTAAGTCTTCAACTTAAATCTTAAGCACGAGCAAGTTATCATAGAAAGTCATGCATCCAACCAACCCCGACTTCAAGATAGGATAAGATCACGCCTTTGAGGAAGTCAACTTCAAACTCGAATAAGTGATACCTGATCAACTCCATGGTCACAATTAGATGCCCAGCTCAAGTGAGTGAACCAACAACCAAATGTACAACGAATCACTTGTTCACACTTCTCCCCCTCAAAGATTGCATACGAGGATGCCATCTTTGATTGAACAAGTGCATATGAGGTTGATCCATTGTTCACACTTCTCCCCCTCAAAGATTGCATACGAGGATGCCATCTTTGATTGACTGACTAAACGTCCAATCGAATGGAAGTAGATCCACTTGATATCTGAATGAGCATGGAGCAAGTATGAAGCCTTTTGATGAGAGTAGTCAGAAACAAGAGTATTCGTCTGACCATTACTCAAATCTCAATCACCATGCAGTTTATTCACCCTTCTCCCCCTCAAAAATTGCATGTGACGACCAACTGCCATTTTTGATAGACCGGGTGAATAAGAATATACTTCAATATACGTTTATCCCCTTGATGACTGAATGAGCATTTGAAGACCACGAAGCTAGATGAGAATGGTCATGAATAAGAAGATTCCTCTTCTTCCGAAGATAAAGCGCACTCAAGCGTACGCCTTTCTTTTCTTAGATGAACGGGGCCTGAAGAAATGTCAGCAGACGCCATAATGATGACATTGAGACCCGAGGCTTGAACTGCATTGTTCAAACGTCATAGTTGATTGAAGAACGAGGCCTGAACTGATTTGAACAGACGTCCATGATTCCCCTCATATGTTGTGAGCAGCCTGTGTCCAAATGTCAAAGGACGATTCGTACGACCTGCATTTGAAAACAGACGAAAGAAGAGAATTTGGAGAGCCGGATCCCCAATTTAGGTTGGGTTCCAGTTGGTTAGTGCAAACAATCTTTGGGGCTGCTGAAACCATAGGTGCCTTGGTTTTAACAATAGGGGCAACACTAGTAGATGCAATGGACCTGGTTAAGGGACATTGTGTATCTAAAGGGATAACTCTACCAGTAGGCTTCCATTCCTTAACAGGCACTACTCTAGGAATTGTAATCCTTGTTAAAGGGCAATATTCCCCTAGTGTGAATGTTCGGCCCGTGGGCTTCCACTGAAAGCCCACATTGGTAAACATTTTTCCTGTGGGTTTCCAAGATTGCTTAATTTGTCTAGCTCTCCAAACTTTCCTAACTGGGGGTTTGTTGGACAACTTCAGAAATTTCTTAACACATTTATCATGATTACACGAAATTATGCATTCATTACATGTTTTGCAAAGTGAATTTGGATTCGAATTATGATTCCTTTTGTTCAAATCTAACTTGTTGTTTCTCATGTGGTCTTCTACTTTCCTTTTAGGAACACTTTTAGCTGGTGAAATCCTAGAATTCTTTATGTTTCTCCTAGGTTTTGACTCGCTAGCTTTAGTGTCACTATTAACTCCTGTAGAAGGACTGATGGGAATCTTAGTCTTTTTCACTTCTAGTTGCTGAACATGTTTTGATGTGTTGGGATCTGAAGTTTCCAAGGATACCTCAACGGTTACATGCTTGTTCTTAATAGTGGATGATGATGCAACTATTCTATCTCTTTGGTTGTGAGACTTAGGGCCCGTGCCAATGGCATATTCTAACTGTTCCTGGATCCTTTTTGTGAGGACGCAGGCATAACCAACTGCCTTATCGAGTGGTTTTCCTATTCTGTCCTCTTCCACAACCTCACGAAGAGTATCAAGTCCATCCCTAAGGTGACAGAGATACATTTGATGGACAGGTCTGTTGTTTCTCATGGGAAATGGAATAGACCCCACATCAACATCATACATTTTACAAGCAGAGACCTTTGATGCAACACAATTACAAGTGGTGCATGGCATTTTACCTTTCACCCGAGCCTTAAGATTCTCAATTTCATTTGTCAAAGAGGTTATTTGATCATTGTGATTGCTTCTTATAACTTTAATAGAATCATATAACTCTTTGAAATGTTGTTTGACCTTTGAATTTTCTTCTCGATAACACTCATTTTCATAATGTAACTTATTTATGGTGTTTTGATATTGAAAATTCTGAGAATCTGAAGACGAAGGTTTATTGGTGCCATACACTTCACACTTGTTGGATTTCAATTGGGCAACTTGGGCCCTCAACAGTCGAATCGTGTTTGTGTGAGCTTGAATTTTTTCATCACGTTTGCTTAATTCAAAATATGTATCAAACTCAGGAGCATCCGAGGATGTCTTGACATTTGATATTTTGCATTTTTCTTCTAAGTGTTGATGTTTGAGTTGTAAATTCAGATAATCAACTTCTAGTTTTGAAAAACGTTTAACTATGTTATCATGGTCATCATTTTGAATTTTTTCAAGCAATTTCAAATTCTCCCCCTCAAGCTCAACAACACGATTCTGGGTGACATTCAACGCAATAGCATACTCATTAAATTGACAAGCAGACAATGCAGAATCAGTAACAGTGTAAAATACATCTTGTGCAATACATCTAGCAATCAAGTTGTCGTTAGTAATGAGTATGTTTTTTCTTTCAATCTCTCGACTCTTAAGCTCTATTGCATATTCATTCACCTCTTTTTCCATGTCTTTAAATACTACTTCCATTTCTTTAATTTCGACTTTAAGGGCAGTTTGCAACCCTTCAAAATGTTCTTTAAGTAGTTTAAAGAATGGCATGACCTCAGTTAAGTAACACCTTTTTGCATGTTCAAAACACCTTTCCCCCTCAGTAATGCCGGTTGGTGTGATTCTCTTCTTACATGTTTTATCAAAATCAGCAAATAGTTGCCAAAGCACATATAAGCTAATAAAGGTTTTGCATTCAGTGGGAAGAGACAAGGGCACCAGATTCCTAGGTGTATTGGGAGGATACACCGTTATGGACGCAACTTTTCTAATGAGGGGGGTGTTGGCCTTAAGTTTATCTTCCTTAAGTTTTTCACTATCTTGTTTCCAAAATATCTGTTCAGGTGTTAACTTCTTTTGAGGAGCAAACACAGTCAAACGATTTTCCTCATAATAATCATGGGGTTTGATTATTATTCGTCTGGCTATGCACTCGGGATCCCTCATTTTCTCATTCATTTTTTCCCTCGTTTTATCACTTAACTCATCCTCTTCATCAGTGTAGATATGCTCAGGTTGGTCATGAATATGCTTAATCATCACATTACCATCATATAGGGCTGGTTGAAGTACTTGCATACCCCTAAGGATGGTTGACTTTGGTTCACCTATCATGATTTTACTATGCTTATCACTCAACTTTCTGTGCTTATGAATCATTTGAGCAGTTTGTATGGTTTGATTTTGTGTGTACAACTTATCTTCAAGCTTATTTTTTAACGTCTTGAGTTTAGAGAAATCATTTAAAAGAGTTGTTTCTTTTTGTTTGAATTCTTGCTTAAGTGTTGTTACACACTTTTGTGCTTCCTGTTTCTGTTTGACAGACTGTTCTAGCTGACTTTTCAAAGAACTTAACTCTATTTTTAATGTTTCTTCTCGCACTCTAGACTCTTTAATAAGTGTACTCATTTGACCTTCTAATTTCTGCTCACGATCATTAAGCTCAAACTTAGCACGCTGTTCATACATAGCAACTTGTTCTTTATAGATGTTTAGTCTAGTGATCAAGTTATTATCAGGGACAGGCAATTTGTACTTATGCAGCACATAATCATCATTTAGAACAGAAGATGCACAACTAGGTACAACAGACGCTTCGTTGTGATTCACATATTGTTCATATGGGAAAACATTGTTATTTCCCATATTAGCAATATCTGACTTAACAACGTTTGTCTGTTGTACTTTGTCGGGAATCTTTTGTTCATGCAACACATTATCATTATTAATGACAGAAGATACCCCATTAGGTTCAGCCGACGCTTCGTTGTGCTTCTCATGTTGCACGATGTTCCTAACAGTATCTGACTCAACAACGTTTGTCTGTGGCTGATGAAGCTCTTTCTCTTGAGAATTCGGGCACACAAAGTCTCTATTGGCACCAACATAGTCAAACACGTTTATCTGTCGAACATCTTTGGGAATCTTTTGTTTGTCTATCATGTTGTACAAACTGAGTATCTCTGATATAGCAGAATCTGAAGTATTTGACATGATATTAACGTGCACGGGATTTTACAATTCTATGATTTAAACCGAGAAATAGATTCTTTCGCGGGGTTTTACAAAATCAAGAATAAACCGTGGAATGATGCTTGATATGTGTTATGATGACTGTTGGATTGTTGCACTATTGTTAAGTGGTGATTTGGTTTGGTTGATGCGAGTTGTTACGGTGGAATTTTGGTCTGGAAACTTAAAACCTCAATAACTTCATTCTGGAGCGTTTTCAGGCCTCGAAACTTGGGTTGAATGAATAAATTAATTTAACGTGTCCTTCTCCTCGGTCTCACGGTCGTTTTGACAGGTGTTTCGCTGAAAACGGAGTTACGGTTCAAAAGTTATGGCCGTTTGAAGTTTTGACGTAAAAAGTCAACTTTGGATACAAACCGCCTAGACAAATAGCATAGACACAAACCGCGTATGCGCCAAGAGACAAACCGAGTTCACAATGGAGATACAAACCGCGTATGTGCCAAGAGACAAACCGAGTTCACAATGGAGATACAAACCGAGTTCACACCAAAGATACAAACCGCGTATGACACAAACCGCGTATGCGCCAAATAGACAAACCGAGTTCACACCGGATATACAAACCGCGTTGACACAAACCGCGTGTGCGCCAAATAGACAAACCGAGTTCACACCAAAGACACAAACCGCGTATTCGCCAAATAGACAAACCGAGTTCACACCGGATATACAAACCGCGTATGTGCCAAGAGACAAACCGCGTTGGCACAAACTTCCAAACCTGTCACTATCAATGCCGTTTGTCCTTTTGCCTAAACTAGTATAAAGACAAACCGCGTACCCGATGCTACACAAACCGCATCCAAGAACGTCCAAACTACACAAACCGCATTCAAGAACACTTCCACAAAAAACCCACGAATTGCTCCAAAATCACCACACGGTTCTTGGATCTGTGAATCCAAACACCAAATACCACTCTAATACTAATCTTAAGCAAGAAAGTACAAAGTAAAACAACTTCTAATCACTAAACAAAGTACAAAATGAGATTTATGCTACTAAACAAACAAAATAAAAAAAACTTAAAACTACAAGTCGAACCAACAAGAAAACCTCAAGAACTACACAAATTCGTGAATACCAACTCTCATGGACCTAACCATGGCTCTTGATACCAATTGTAGGGTATTCACAATGCATGAATCACTATCTTGAGGCTTGTTTGGATCGAATAGAAGATGTTTTAGAGAGAGAAATGGGAGCCTTTTAGTGAGAGAAAGAAACTTGTGTAATATTAGATTGAAAAGGTCCAACCCTTCCCTTGCAAGGGAAGGGGTATTTATACTTACTACATAATATGCCCCTAGCGGGCTGTGGAGCAAGCTGACAGTGGGTAAAGACCCGACCCACTCCACAATATTAATAATAACTAAACTACTAATAATATTACTAATGATCCTACGAGCTATGATGTGCTACTAAGTACTCGGGGTGACCGAGTCTTCAACTGAATATTTATATTCCTAACAGTCGAGCTTAAATCCTTGCGGCTAGGTTGTGTTCAAATCAGTGTGTTAGAGTCGAGCTCACACCTTGTTTGTTTTGTGTTATCCGCGTTTATGTTCATGTGAATGACGTTCATAAGTACTCGAATGGTTATGTTTGCGTTAAGAGTTTTGTTCAGTCAAATTCCTAGTCGAAACATGCTCACAAGGTGTTTGTAATGCGGTTCGAATAGAGTATAATGGATATTCAAAATCTGAGTTTTGATCCGAATTGGCTCGCTCTTGTACTCAATACGTGAGTTAGGTTGTACTTAACTCAAAGAATGTAAATCGAGTACTTGTAGTTGTAAGGTTGGTCATGTTTTCTTCGCCACCTTATTCGAGATTATACCTCGATTGGATGTGCCTTGAGTCATGGGTCTAAGTGCCCTTGAACTCGCGTGAAAAAGGTCCTAGTCTAAATGTCATTATGCCAAACCGAGAGGCCATGTGTTATGGTCACGGAGTTCATCTCGAAACTCGGTTGGCTCACTCTTTTTCCTTTGTTTTGGGTCGACCATTTGGTCGTAAAAGACACCCATTGGGTGCTCACCTCACTAGTCTTAAAAAGGAGTGCACACATATGACCAACACCCATTTAAATCATGCCTTAGTCGAGGCTGGGTTCGAACCCTTATCCTCGCAAGGCTGCTCAACCGAAAACAATTATAAACTCATGTACTGTTTCTCTAAAACTTGTGTTACACTGGATTTACAATTACATAAGTGGGCTCAAATTGTCTTAAACGTGTGATGGACTAGTGTATTAGTCTACCAGGCCAAAAATCCCCTTTGTATATTAAGTGATGAAATTGGGCCAAAGCCCATGTGGCAAAAAAGACACAGGCCGCTGGCCTTTACTATTGCAGCCCATAATAGGTGAGCAAATCCGGTCCGTTTGAGTCAAGCGTGGGCCACAGCCCAACACGTTACAAACTATAACATTATATCGACTTTGAAATAATTCATTCCGAACACACGAGTTGTGATCATCACCGTTCGAGTGGTCGTTAAACTCATTTACAACCTTATACTTTAAATAACTCGACTAGTGTTTTATTTCGTTACATGCCATGAAAAACTAAATAGCTCGATATATAGATGTTAGTATAACACGGAATAACTAGAAACTCAACGTGAGTTTTATAACAAACGCTTTAAGTTATAAATCATTTTAATTGTTGAGCACATACAATGAAAAACAGATTTTCATATCTATTTGCATATAACTCGAAATGTTTTACCAAACTTATATAAGTCGTTAGACTACGAGACGATTATTTTCAAACACAAGTTTACAATCTTGTTAACACGAGGATTACTTACTACCCAAGAGCTCATATACACGAATTATTAACTTATCATTAACGATGATGAGAACTTTTCAAACATAACATTACTTTACAAAAAACTATATGTATGTATGGATATACATATACACACACCATCATATACACACACTTACTAATGTACACACTTGGAAATATATATACACTCACCTAACGACAACATTTCCATGTGTCGTCAACGTTTGACGTATGATAGTAAATGTCTTCCGTACGTAGTCGTCCGATTTTTGTCAATCCGGAAGCTTACTCGTCTTGATCTTTTTCTAATGTACACTTGTACACTTCCCAAGAGCCAATACCTACAAATGTTAAAACATTGTTCCAACTTAAATACTGCCACACCAGCAACAATAACATAAACTCTTTAAAACTCCTGAAGTTCTTGAATTTGGACTGTAAACTAAAACAAACGTTACTAATCTAGGTCGCCTGTTGGTGCTGAACACTGTCTGAACTATTTTGTGATCTGACTGCTATTAAGGTGAGTTTATAGCCCCGCACTATTTAAACTTGTTTTACTATTGGGGTGAGAAAATGCAAAACTATTTTATGGACCAAACTATTGTCTATGTTGTTACGTGGTTTAGCCTAAGCCCTGTTATGTCCCACTATGCCCAACTCATGGACCGTCAATTCTTGCTGGAAAGCGCGAATGTTATAAATAGATCTATTGGGAGTAACGTCCCCGTTCAGTTTGACCGGATAGGCAAACGAACGTATACCATGTCGAAAACCACAAGTGTCTAGGATAAACACTTGCCGGGCCTTGATATTTAACATGCTTCTGGAGCATGCACACTGTTACAGCTTCGGTTGCATGAACTTAGTGCTAACGTAATAGACTATATTTTTATATGGCATTACATGGGTTGTAATGTTCATATGCTAAACTCATGGTCCAACTGTTGATTGATAAACCTATGAACTCACCAACTTTTTGCTGACTTTTAGTATGTTTTTTTCAGGTGTTTAATCTGACTGATATGACAAGGTGGTGGCAAGGCAAGGGTCATAGACTACTGTCTGAATACTGTGGCTTTTAAACTATGACTTGTTTTTTGGCTGGGACAACTAAATTGTGGGCCTCACTTTATTAACTCAAACTATGTTGTAAATAATATTTTCTTGAAAGAATGAATTAAAAATGGAGTATGTATTTCGTTCGTTGTTACCTTATGTTGTGATTATCAATTTAGTAGTATTTTATGACCTGAATGCTTTCACAATACCAAATTTTGAGAGTGTTACAGATTGTGTTTCATAAGAATATGACATACACAAGAAACAATAAGAAAGGCGACATTATTATAGTACCAAACTAGCAATTATCAAGCATAAAGTGACCGATGATAACAAGACTTTGATTTGTATGTGTCAAAAATTGGTCCATACACAACATTAAGATACTAGACCCCGGTAGGTACGTCGATAATGATCTCACAAAATTGATAATTTCGATAGTTTTTTTTGTAAAGTCAATTTTTATTTGTTCTAAAGTTCAAATTTGTCTTTTCTAAACTTTATGACATTTTATTAATCGTGTTGTAACCTTGATGTGTTTGATTCAACGTTTGACTAATACTTAGCCGAAATGCTATATTGGTATACTAGATCACAAACGTGGTGTTTGTACTAATCAGCTTATTTTTTAACTTAGGAGCTTACGTGGTTTCGACTTAGTTTTTCTTTTCATCAGATCTCTTCCATTTTACTATATTTTATAAGCCTATATATTTCGGCTTATTTAATTTTAGTTTCAAGGGTTTGATAATTTTTTAATTTGCAAACTCTCATATAATTTTTTAAACTGGCTAGAATTGTTACCAAGGGTGTGTTTGGTAAAAGTAGCATTGAGAGGTGAGCATTGAGAGGTGAGCAGTAGCTACAACTCACAGCCCACCGCTCACAGCTTCTTAAAGAAGCATTGGAAAAATGAGCATTCCTAAAAAATCGCAAAGCTCACCGCTGTTTTGCCAAACGAACAATAAAAATCAAAAAGCTCATTGCTCACCGCTCATCGCCCCAAAAAGCTCCACGCCAAAAATAGCCCAAGTTTGAAATATACTATTTTTCTGGACGCCAACAAAAACCGATATAAATATAGGACGTTAACAACAACGAGACAAATAATATCACAAAGAATGTACATATATCCCTTTGATTCGTTATGATGTTGCATGCACAAAGGTTTTCTATAACTTACAAATGCAGTAGTGATTGAAAGGTTGTCTTTGATACACAAACTTCGGTTGAATGTGACCATTTCTACTCATTCATAAGCCAAATTTATATTCTAGCCATGTATCCAGGGACGGAGCCAGATTATGGCCAAGGGGCACACTTTGATAACTTTTAAAAACTACACTACAAATCGGTTCATTAAGAAGGTAAATTACAAATATAGACAAATATTTTAGAAAATTTAAACTAAAAGTTTTTCACTAGGGGGCACGTGCCCACCCTGCCCCCTCATGTCTCCTTCATTGCATGTATCGTATCTATCGATCAAGCAACTTCTCATTTTGACCACTCGATTGTTTGGTTTCACCAACCACTTCCGTTTTCTAGCAAAACATGTCCAGAAAAAAAGTTTCAACGAACTGCTTTAAATAATAAGGTATATTCATCGAAACTCATTTTGGTCATATCAACAACAAAGATAACATCAACAATAATCAATTCTGTCAGAGCGAGCTATCCGGGAGTTAATATGTACACAATCACACCTATATCCGAAGGTAACGAAACTGCTTTCACAAAAACCTCCGACAGATATGTGTATATTGGTCCTCTATACTTGATGAACTTCCAAAGAAGTTCCTCCAATCAATTCAAAGCTTAAAAAGTGTGTGGCTAAAGTAGAAATAAAATTGTAAAAGACATGCTTAAATTGCATAAGAGAAAACTGAGTTATAAATAAGCATATTAACTTTGACTAAAATCTAAGTCGCAAATTTACGTCCATATTTGATTCTTCATAATCATGTAGGAGTAAAATTAAATCAGTTTTATATTTACTGCTGAACTTTATTATTTACGACACTCACAAATAAGTATTGTATAATACTATTTCGACAGAAATTATATAACTTTTTATCCTAGTTGACCCCTTAAAAAACGAGCCAACAGCTTGGATTGGTTGCATTTGTACTCCATTTTAGCATACCAATAATTATGAAATAATATATGAGCACATATCCATAACCACAACAATTATCGAATACAACATTTAAATATTTGTCATTGAATTCAACAAAACATCACGTACATAGAGTTTACTTAGTTACTTATCTATACTACGTATATAAATATAAAACATATTTGCTTAAAACTTAATAAATTTAAAAAATAAGTAATATCGTTAGACTAAAATATCTTACCTATAAACGGCAATACAGTCTATTAAATATTTAAATACATAAAACCACTAACTTTTGTTAATCTCATTTACTCCACACCCATATATACATAAAAAAAATAAATACACAAACCGACGCTATTATTTATCGCCGCCGCTATGCACATGTAATCGACTAATATTTTATAAATGACTAAAAGATTAAATATATGTCAGAAGTTGTCTTAAAAGTAGTCTTCTTACTTTCGGGTAAAAGTATGTCTACTGTCATATATCCTCATACCACTTCACGGCATGATTAAGTATTTGGTGCTCGTATAAAGAATGAAGTATGAGAAATTTGTACAGGGCCTTGCAATACGAAATAGGTGAAAGTAAGCCCAAGTCTTATTGGGCTATTGTCCGATAAGAGTATAAGACCCAAAAACTTCACATGTTTAACTAGTTACCAGGCAAACTGATACCATCATAGTTTCGTACCATGATCGAAAATAACATACCTTATTTAACTTGGTTTGAACGATCATATATGGAAATGGAATGGTTATTTATTTTATTTTTTAATAATAAATGCTTTAATAAACATAGGGTTTTGCTAAACAATGCTTATTGGACAATGATTAATACAACAATTAATATAAATATAAAAGAAAACTTAAACTTTATTAAATAAAAAGTACATGAGTATGTTTGTCAAAATTAGCTGTAAGCTCTATGGTGTAAGCTGTAAGCTGTAAACTGCAAAGCTGTTAACATGAGCTACAAGCTGTATCTTTTTTTCAATAAAATTGTTTGGTAAGTTAGCTCTTAAATGTAAATATAAGATGTAAAATGACATAAAAGGACATATTTATAATTGTAAACAAATGTTTGGAGGGTATATCAGTAATTTAAAGTTTTAACAGCTCCAAGATGTTTAAAAAGCTTCATGAATCAGCTTTTCATTTAGAAGCTATTTATTTAAAATAAAAGCTTGAAGTTATTGTATCCAAACGGAGCTATTTATTTTAGAGAATATTATTTTTTAACAAAAAGCTAAGATCTCCTCCAAAAAGCCCCTTAAACAAGCCCCATATATTTAAGTTAATTTTTACGTTCATTTATTGTGTATTAAATGAATAACTACATTAAATATGAAAAAAAACAAATTATTTATTACGCTTTAGGCATTGGTCAGTGAGCATTATTTAGCAAAACTCATAAACATAATTTGTTATATATAAACAACCCATTACTCATATGCGATCATATTGGAAAAAAAAGGTCGATTCTTCTATATCAAGATTATAAAAGTTTCGATCACATTCATCATAATTCTATAATGTTGGATTTTATTCATGGAAGAAAAAACACATATGCACACTTTTTCTTTTTTTTTTTTTTTTTTTTTTTTTTTTTTTTTTTTGTATATATGAATTTTGAACTTTCACTACAAAAAAATGTCATTTATACTTTTTTTTTACTCACTAAAAAAGTGTGTAAAATATTTTAGGTTTGTTGACATTTATAATTGTGTAAATATTAGTAACATAAATAAGTGTGAACAAATTTTGAAAAGCTAAAAAGTATCCGCTCTTATATTTGTTTCAAAAAGTTCACACGTATAAGTGTGAAGAAATCTAAAATTTGTCCACAATTATAAATGTGCTTATTAATTTGTAACACCAAAATCCTCCACACTCCCCATTATGTGGAGAAATTGTGTTACAAATAGAGTACGCACTTGACGAATTTAGAGTTCTCCACACTTATGTGTCTATTATTTTTTTTTTTTTTTTTATTTTTTAATTTGAAACAAATATAAAGGTTATGTTTCTTTTTCACATAAACCTCAGTCAGATGCGGTAGGAGCTTTGAACCAAAAAGTGTGTTTGTTTTTTCACTGTCATTAATAGGCCATCAGATACGGTTAAGATTTAAAATGTTTATTTTTCTCTATTTATTAAGAGCCAATAAGAGGCTAAAAACTTCTATTGAACTAAATGTTGAAGGGTGTCTTAACAACTCTTAATGCCTCATATTTTTTTTTCTTTGTTTCCTTATTATATATTTTTTGTTCTTGTTTCGACTTCTCCACTCGTATAGAAAGCATCTTTAAAAAAATCACTGCATATTTTTTGTTAAATAAAAAGTGTACAATATGGCAGAAGTTATGGGTAACAATTCGTATTGAAACATTATAACATAATCCAAACACATTTTAACGGGTCGAGAATGTCAACCCAAACATGACCCCTTATTAAACGAGTTACTCACGTCGACCGCCCATGTAACCACAACCATAATTTACCTATTGTTATGTCGATGTCAAGTCGTGTTTTGTGTTGGGTGAAAAAATTTCATGATAATCTAATAAATTCTGACAACTTTTTACAAAAACAAACACATTATATGAGATTTAGATTTCTCAGCTTTTCATTCACATTAAGATGTAATCAGATTCATAAATTTAAGCCACATATTCAGATTTAGATGTACGAGTTAGATTGAGATTTATAATCTCTTAATAAACAAACAACACCTTATGGATACTCTTTTGCTTTTCAAATTTGTTCATATTTATTTATTTAACCATTTTTTTACACATTTATTAATGTTAATAAACTCAAAATATTTTACACACTTTTTAAAAGTGTGTACAAAAAGTGTGGAAAAACTAAAAATTTTCTTTGTAGTGTTTATTCTAGTATAAAAAAAAAAAAATACATGTCTACAGTTTTACAAGGTAACAAATTAAGATATACACAGTTTTTCTTTACGAAAAGCATCACATTGATTTAACTTAATTTATCTAAAAAAATCCTAACAAAAGATAATCATCGACTCCGCTTTGGGTTGTGGGGCTTACTTCCTAGCCCTTAGCCCTACTTCCTAGCCCCAGTGGGAGTAGTGACTAGCGTTATAGGTCGTTGGGCGGCCGGAAGGTTGCCACGAGTAAGTCAGTTTGGGGGACCGAAGGCAGTTCTCCGTGGACCGGACACGTAGCTTACCGAATCAGTTGCGACACGGATGGGAATGCATGCTACGAAAGATAGGGTCGAGTCTGATACATCAACCGTCTACTCACATATACGGCCAACATGAAAGAGATAAATTGCGGTATACGAACAATTTTTCGTTTTGAAAAACATTATAATCAGACGAACAGAAACCTCGTATCGCAGTCCATGCTCCTATGATCATACAATTCTCGGTTGTTCTTATCAACTAAGAGCTTATTGGAATACTTCTTTCGATGCTCAATTATGTGATAAAATGTGCATGTGAATATCCATATTATTGTATCTCATGTATATTTATTTAAGAGTTATATTTTTAATTTAGAGTAAATTACACGGATGGTCCTTGTGGTTGTCGTTGACTTTCACGTATGGTCCTTTGACTTTATTTTTGCACTCACAGTCCCTAACTCAGAAACTACTAACACAGATGGTCCCTTGACCAAACGTTCGTTTGGTCAAACCGTTAAGTTGTATAATTGTGAGGGTATTTTTGTCCGAACACTGTATCTCTTCCCTGTATGTCTTTCCCCAAACACAACTTTCCAACGTGTGGCATATCTTTAACCACAATCACATGATCCATACTCACCACATTTTCATTTCCATAATCTCCCAAAATTGCATTTCATCACACAAAAACAAAGACCAATCCACCATGAAAGCTCTCAGAGCTCCATCCCTCTTTCCCATCCTTCACGATTCAACTTTTTTTTAAAGTAAAGAGAAGAAAAAGCCATCAAATTTATAGTTACTCTACATCAGATAAGGCATAACTAAGTTTACTAGATATATTTGTAACTTTGAGTAAGAGTTGATAGTCGAAGGTTTTGCATATGTGAAAGTGTGGCAGAGGTGATGGGGACACCATTTTTAATTTGTTTGATTTTCTGCTCAACATTCAGTACATATCCGTCTGAGATCTTATCAGTAGCTTCGGATTTGTTTTGGTGTTGGAATAGGAATTTGTTATTTGACCGGTTGGTCTTGATTTGGATTTGGTTGAGGTTGTTTGTGACCGAGGGTGTTTAGCCGAAACCTAAGGTCTCGCTGGTGCAGTGGTTGTTGTGGATGTTGAAGATGATGTTGATGGTGGTGGCCCCTCACAATTATACAACTTAACGCCTTGACCAAACGGACGTTTGGTCAAGGGACCATCTGTGTTAGTAGTTTCTGAGTTAGGGACTGTGAGTGCAAAAAAAAAGTCAAAGGACCATACGTGAAAGTCAACGCCAACCACAAGGACCATCCGTGTAATTTACTCTTTAATTTATAGGTATGACAAATACGAAAAAAAAACAAGGTTGCATTAAGTGGTTAACACCATTTCCTTTGGAGACAAAGGTCAAGCGTTCGATCCTCAGCCCTTGCAAGGCCGGAGGTCCTTTTCTACCCTTGGTAGAACATGAAGCAGCCTCTCTAATTTAGGTAGGGGTAAAGCAGTCTACGTCTCAACCTCCATTGGGAGTTACTTTACTTTACTTTTTTAGGTATGATAAATACAAATAAGAATTTTGATACATCGCGAGTAACACCTGAGCCACTTGACATCGAAATGGCACAAGCAGAAGTACTTGTACCTGAGCCGCAATACCGATTCTCTAACATTAAATCTGACCTCCTAGGTGTTACATTATCTATGCTAGTAAGTTCGATTATACTCAAAATAGATTCGTCAAATATAAGTTCTAGTATTATCCTAGCATGCTTGGTCCTTAACTTGTATCTATAGCAACGCTAAGGTGAACCCATTAAGGTTTATTTGTGTTAGAGCACTTGAGGCGTCATACTATGTCGGTTTACTGATAATGCCATTGATTAGTGTATTGCATGTGTTTCCACACGCAAAGTATGTAGTAGTTTGGACTTTGGAGCATGTTGATAGCCGCGTTAATTTTCATCTTTAATGGGTGTGGTATTCGTGTGTTACGGGTTGTGGATTGATCAAGCATGGAAGTATCGAGGGGCTGGGAGCAATGATGCGTGGTGTACCGTTTAAACGAAGTCTTCAACCCCGGATCACATTTTGTTATTTTGTATCGCGTTTTAGTACATTTGATTCAATGTTTATTAGTGGCAGAATTATCTTTCGTAATCATTAGTACATGGAAGGCATCGTTTTTTTGCGAGGGCTGATAATAAAGCTTTACAGACAAAGCAAGGCATATGATATAATTACATCTCTTAGCATAAAAAGGCATTAGTTCGATCAACAATTATGCTGAGACAATAGCCACTCCTATTACTCTATGTACATAGCAACTTTGTATTATGTCTTTATATTGTCGAAATAACAACTAATCACAAGACTTACCACCACCTCGACCCCATTTGACTAAAATATTGCCTCCAGGTATCGATTATGATGTCTACGATTGAACTCCAAAACACTACCATAGGTCCGATCCGATATGCCAACAAACAATGCTTCAGCATCTGGACTAAACGATATCCCGCCAATTTCACCAAACACGTCAATTTCCTGTCCCGATCTGTAGTCAGTTTGTGAGTCGAATATGTGAACAAAGTCTGCTGGTTCAGCTATGGCCAGGTATCGACCATCTGAGCTGAACCTTATGGCTCGGATTGCACCCATTCGTCCCTTGAGTACCGCTAATGATTTTGATGGATTTCTTATGTCCCATAATCTGCAGGTTGTGTCTTGGTTCCCGGTTGCTACTATCTGTCCGTTTGGATGCCATGCTGAGGCGAATGAGTAGTCTAAATGACCTTTCAATTTGTTGATTTCCTGTACGATTGATTTACCACGCTTTATTGTTACTAATGTTGAACGGGTTGCTTATTGGCATTTAATATTGATGATTAAAAAGGGGGCTTACTTTTCCTGATTGAGCATCGGCTAGCAAGCATTCTGTACTGTCACCAAGAACAGCTAATAATTTACCATCGGGGCTAACAGACGTATCCTGCATATACAACATAGTAGTGAGGATGATAGTATGCTTATAGGAGGCAGTTTCCACATTTACTTATCAATGGGTCAAACATGCAAACAGGTGGAAAGTCGTCCAACATGTATTTTGAATGCGAACAGCCTCCTAAACTGTTTGACTGTAATTTGGATCATTATTGAAATATTTTAAGCCATGAGAGTGATGGCATTTCTTAGAGGTGACAAACTTGACCCATTCACTTATCAACTGGGTCATACATGTCCACGGGTCAAAAGTTGTCCAAAATGTAAATTAAACGCATACTCCAAATTGTCTAATTCAGAATAACAAGAAACTAGTTCTATCGTAATCATATCTTTACACTAGGTACTTCTAGAAAGAAAAATTCTAAACAGACCAGTTGGACCAAATCAACATAATTGGACCCATTTTGACCCAAAACTGTTTAACAAGCAGTCAACCCCCAGATCTGCCCAAATTGCCACATCTCACATTTTATTGATAAATTTCATGCAGTAAAGGTAGGAGATACTCACATTAACGGACCAGGGGAACGAGAAGTTATCAACACAAGCAAAACTCTTCGCGTCAAACACCCTTATGAGTGCATCATTGTTAGCAGTCATAACTCTCATTGCACCACTGCAAAAGAAGAAATTGGTCAACACCATAATAGAAATTAAAAAAGCAATGAAATTCTTCAGTAGGTGTTTAGATTTGTATTATGCAACTGATTATTCAGTATTATATGTTCGGATAGGCTGATTATATAAAAGTAAAATCAAAGCAACTCCCAATACCGTCTTCCACGGGTTATAGGTCCCAATACCGTCTTCCACGGTGTATGGGGAGGTTGAGACGTAGACAGCCTTACCCCTACCTTAGGTAGAGAGGCTGCTTCTGGTTCTACCAAAGGTAGAAAGGACCTCCGGCCTTGCAAGGGGTGAGGATCGAACCCTTGACCTCTGTCTCCAGAGGCAAGGGTGTTAACCACTTGATCCAACCTTGCTAGTCGTATATGTTCGGATAGGCTGATTATATAAAAGTAAAATCAAATTACCCCTCGTTTTAGCCAAACCTGGTAGGATTTTACTCCCATTTGGCAACCACATAAATCAAATATTTGTCTCACTCTTAACTTTTTAACTTAACGAACACGACCAATCTCCATGTTTAAAAACTCATTTAATTACAAATAATTATCACTTTCAATTTCTAAAACACAGGGCCAAACACCTCGTTACAACTATAAACTGAAATTGAAGACCGACCTTGAACTGTAGGAGATGTCCACAGAGTTGGTTATGGCAGTTTCATCGGTTGCAATTTTTGTGGCAAAGGAAACTCCGGGTTTGTTCAGATACTATTAAACATCGACTAACAGTTAGAAACTCAAAACCACTTTTGCTTGTTGCATTTAAACTATTAAAGAATTTAGAATAAAGTACCTTGCAGATTAGTTCACCATGAAAACCACCAGCAACAATTAAGTCATCCTTAACAGCCATAGTGCTTACTTGTACTCGAGACAGTGAACGAGAAAAAGATCCAGGATACTTCTGCATTGGGAAGATATTACGACTAGAGTTAGTAATTTAAAAAATGAACAAATTATATAATAGTAGCCAAGACATTGCTTACCAAAGTAGGTAATACAGGCATAGCAACATTTATGACTTCCTTGCCCCTTTTGAGAAGTGAAGACCAATGCATAACCGAATAGTTTTGCATAAGGTAGAGATCGTGCTTTGAGGTTGCCCATAAGAGATTCCTTAACTGGAAGCATGAACCAAAGGCAATTAGGTTTGCACATCAGCATGAGTGAAGTTTATACTCTCGTGACAAGAAGTAATGAAAACGCTCCTTTATTTAACAACACTGGTAACACACATGCATGATGCAACCAAAAAAGGTCATCCATCTCAATCGGAATAATTATAAGTTTGCAATGGCTGGCCATCTAAATCAAGAAGTATGACATTTCCTAAACCCGATGGACATCTCGAGGCCTAACTATTCTATTCACATGTATATCCTACAAAAACTTCGGTGTCGTTTGTTTTTTGTGATTTTGAAGCACTTTTTTTTCTCTAGTGTTTTGTGAATCTGAAAATATACTTCTTTTGTCAAATGATACTACAATGTTGAAGTGCAAAATATGCAATCTTGATATTTCGTTGTGCCGTGAGCCATCTTTAATATAGAAAAACGTGCTTTCAAGACGCCATAAGCACGTTTGATGACGTTTCAGAAAGGTTATAATAAAACTGCTTATCTTCATAGGGGCGTTTTGTATTGTTTATTAGAAATTTTTATCTGATGAGCTTTTTCCAGTGTTTGTATACACGCAGTTTTGAATGACTATTTTACGTTGTAATTCCATAAATAAGCAAAACTGCCAAACACTCAAAATGGAATTATCACATTTTGTTACCAGAAAAGCCAATCCAAACACCATATACATATACAGATTAGGAGTTGCTTGATTAAATGAGTTGCCATATCAAAATTCATACAAAATCCATGATACTTTCAAAATGTAACATTTTTCTAACAAAAAAGGTCACAAAATCAATGATATATAATAGAGTCAATAGCACTAAAAAAGCACCCAAGATCCAAATTTTAACATACCAACAACCTTAAATGATGAAATGGGTATCTAAATATCATGGGTTAAAGGTCAAAACACCAATTTTTAACAAACCCGCAACATTAAAACATCACAATAGCAACACACAAACAAAAGAATGAAAAAAAACCCTATGATTCCCTTTTGATGGTAGCGGCGGTGGCAGAGATGGCTTTCTATGGTACTCAATAATATAAAACAACACCTTAGATAATCGGACCAATTATGGGTACTCAATAATATAAATCGCCTTCTATGTTACAACTAAGTCTCCTAAAGGGGACATATTAAATGCAACTATATTAACTGAACTGTAAATAATAAAGAGCAAGTAACTGCCAGCAGCCCTGAAGTGTCGGACAAGATGAATGAAGAGAAGAGGGGAAGCATGGACACCCTCTTGGATATACAAATCTGAGTACAAAAGCATCATCATGTATCCGTGACATTATTTTATGCAATTTCCTTACGTCACCTAATACAATCTATAATTAGTGAAAGATGAACTTGAGACATGACCCCCTTCAACAACCACAGAAATTAGGCTCAGCCTGACTTAGAGAAGTCACTACACAAAATGGTATTCTAAAGAAACAAAAAACATAAAATGCCGTAGGCTACTAAAAAGAATATAATGAAAAATGGAAGGGCAAAACCACGTGTTCATAGATTTAAGATACACCCATGAAGCGTCCTCACCGATGCATGAGTGTGGATAAAAATAAAGCCGCATAGGAAAAGTGGACAATAAATAATCACTCAAATGGTCGAATCGGTAAATATATAATCACTCACAAGGTCATACTAGTTTTTGAATTCCAAACGACTAAGAGAATACATGTAAGAAAAAATGAAAACATAGAATTATTTTCAAAATATTGCTGAACTGGGGATGCAAGGATGGTAGGGTTTAACTGGAGTAGCACAGCGTGCTTCATCATTCACACAACAAAGAAAAACTATTTTGATCACCTATCTCAAGACGTAAAGAACGACCTTGACAGAATAGTTAATACATCGTCTCACTCCGTAACGGATATAAAGCAAAGTAAAAAAGCATAAGCACGTAAGCAACTTATAACTTTTCCAGATTATCGGGCTACAAACCTGGTAAGTGAAGCGTCTAAGCACAAATTTGTTATGCATGTTAACTTAGCACAAGGAATATCAATGAACTAGATTATAGATGCTCAAAACTAGCTTTAGTTACCCTTCCAATCGCTAAAATATGAAAAAAGTGTCTACACGAGACAAAATTTTCACAAATGTTAGAATATGTCCCTACCATACGATATTAAGAGCGGCCTTATCCACATGCTGCTTGATATAAATAGCACCCTGCTTCTATGGCTGAAACAAAAATGATTCAGTTGTCCCAAACATGCATTGTTAAACATAAGCATTAACCCGTATTAAATAGCCAAAAAGCAGATGTCTATTACATAACTAAACCAACCAGCTGCGGAATTAGGCAAAATCAAACAGTGAAAACCAGTTATACATGTTTAAATAAAATGACTATTCCCGTTCTACCGTTATAGTTAAAAAGCTAGTAGGGCTGTGACAACAGAGAAGAATGATGTTTTGATGTTTCAAATGATATTATCAGAGCTACTCAATTGTTACCAAGTCTACCAACTCCATGCTAACAGTTATTATCATTTTTATGTTATTTGACTATAAAAGATCATTCAGTCCCTCATCATTTTATGTTATTGTTGAGAGCATGATGATGGCCACATTTGGTAAAACGGCCAAAATTATTTAACAATACATAACACCATCAGGATCGATATCTGCATCCAAATCTTTGTTAGGATATAAAACTTGAGCATTCAAAAATGAACCGTGAAAGAATCGATGATGTAAATGAAATGCATATCTCAGAAAGCCAAGTTATACCTCCCCAATGCTTCCATGAACATAGCTTACGAAATGGTCAGCTATGAGCCATTTTAGGATTGCACCTTTGATACATAGATCTCGTGATTTTATTTAATACTCTCATGACATAAGGGAACTTATTTTTATCTGCACAAAAATGATTTTGGTAAATACAGGACCCGGCTCAACTGAGCCGGGCTAAAACTATGCATTAGAAGAATCAAGCTCATTTCTGTCACTGTCAAATAAGCTTTCACAAGCAAATGACCAGCAACAAATAGAGTACAGTGCTATATTCTATGGAAAAGCTAATGCAAAGGTAATAGATGCAAACAGACTCTGGTGAGTCAAAGATGTGGTCAAAATCATCACTAAACTTTAAGTTTAGGTTAATTTGCCATCCATATCCTAGTGAAACGGAGGATGTTCACCAAAATATAGCGTAACACACTCACAATAAATTGCATATGAGCATTTGAAAATAAACCCTGAAAGAATCGATGATGTAAACGTAATGCATATCTCAAAAAGCCAAGTTATACCTCCCCAATGCTTCCAAGAACATAGCATATGAAATGGTCAGCTGTTGGGAACCAACATGAGAAATTTCAGGATTGCACCTTTGAAACATAGATCTCGTGATTTTATTTATTACTCTCATGACATAAGGGCACTTATTTTTATCTGCACAAAAAGGATTTTGGTAAATACAGGACCCGGCTCAACTGAGCCGGGCTAAAACTATGCATTAAAGGAATCAAGCTCGTTTCTGTCATTATCAAATAAGCTGTCACAAGTAAATGACCAGCAACATATAGAGTACAGTGCTATATTCTATGAAAAAGCTAATGCAAAGGTAATAGATGCAAAGAGTCAGGTTGAGTTAAAGACGTGGTCAAAATTATACTAACATTCAAGTCTAGAATACATTTAATTAGCCATCCATATCCTAATGCAACGGAGGATGTTAACCAAAAAATATCCGTAATACACTCGCAAAAATAAAATGCATATGAGCTAGTGCACCGCATGGAAAGTGCCACAATGATCAAATTAGACACATTACATAAATAAGTTGTGTACCCACACAAAACTAAATAAAAAATAAATAGTGAATGGATAATAGAGAAAAGTAGTAAACAAACTTAATCCTCGTAAAGTAAGCTACCTATAACTAGTACAAGTCTATTCATAATGTGATGCAATTCATTGATGACGGGATGAAAAAAGAACACCTATAAAAAGTAACGCATGTATTGATGGTACTTCAATACCACACAATTTCAACATAATGATAGACTACAAAGCACTCCACACAAGCATAAAAAGTAAACTTAAACAACAGTGAAATTCTATACCTGAAAATGCACGACTGTCGGCTTGACAAGCCTTGTGTTAAACTGAAAGTCGTAGAAAGTGTGGCCTTTGTCTACTATCTTGCACTCCTGTCAACAATATCATTATAGAAAACACAAATTTAGAGTATGCTAAGACAACGTATTATGAAAAACAACAAAGTGTAAACAAACAAACCTTGTCTAAATCATCATGAGAGTTGTCAAGGTTCACATAGTTTTTGTATTGCAACAATCTTGATTCACGATACTTCTCTCTTGTGAAATTGAGCCTCTCCCAAGGAATCCCTTGTATATCTTTGCCATTTCTAGCTTCCTCAGCTGACGTATCCGTCGTCGGCTTGCTCTAAATTTAAAAAAAAAAAAAGAAAGGGTCAATCAATCACCGAAAAACATCCTAAACGAAGACCAACAATCCAAAATCATTGTACCTGGTCAAAATCGTCCTCGAAATCTGAATCCATTGGATCACTGGCAAAAGTCGTAGGTGAGTTGTTATTTTCAAAAGAGTTGTCTGCAAATTCGTTCATATTGTAATACTCGTCATCAATCACATACTCAAGTTGTTGGTTCTGAAGCTGCGCCATATTGTCCTACAAATATTAGGCACTTCTTTAAAAATCTACACGGGATTGCTTATTGAGACTGCTTATCGCCAGATAAACAGATTTGGTAAGCAATCCTAAACACATCAAAACTGTTCTCAAAAAGCAATAAACTGAGTATTGCTTAAAAATATCCCCAAAACATAATCAGAAGAACAACTACAACAAAAGGTACAAATTGACTAATAAAGAGGGTGTCTGGGATTGCTTAAAAATAAGCAGTTTAAAGTGTTTGTATCATCCAAAGTGCTTCCGCTTATTATGGGAAAAAAGCACTATCGATAAGCATGCTGGAATATGCTTATTTCTAAGTGCTTATTCGATTATATGAGATTATGATTACCCTTCTTCAAGTTCAATTATATCTAACCTAAAACCCATTATAAATGGATCAGATCGAAAATTCAATACATAGCACTTTTTTGGTCTTATTGATTTTTTTTACAAAATAAGCAAAACCAGACACTATTTTCTGAAGTGCTGTTTATTAGCTAAACAAATTAATTAAGCTTAAACTAGTACTTCAAAAACAGATTATATTATTAATCGTATTACCAACCGATTTAACTACCGTAAAAAACTATTTACTGCATAAACAAAGACAGTAATTAACTTTTTACATTCATTTTCCAGAACGATATTTATTTGGAATTAGGGGTGTTTGTTTAAGCTGATATGTGGGCTCATGGGCTTATTTGATTTCGGCTTATATTTTATAAGCCCAAATTTCCTGTCTTAAACTCTCAAAATAAACTTTATATAAGCTCACAAGTCTCAAAATAAGCTGGAAAAATAAGGCTTATGAAATATAAACCGAAAAACAAATAAGCTCATAAGCCACATATAAGCTTAAACAAACGCCCGCTTACCTGTTACTACACAAGTTCAAAAAAAAAAAAGAAAAAAAAAAAACTTTAAACTAGAAAAAAGTTACTGCAAAAAACAGATGATTAATAAAATTACCTAATCAATCCAATTTAACAAATTTATTACTGCATACACAAATAATTACTGTATATATAAATTCATTTTCCACAAATATAAACATCTTGTTAATCAGTTAACTTATAAAATTCAATTTATTATCATTAGTACAAATTAACTAGCAGTAAAACATTTATTACTGCATATAAAAATAATTACTACATATTAAACAGATGATTAATCAAAAGTAAAGTAAAGTAACTCCCAATACCGCCTTGCAAGGGTGAGGATCGAACCCTTGACCTCTGTCTTCAGAGGCAAGGGTGTTAACCACTTGATCCAACCTTGCTCTTAAACAGATGATTAATCAGTTTACATAAAATTAAACTAATTACAGTAAAACAAATAAGTAGTAACTTATAAAATTCAATTTATAAATTAGCTAAAGAAACTAATTAATCAGATTATCTAAAATTAAGATGAATCAGTAAACATAATAATCAGTTGAATATATAATTAATTATACCTATAAAAGAAAAGTGATGGGTGATTGAAAGTTAATGAAATGTGAAGAGTGTGGAAGGAGTAAATTAAATTAAAGGGGTTGTTGGTTATTTATAGAAGAAGATGGGCGGTTGGTTGGTTGGGTGGGTCCCACAAATACGTGAATGAATGGGGTGTGTGGACCCTTGTCGTGTGGGACTCACTCGTGTCGTGTGTGACTTGATGGTTGCATTGCCTTGCATTGGCTTGAATTTTAAAATAAGTTACTGAGTACTGTATTTTATAAAATAAGTTTTGTTTATTGCACAATTTTATAAGACCAAGAGTAGCGTAAAAAGAGTGGGTTGCGGCAAATGTTGACACTTGGCAGTGAGAGAAGAAGGGCGTTGAAGCAAAATTGGGAGTAATGGTTGATGAAAAAAAAGGGCGTTGAAAGATCTCATCAGTTGTTTATTTGTTTATTTCTCTTCCACACAAATATCATATCTCTTCAAAGATAAGCTACTTTTACTTTATCTCCTCTGTATCTTCTCCACCCAAACCAAACATCATCTTCAAACAGATCTTCAAACTTTTATCACCATCATCTTCAAACTTATCACCATCATCATCAACACTCACACCATAAAAAAAAAAAAAAAAAAAAAAAAAAAAACTTCAAACTTTTATCACCATCATCTTCAAACTTATCACCTTCCTGTTGTTGACACTGCTGTTGACAAAGATCCATTTCTCTTTTATTTTGTTTTAACTTCTATTTTAAAGAATAAAAATGAATAAAAAATCAAACATACAAACTTCAACGCCCGTTGATGCATCAACGCCTGTTGATGCATCAACGGGCGTTGATTTTTTTGGGATTCAACGGGCTTCAACGCCCCATGAGGTGGAACAACGGGCGTTGAAGGGGCAACTAAGCCCACTTCAACGCCCCACTACTCTTGGTCTAAAAGCTTTTATACTCTCTCCGTCTTAAATTAATAGTTACTCTTTTTATTTTGAGTTGTCTCAAAATTATTGTTTATTTTCAAATATAGTTATGAAGAATGTAGTAACTTTATTATATTGTACCTAATGATACTAAAAATTACAAAGATCATTCAAAGATTTAATTAATTGCATAAAGGTAATATTGTCATTTTTCAAAAAAAGTAAGAGAGAGAATGCAGTAATTATTATATTTTCTTAAACTGTGTGTTTTTTATTGGGGGACAATAATGTTGGGACGGAGGAAGTATAAGCACACGTCAGTTAAAACGGGCTTATAAAGGCTTATAGTTAGTCAAATTACTTAAATAACTTTCAAAATATACTAGATGATGATTAAAAAAAAAAAAAAAAAAAAAAAAAAAAATTGGATGATGATTAAAAAAAAAAAACTTCTCAAAAGAAGAAACAAATACAAGGTACACACAAAACAAACAAGTGTTAGTCGTTAACTCCTAATTGATTAATCAGTGATACTAGATCGTGAACCTAGACACGAACTGAAACTACCGGTATAACTTGTGTAATTGAAACTCTTTATTGCACCGAAAGTTGATCAAGATCAATAAGTCGATATGTATGTCAATAAGCGTTTGATTACTACACTCCAAAGCTTATGGAATTTAGCTTGGTATAAATTAGCTAAAAGCTTTTTTGTTTTATTGAGACAATATTTTTGTTTGTGAACGTACTACGTGATTAAGATTGATGTGATGACTACTAGACAACAAAGTGGAATGTGGAACGGGTTGTCGACTATCGTCATTAACAAATTGTCGAGGCGTGTGGTCCATCTTCGACGAGTACGATGTTTTAAGTATCTATGTACGTGATTGATGTTAATTATCACAATTACAAGTTTATGCATATCCTAACGGTCCCTAAACCATTTAACTTTGTTTGGATTCTTTCTTTAGCGGAAGCGTCATTGTTTTGAGAAGAAAAAAAAGTTTGGATCGTGTAGAATTGTACTTCTTGCAACTTGATGATGTGCTACTTTTTGTCAAAAAATATATCATATATCGATTTCACGGTTGGAAATGTAGTTTGAATTCACTCAAGGAAGTAAGTAAACTCTTCTTTAACAAGCTTTTTTTTAGTATTGAAGTTAATACATATAAGCTGAAATGGAATTACATAGAGGTTTAAGTCAAACGAGCAACAATGTTTTAACAAGTATAAGCTAAAAAGACAATCATTTCAATTATAGTGGACACTCATTTCATGTCTATGTGGCATGAATAGATCATAATTCTTGAACATCTTTACAATTTTCATACATTTAATGCATGTATTATATAGGACATTTTATGAGTTTGTTAAGGTTTATATCATAATAAATGTAGGTTTAAAATATTAAAAAGTCTAGAAATAATTAATGTGATATTTTATAGAATTTAGATCCTTTTAAGTTCATATAAACATGACCGGTAACGTTCACTCACAATCAAAAAGAAAATTGGGTCTCTCAATAGGTCTTACTATTTTATTTATGAATGAACATTATCGGTCATGTTAATATAAACTTGAGAGGATCTTAATTTTATTTTATACGAGTAAATCTTTTAATGACATGACAATTGGTCAATTAGATAAGATAATTTAATGTAAAAATAATTACAGATGTTTTAATAAACATCAATTTTGCCGCTGTTGTCCCTGCCGCCACTGCTGTCTTCTGCTCAGATCCGTTGCCATCCGGCCTCTTCTGCTCAGATCTGTTGTGGTCCGTCATCGATGACTTGCTGCTGCCTTGGGTTTAGGCTTTAGATCTGTTGGGTTTAGTTCTAGCTCCTAGGATGCTTAGTTTTTCTTCTTTGTATGTTTTTGTACTTTGTGTACTTTTGTGAAGCTACATCTTAACCAAAAGCTCACCTTGGTGATTCCCCCTACCCTTGTATGGTGTTGCTGTAGTCTATCACTACTGTTAAGGTGTATGTCTTCTTTAGGCATAGCTTGTTACCTTGTGTATTTTGTTTGGCAAGTCGGTTTCGATTTTGCCCATTATATTTCGATGTAACTTGTTATGTTCGAATTTCCTCCATTTGTGAGGTTTGGAATGAATTATCTGTTCAAAAAAAAAAAAGTTTTCTTAGCAAACAAATGCGTGAGGAACCGAATGATTCTAGATTCACCCATGACCCAACATGTCGACAAACATATGCATATTTGGACACGTCGAAAGGGTACTTCGGTAATTTTACAGATGCATAGTCCAAAACCTTGGTTTAACATGCATTGTCTTCACTAGACTGACTGACCATATCTCAAGCTTCCACGTGGTCACCTTGGACGAATAATTCATTTTGAAACGATATAGGATTTTTTGTAGGACCTACTTTAGAAATTGCTCGGAACCACTTGGATTGAAAATTACAAAAATTAAAGAATGAAAATAAATAAAAGGCAGGCTATCCTGACATCTCTTATAGGAAGTGTATGCAATCATTGCATGCATTAGATTGTTATACTGTCTGTTTCATGAATTTGTACGGTTGACCATAGAGGGTGTTTGTATAATATGCCCCTAAATAAAATAGAAAAGTTTGGTCGGAGATGAGACATTTCCGTCAAAGTAGCCAAGAAGATCAGGTTATTATTTTTCTGTTACTTTTGTTTAAGTTTTAAAGTTAGTTTTGTTTTGGAAACGAGGCTTTGTCAACTCGTGCGTTGCACCGATTATATCTAAGTGTTCATAACTTAATGGTTGGTACTAATTATGTTTTCACTATTTAAAATAGTTACTTCACTTTAAAAGAGTACATGTGAAGAGGTTTTTTGCAAGATGTTATATTTAAATGAGGCTTTTCACATGTAATCTTTTAATATGAATAAGTTACGTAAATTATTTTTGGCCTATTTATTTGGTACTTTTGTCATAGTGAGTTATAAAACCATTTGTACTTTGAGATATTTTGTTTTCAATGGCAGATTTCCAGATGTTAGAGAATTTAATGAATGTTGCTGGTTCTTCTAAATTGCATGATTGTATGCGTTTATGGTTTGTGCAACAGGCAGGTAATGGCGAAGAACCATACCATGATGGCGAACATGGAAGCTTTAGGTGCTCGTGGTGTTGCTTTGGACTCGCTAGATGCTTTGAGAAAGACTCAAGAGAGGCATCGGGTATTGCTTGAAAAGTTAAATAATTTGTTTTATCAAGCGAAAGTTGGTGTCTGTGAGGAAGAAGCTAATGCTATTAAGATGAATGAGTTTAATTAGTTGTTTGGTTTTATATATTTTTGTTGGTATTGAGAATTTTTAATGTTTTGTTTGTTTTCGTGTTTATGATATTTAAAATAAATATAAGTATCCATTTTGCTATTGACTCCATTGTTTATTATTTGAACTAATATTGTTTTAGTTATGGTTTTTTCTTTTTATTTATGATTGTAGTAATATTTTCATCATAAACGGAAAATTTTTAGATATAAATGTAAGGCTAAGTTATAAGCATTTTTATGAAGTTTAGGATGTTAATGGTAAGCATTGTGCAGGTGATGGGTTTTTTATGTAAAAGGTAAAGTGTGAGGATTTTTTTGTTATATTTGCAAATACAATTTTCAATACTGATATGATAGTTCTGCATGAGAAGATGAAGTTCCTGCATGAATTAATACTTCGGTTATGATTTTCAATCATTACTTCTCATTACCTATTTGTTGTCTCATTACCTCTTGGTTTTCTCACAATAATCTATCTTTTTTACTTATTTATACACATGATTATCACTGTTTAGGTTATAACCCTAAGAGTAAATTACACGGATGGTCCCTGTGGTTTGTCAAAAATTTCACGTATAGTCCCTCAAAGTTTAAAGTTGCATGTATCGTTCCTCTGACTGCAAAAGAATAACATCTATGGTCCCTGTGATGGATGTCCGTCTATTTCTCCGTTAAAGTTCATACACGTGATAAACATGTGAGGGTAATTAAGTCTTTTTCACTATGGTTTGACTAATACTTAAATAATGGTTTCTCCTTCCCAACATATCTTTTCTATCTTTTTTTTTCCAAACTCCATTAAATCCTTTTCTACCTCACTATCTTCTTTAGCTAATTTTCCATGGCCTGTTAAATTCCAACCACCATTTTTATGGGCAAACACTACAATCACTCCTCATTTTCATTTAAAAGAGAAAGATAGAACCATGGGCTGTTAAATTCCAACCACCATTTTTATGGGAAAACACTACAAACACTATAATTACTCCTCATTTAAATGGGAAAACAGTAATTGTTACAACCCGTTCAGGTGAAATTGGGTCAACTTGAATTGTATATTATTGTTAAAAACGCAAACATTAGCATACTCAATTGTTAATCACTAAACACTATAATGACTAGTAGTTGGAGCAGTAGACATGCCCACAAAATCCAACAAACCATCAACTAATCTTACAAAAAATTCAGAACAGTTGCTAATTCTAAGCAAAGCTATCATAAGCCTGCTAAACAAAATTGCTTACCAAGCCTCCACTTCTCCATTTTAACCAGAACCATTACAGGACAAGATACAAAAGCCAATTGTTGGAATTTACATCCTCATCTCCCATCTCCATCTACATCCTCATCTCCCATCTCCGTCTACACTCGCCACCACCACACCCGTCACCATCTCCACTCACCGTAAAACCACCACCATCACCACAGTTAACCATCACCATAGTTTATCAAGAAATTCATGGGTGGTTTATTTTTAGAGTATAGGTTGAATTAATTTTTGAATTAATTACCAAACCTTAAAAAATCCTAAAAATCCAATCTTTTTAATGATAAACTAAATAAAGATCCAATATTTCAAGTGGGTATTACAAATTTATGCATAAACTGAAAAGGGTCTTAAGGATTTTACCTTAAAAGTACTTAAAATTTCAAAAAAAAAAAAAAAAAAAAAAAAAAAAAAAAAAACCGATCTTTTTAATGATTTAAGCAAAAAAATCCAAGATTTCAAGTGAGTATTGCAAATTGATACAAATGCTGAAAAGGGTCTAAAGGTTTACCTTGAAAGTACCCAGATCTTTTGATTGAGCTTAGTTTTAGTAGCCTGTTGGGGCGTGTTTTTTTTTTAAATTCAGCCATAATAGTTGATGATCTTTCTGATCTTGTTTTAGGTGTCAAAGGTTGAAAAACAAAGATATCCTTAAACGTGTTAAAGGTGGTTGTGTTGGTGTTGGGTATGGTGATGATGAAGATGATGATGACGAGGTTATGTGTGAGTGAAGTGTTATTGATGAATCTGCTGATGATGATGTTGATGATGTTTGCATTTTTTGATGGATTTTGGGAAATAAAATTTGGATCGAAATCAGTGTTGCTAGTGTGTGTTTTAGTGTATGTGTGTGTTGGTGGATCGATACTAGAGAGACAGTCATGCTAATTTTTATTATTTAATATTCAGTCATGTACTTGGGGAAAAAGACTTAATTACCCTCACGTGTTTATCACGTGTATGAACTTTAACGGAGAAATAGACGGACATCCATCACAGGGACCATAGATGTTATTCTTTTGCAGTCAGAGGGACGATACATGCAACTTTAAACTTTGAGGGACTATACGTGAAATTTTTGACAAACTACAGGGACCATCCGTGTAATTTACTCTAACCATAATCTCTATTCTCTCACACATAACTCTCTGACCAATGGCCGCCTCTCGCAACATGGAAGAGCTTAAGGAGGCTTCTGGTTCTAATAATCTGGCAACTTGCTTCAAGTTTTTGTTTAGCAATCAGATAACTGAAGAGGAGGGCTTCTTGATTCGGATGGGGGAGGAAGCCAATCAACTCCGTAGCAAGATTGATAAAACTGAGATCAGCATAAGGGAGGCTCGTTTCCTTGGCCCCTTCAATGAAAAAGCTGTGGATGTGCTGGGCTGTCTGCTTGAGACACAACAAAGGGATCCTGATAGGCTGCAAGCAATTACCAACCTCCTAGCTGAAGTTCGCGATGGTATTCATGAGAAGGAAGGCCATGTGAGGCTTATGGAGTATGATGAAGAGCTTTCCGATGATGAATAGAGTAGTATGGTCACATGTTGGATGTCTTTTGGGGTAGTCTTTTGATTGTTCTTTTGGTTGTTTGTCTTGATGATCAGATGGTGAAGATTTTAACTGCTGTGACTTTGATGTTTGATGTAATGACTTTGATGACTAACGAATGTTTAATAATAATAAGTTTTATGTTTATGTATATACTTTTACTTATTTACTTTTTTCCTTTTTTCCTTTTGTACTTTATGAGAAAGTGTTGGTTTTCTCTCACACACACATGAGTCAAACACACAGACTTTTAAGATCTGGTGAAACTGAATTAGGGTTTCATCTCAAATTAGGGCTATCAATTATACAACATATTAATCAAATTAAAGCATATGTTCATTTGATTTAAGGCGTGTGGTGTTTGTGTATTGAATTTGTTGATTCAATTTTCATGAAATGATCATCTAGGGCTGATAATCGTATGGCTGTGTAAGGGTTGATTGTGAAATGATCAATAAATATGTTATCCACATGTTTGTATCATAAGTGTAATTTTGTAGTTCATTTGTCATGTTTGCTGCAAGCTTTGACAGCTTAGTGCAGATTTGTAGGTTAAGTCACTAATTTCAAATATCACCATGTTTTTTTATAGATATACGACTGTCGCCTTTGCAATATTAAAGTCGGAAAGCATTGTTATGGTAGATTAAGGTTGGTTGTGTAAGTGGTGGACTGTGAAACGATCAATGGATATGTTATCCACAGGTTGTCTTTTTATTTGTTTGTTTATATGATGAATTTGGATTTTCCTGTTTGATCTCGATTAGCCGATGACGTTATGTTAGATGTTTATGAGTATCCATGTTTTTGGAATATGAGGATTTTGGTTATTGATTTGTATATCTGTTTTCAAATTTGATTAAGTAAATTTGATTGAATTTGGATATTCATTGTTTAAGATGAAATAAGAAGTTTGAGAGTATAAGTTCAAAATTAATAATCCTAAACACCTCTTATTGCGTTTAATCCCAAACATGATGAATTATCTGCTCAAAAGGTAATTTGGATATTCAATGCTTTTTTTTAATCTTAGGTACTTTGGCAATCTAAGTTGGTATCTTTTGCAGTGCAATTGTATTTGTATGAAGTCTTAAATGCATGTATTACTATTTATTTTCATCAATGACATTACATAGTAAAGTTTTTGTCTTTGCATACGTGATGATATGGCTTTTGTTGTTATATAAGAAGTACTCGTTTATAGACTTTGATTTCGGCCCCCCTAAGAAAAGTGTTCAAGGTCCGCCACTGTTTGAATCAATGTATTTCAACAGGTTATGTCTGTTATGTCAGCTGTATATTTGTTTTTTAGGTATAATGTGTAAGTTTCTATCTAGCATGGTAAGTGTGTGTTGGATGTTTGTATGCATGTTTACAATTTGAGGGAAAAGATAAATATTCAATGCATGTCTTTATTAGATATCATGTGGGAACATTACATAGATGTGCTAAGATAGGTTGCTGAAAGTTTCCTTGAAAACAATGTTACGCGTGCAGTGCGCAAGTTCTGGGTCCTTGTCTTCGATCATTAGTATTTTAAGGCCATCAGGACTGGTAACTCTAGATAATGCCACATAAAGTTGTCCATGACTGAATATGGGAGTACGCAAATAGAGGCCAACGTAATTAAGTGACTGGCCCTGACTTTTGTTAATGGTCATTGCATAACATGGTCTTAGAGGGAATTGTCTACGTTTGAGGACAAATGGCCACTTGGACTGTGTTGATGTGAGTATAATCCTGTGTATAACGACATTGTCCCCTATATTTGAACCTGTTAGCACCTTAGCATGAATAACAAACTGGCCTAGATCTGTGATGAGCAACCTTGTTCCATTACATAGTCCTTTGCTTGGATTGACATTCCGCAAGAGCATAACGGGCAGTTCCTTTTTTATGTGAAGAGCATGTGGGGGCATACCTGGGAAATTTAAGGAATTTAGAAATTCAATCGGATAGAGGTCGTGCTGTTCTAGATTGTCTGTAGATCCCTTGCAAATCTCATCTGCGCTGTTGTATGTAACAGTTTTCCCTTCTAACTGTTTAAACATATACTCATTGATGGCATCAGCATCATCATTCCTAGGAGTTAGAATTGCCCTTTCTTTGAGGTAGACATCGTCAGTGTAACACCCCAACCCGACAAGGGTAAAGATGTCACAAATACATGGTTTCATATCAGATACAAGCATTCAAGAAATAAAATAGCGGAAGCCTTAACATTAAAATTCAAAGGAAAATAAGTCAACACGACTTATATCAAGTGCAAGACAGAAATAACGAAGTACAAAACAGAATCCAAACTGCCCAAACAATGGCATAACAGAAATCAATGTTGCAAAAATCGTGAATCGGTAGCCGGGCGGTCGACCACCCTGCAGCGAGTAATCGGCCAAGGCGGGATTAATCGGATTGGCATTTTTTGCATGTTTTGGGTATTTCTGGAGACCAAACTAAAGATCCTAACTGATTACAAGCCTACTATGTTTCCAAACCTCAATAAAAGGCTCCAATTCTGATTATGAGGCTCATTGTGCATTATAATTGAAATAAACGATCCCCAAATTAAGTAGAATGCCTAAATTTTTATTTTTTTAAACCTGACCGATTTGGCCGATTCGGCCGATTTTTGGCCGATTCAGCCGATTTTTGGCCGAATCGGCCGATTTTTGACCGATTCGGCCGATTTTTTTTGCCTGACCGATTTTTTGGCCGATTTTCACTATTCTACAAGGTACTGGGCCGATTAACGATTAATCGGCGATTAATCGGCCGATTCAGCCGATTTTTGCAACATTGACAGAAATAATATCCAAATGGTCACACTAGAATGACAAGGTCTAAACTTCACACAAGTTGCTCTCATCCCAAGCTAAAACCCAGCTCCTAGCTTAAATGTACCTGCCGCAGGAAAAGAAATGCGGCTGAGCTACGAGAGCTCAGTGAACAGATATAACGGAAACAAAGCAGTAGTAACGGAATAATAAAGTAAAAGAAATAATACCAGGTGTAACAAGAGTCAGGAAAAGGAATACAAGAGTTATGCAGACATACCAGGAACTAAGAATGGTTACAATGGTAGGTGTAAATGAAACCAGAACCCACCACAATCCCAAGTCAAATCAAGTCAAGTCCAATGTCCGGTCAAGTATCAGGTCATAAGGTTACAAGGTTTCAGGAGAACAGAAATCCTCTACGAGCCCAAACATATCACATCAAATCAAATCATATATCAGGGTGTATGGAGGGGTGACCTCAGCATACCAGGAACAGGGTGAGGGGATACCTCCAGGGGTTGGAGTTGCAAGCTCCCAGGGGTTGTGAAAGACGTGTATCGCACACACTCGTCAGTCACCAGGTATAACAGGAAATATAACAAATCAGGACAGGTCTAGGATGCATCCATACGCCCCCGCAGGCCACAGGGTCTTCCTCTACATAACAAATCAAATCAGGTCGGGGACGGTGTAACCAAATCACTAGGGCTACACACTAGTCATGCCGGTGGTGCATCACAGACATGGACATGAAACCCTCATGCCTAGTGGATGGCTCGTAGTCTCAAACTGTGGGTCAAGGTCAAGTATCAAGTCTCGGGTGTCAGGTGTCAAGTCTCAGGTATCAAGTGTCAGGTATCATATCAGGGTTCAAGACAGGAGATAAATGCAGGGGTTCATTATCAGGAGGTCCATATCAGGAAGGTCAAATACTGGAAGGTTCATAATAGTTTATTATAAGAAATCCTTTTTACATGATTTTAATAAAATGATCGTTAGAACAGTTTCATAATAAAAGTCTTTTAAGGAGATGTTCAAAAACCTCTTCATATACAACTAAAAGTAGTTATAAAATCCTATGAACCTTCAAGTACCCAAGGTCTTAATTATCCAGGTTATCAGGGGTGAACAAGTCATGTCAAGTGTCATAGCAGGGTTCAAGTCAAATGGTTCATATCAAGTGTATCAAGGTTCAAGTTCAGGTTTATGGCAAGGTTCAAGACAAAGGTTAAAGTAAAGGTCCAAATCTATGGTTCACAATACAAGGGAAAACATAACAATGAATCAGGAATCAGAAATGAGACGAAGGCTCTTTACAAGAAGAGCAGAATATCTGTACCTTATTCAAATAGCAAGCACAAACACAAGAGTAGCTGACAGGGATCAAGATCACTCCCTCCTTGAACCTAAAGGAGTAGAAGACAGAAATACGAAAGGGGTTCAGTTATCTTCCCATTATAAGTAACTTCTATTTTTTTAGTAACTTTCTATTTTTAGCAGGTTTCCATAATTAGTAAGTTACCACATTTAGCAAGATTCAAGTGATATAGTTCAAGTCAAGTCTTTAATTAGCTTATTATGGAAGTAACATTCATTTTAACAAGTTACACAAGTTCAGGGTTAATTATGACAAGTTTTTCATAGTTCAGGGTTATAAGTGTAAATTTGCCAAAGTTCAAGGTTTAAAATGAAATATCATCATTATACTGTTCGAACCATAAAGTTTTCCAGAATTACATATTTAGTCTTCAAGTTTCATAATTTACACGTTACACCCCTTTTATTATATAAGTTACACTTTAAACCTTATAATATCCATAATTACACATTAAACCCTTAGTTTATCAAATTTACACAATTAGTACTTAATTTATAAAGTTATGCGAATGCTCCTTCAAGTTTCCATAATTTACACAATAGGTCCCTCAAATTAATTAATTTACCTATTTAACCTTTAATTTACATTTTCAATCCTTAATTATTAATAATTACATATTAATCCATTAAATTACCAAAATTGCACATAACCCCTTGAATATGATTTATTACTCAATTCGACCCTAACTTTCCAGAAATTACATATTTAGTCCCTCATTTTTATTTATTTTCAAATCGACACAAATATTACAATTAAATCATTATCTCGCCAAAATTACAAATAAGACCCTCATGTTATAATTCTTACATATTCTCCCAGGTCCATAAAATATTACAAAAATATCCCACAAGTTTTAATAATTACAAAACACCCCCTTAACTTATTATTTTCCAATCGGTTTGCAAAATAATTATCAAAAATCAAACCCTAGTAATCCCAATCATTAAGCAATCATTGTATCATCATTATATCACTTTTATTTCCAGATTTCATCCATTAGAAACCCTAGATCAATCGGTATTATTATTTTCCATGTTTTTCCCTTTTTTGTTCTAAAATCCGATTATAACAATAATTCCAAAACTCACGAATTCGACTCAAACAATTTGAATGACCATTTATTTCATGTTATACGAAGCATATAGAACCCAGGAAAAATAACTATACACCTCAGAAAAATCGTGTGGATTAAATAGAAATCGATTTCCAAAATTAGGGTTTTAAGCTCGTTATTTTTCATTCGATCAATACATGATGCATGGTTCAATTTCAATAATTTTTACATGTTATATATGATTAGGAGAAGGCTAGAAAATTACCAGAAAAATTATAGATCAAAGGATTTACACGCTATGGATTTTTGTGGCTCGGTTTCACTATTTCTGACCAATTAATTCGTCACGCCCAAACGATCGTCTCCAGGACCTTGTGGCTATTTTTCCCACCTCCTTGGCACTATGAAGAACTCCAAAAAAATGCCTCTTTGCTTCAGAAAATTTGGATGTGGTGTGTGGGATTTTTAAGAGTGGCGGCTAATATAGAATTAGGGTTAAAATGGAAGAAATAATTTGTGGATTGATATACTTGTGTTAGACCGAGTTAAGGGGGGGGGGGGGAAATGGGCTAGAATACCGGCCTTAAATGGGTCAAATCAATTTACCATCTTTAGGTGATTTCCTTTAATTAATCTTGTAATTTAAATGTTTTTAAATAAAATAAAATTATAACATACATATACATAATCGGCCCAAGTGATGTTTAAGTGAAATAATACATTTTGTACTTTGTAAAAATAATTGGAGCTTGCCTCAAAATTATCTCGCTTGATTTGTAGTTCGTTTCCAGAGATTCGGGATTAATTCGGAACTTTAATTAAGCTTTAATTAAATTTTAAAGTTTCAGGGGTAATTTGGTAATTTTTGCATGTTTTAGATTTTCGGGTTTTACAACTCTTCCCTCTAACAGAAAAATTTCGTCCTCGAAATTTGCAAGGACATAGAAATGAAAGAGAACGGAAAACAAAACAAGGACATACCAGACGCCTTATCTGCCTGGTCACGAGAAAGCGAGAAAACACGACCGGTATGAGGAGTAGGAGAAGGAGGGTCAAGAAATTTCTCAAGTGCTAACGTAGACTGCTTAGGAAAATTTCTCACTTGATGCTCAGAAGAACCACATCGGAAACAAGCACCAGACGTTATACGACAATCTCCAGTATGGTTTTTCCCACAAGAACCACAAACAGGTAGGGAAGTAGAGTACTCAGATGATCTCCTCTGCGAGTTTGATCCAGTAGCCCGATCTTGCTGATAGCCTCTAGAAGAATGATCTCTCCGTTGCCGTTTGGTTGACGCTGCGCTCCTGACGATCACCATCCTGCTTAGAAACTGACCTCGAATCTCGGCCCCTCGAATCTGATTTCTTCTGGTCATAGCTCTTGCCCGAATACTCCTTGACGTCCCGACTCTGAATCTGTTGCTGCACCTTGTCGCCATCACGGTCTCGTTTGTAACCAACGCCCTCATGAAAATCTCGATGTTGCGAGCTGCATCGCAACATGCTGACGGATCCGCAAACTCCGAATTAAGCCGACGATCAAGAAAATATGACAGAACAGAACATGAAGAATGACAGAGCAGAACAGAAAAATATGACAGAGCAGAATCAAGGAAAGATGACAGAGCATAACAGGAAAAGAGAGTGCGCGTGCGGAAACCTAATGTCTACCCAATCCTCACAGGTCAAGCCTAAGCTCTAAGGGTTTTCTGATGCCTATTCTCTGATACCATAAATTGTAACACCCCAACCCGACAAGGGTAAAGATGTCACAAATACATGGTTTCATATCAGATACAAGCATTCAAGAAATAAAATAGCGGAAGCCTTAACATTAAAATTCAAAGGAAAATAAGTCAACACGACTTATATCAAGTGCAAGACAGAAATAACGAAGTACAAAACAGAATCCAAACTGCCCAAACAATGGCATAACAGAAATAATATCCAAATGGTCACACTAGAATGACAAGGTCTAAACTTCACACAAGTTGCTCTCATCCCAAGCTAAAACCCAGCTCCTAGCTTAAATGTACCTGCCGCAGGAAAAGAAATGCGGCTGAGCTACGAGAGCTCAGTGAACAGATATAACGGAAACAAAGCAGTAGTAACGGAATAATAAAGTAAAAGAAATAATACCAGGTGTAACAAGAGTCAGGAAAAGGAATACAAGAGTTATGCAGACATACCAGGAACTAAGAATGGTTACAATGGTAGGTGTAAATGAAACCAGAACCCACCACAATCCCAAGTCAAATCAAGTCAAGTCCAATGTCCGGTCAAGTATCAGGTCATAAGGTTACAAGGTTTCAGGAGAACAGAAATCCTCTACGAGCCCAAACATATCACATCAAATCAAATCATATATCAGGGTGTATGGAGGGGTGACCTCAGCATACCAGGAACAGGGTGAGGGGATACCTCCAGGGGTTGGAGTTGCAAGCTCCCAGGGGTTGTGAAAGACGTGTATCGCACACACTCGTCAGTCACCAGGTATAACAGGAAATATAACAAATCAGGACAGGTCTAGGATGCATCCATACGCCCCCGCAGGCCACAGGGTCTTCCTCTACATAACAAATCAAATCAGGTCGGGGACGGTGTAACCAAATCACTAGGGCTACACACTAGTCATGTCGGTGGTGCATCACAGACATGGACATGAAACCCTCATGCCTAGTGGATGGCTCGTAGTCTCAAACTGTGGGTCAAGGTCAAGTATCAAGTCTCGGGTGTCAGGTGTCAAGTCTCAGGTATCAAGTGTCAGGTATCATATCAGGGTTCAAGACAGGAGATAAATGCAGGGGTTCATTATCAGGAGGTCCATATCAGGAAGGTCAAATACTGGAAGGTTCATAATAGTTTATTATAAGAAATCCTTTTTACATGATTTTAATAAAATGATCGTTAGAACAGTTTCATAATAAAAGTCTTTTAAGGAAATGTTCAAAAACCTCTTCATATACAACTAAAAGTAGTTATAAAATCCTATGAACCTTCAAGTACCCAAGGTCTTAATTATCCAGGTTATCAGGGGTGAACAAGTCATGTCAAGTGTCATAGCAGGGTTCAAGTCAAATGGTTCATATCAAGTGTATCAAGGTTCAAGTTCAGGTTTATGGCAAGGTTCAAGACAAAGGTTAAAGTAAAGGTCCAAATCTATGGTTCACAATACAAGGGAAAACATAACAATGAATCAGGAATCAGAAATGAGACGAAGGCTCTTTACAAGAAGAGCAGAATATCTGTACCTTATTCAAATAGCAAGCACAAACACAAGAGTAGCTAACAGGGATCAAGATCACTCCCTCCTTGAACCTAAAGGAGTAGAAGACAGAAATACGAAAGGGGTTCAGTTATCTTCCCATTATAAGTAACTTCTATTTTTTTTAGTAACTTTCTATTTTTAGCAGGTTTCCATAATTAGTAAGTTACCACATTTAGCAAGATTCAAGTGATATAATTCAAGTCAAGTCTTTAATTAGCTTATTATGGAAGTAACATTCATTTTAACAAGTTACACAAGTTCAGGGTTAATTATGACAAGTTTTTCATAGTTCAGGGTTATAAGTGTAAATTTGCCAAAGTTCAAGGTTTAAAATGAAATATCATCATTATACTGTTCGAACCATAAAGTTTTCCAGAATTACATATTTAGTCTTCAAGTTTCATAATTTACACGTTACACCCCTTTTATTATATAAGTTACACTTTAAACCTTATAATATCCATAATTACACATTAAACCCTTAGTTTATCAAATTTACACAATTAGTACTTAATTTATAAAGTTATGCGAATGCTCCTTCAAGTTTCCATAATTTACACAATAGGTCCCTCAAATTAATTAATTTACCTATTTAACCTTTAATTTACATTTTCAATCCTTAATTATTAATAATTACATATTAATCCATTAAATTACCAAAATTGCACATAACCCCATGAATATGATTTATTACTCAATTTGACCCTAACTTTCCAGAAATTACATATTTAGTCCCTCATTTTTATTTATTTTCAAATCGACACAAATATTACAATTAAATCATTATCTCGCCAAAATTACAAATAAGACCCTCATGTTATAATTTTTACATATTCTCCCAGGTCCATAAAATATTACAAAAATATCCCACAAGTTTTAATAATTACAAAACACCCCCTTAACTTATTATTTTCCAATCGGTTTGCAAAATAATTATCAAAAATCAAACCCTAGTAATCCCAATCATTAAGCAATCATTGTATCATCATTATATCACTTTTATTTCCATATTTCATCCATTAGAAACCCTAGATCGATCGGTATTATTATTTTCCATGTTTTTCCCTTTTTTGTTCTAAAATCCGATTATAACAATAATTCCAAAACTCACGAATTCGACTCAAACAATTCGAATGACCATTTATTTCATGTTATAAGAAGCATATAGAACCCAAGAAAAATAAGTATACACCTCAGAAAAATCGTGTGGATTAAATAGAAATCGATTTCCAAAATTAGGGTTTTAAGCTTGTTATTTTTCATTCGATCAATACATGATGCATGGTTCAATTTCAATAATTTTTACATGTTATATATGATTAGGAGAAGGCTATAAAATTACCAGAAAAATTATAGATCAAAGGATTTACACGCTATGGATTTTTGTGGCTCGGTTTCACTATTTCTGACCAATTAATTCGTCACGCCCAAACGATCGTCTCCAGGACCTTGTGGCTATTTTTCCCACCTCCTTGGCACTATGAAGAACTCCAAAAAAATGCCTCTTTGCTTCAGAAAATTTGGATGTGGTGTGTGGGATTTTTAAGAGTGGCGGCTAATATAGAATTAGGGTTAAAATGGAAGAAATAATTTGTGGATTGATATACTTGTGTTAGACTGAGTTAAGGGGGGGGGGGGGGAATGGGCTAGAATACCGGCCTTAAATGGGTCAAATCAATTTACCATCTTTAGGTGATTTCCTTTAATTAATCTTGTAATTTAAATGTTTTTAAATAAAATAAAATTATAACATACATATACATAATCGGCCCAAGTGATGTTTAAGTGAAATAATACGTTTTGTACTTTGTAAAAATAATTAGAGCTTGCCTCAAAATTATCTCGCTTGATTTGTAGTTCATTTCCAGAGATTCGGGATTAATTCGGAACTTTAATTAAGCTTTAATTAAATTTTAAAGTTTCAGGGGTAATTTGGTAATTTTTGCATGTTTTAGATTTTCGGGTTTTACAGTCAGTTTGTCTTGTTGTAAAATCAGGGTATGTCTCTGCAACAATTTTCTCGATAGGAGAATCCCATGATTTAATCAGAAAGGTTTCGGGAATGTCAATCCAAGTTGGCTCATCCTCCCCTTCTTTGCATTTTGCTGGCAACGTGTCATCCCCCACAGGCAAAACCCATCTATTGAAATCCTGTTTTCGAGTATCAATCTGCCCATTTTCACTATACTCATTGACACGCATGCTGCGCGTAAGGGTGAAGACCTTGCAATGCTTCCATAACTCAGACTGGTTTATGCAGGATTGAACAATGTCGGGCCTGCTCCCTTTTGGTATAACTGGCAGAACTTGTCGAAAGTCACCTCCCAGTAAGACCGTCACGCCTCCAAAGATTCGACTCCTACTGTCCGGGTCATGATATCCTAAAATATCCTTTAGCGTCTTGTCCAATGCCTCAAAAGCATATTTTTGAGTCATTGGAGCTTCATCCCAGATAATAAGTTTAACTTGCTGCATGAGTTCTGCCATATGTGTGTTTTGCTTTATGCCGCATGTACTGTTCTCCAATAATTCAAGCGGTATAACAAAACGGCTATGTGCGGTTCTCCCTCCTGGTAGCAACAATGAAGCAATTCCTACACAAATTGAGACTATTAGTTCAAGATGTATTTTTTTAAGTTTACAAAGTAGTTAATTGTAGGACCGGATATACAAGTGATTTATGTGATTCGGGTGGTCTTGGTTGGTAGAAGAAGATGAATATCTTTATCTTTTCTAGTGAGAGAGTAGTGAGAGGGTGGAGAACCTGGAAGATTATCTTTATTAAAAGAAATGAATGAATAATACACATAATTCCCACACCCCTCATGGAGAGTCATGAGGGGTATTTATAGGCCCTATTACATCACTAGTTTTCCATTTAAACATAAGTAGTCCCTGCGTGTACTACTTATTACAAATCTAGTCCAATTCACGTGAGTGACGATATCTTTATAAAAAGCGAGTCTAACAATCTCCCTCCAAGATATCGTCACACGTGAATGGTTACAAATGAGACCTATAAAAAAGTAAATTACAATAATAATAAACTTTTTTCGAAGTGCAGAGTCTCTGTAGTCTAGATCCTGAGGCAGACTTGAAGTTCTCTCTTCCGATGATCTCGGCGTACGATCTTAGGCACTTACGACACTAAAACTTGTAGCTCTGAACTTCAAATGTAATGTTCTAGTTAGGTTATTACTCCCTCCTAACTAGTGAGCCCTTTATTCTTTTCTGCTCCCTCCTGAATCGACAACTCTCTTTAGTCTTCAAACACGCAGCGGAGACTGTAGATACTAAAGGAAGCACAATGGTTGTCGTTCGGGAGCATCATAACATATCTCACATAGTATTGCATCCAAGTTGGTAATAAGCCGTACTTATCCCTCCTGATGGTTGCGAGTTATCGGAATCATAATACTTTAATGTACGTGCCTTTAATTACCTTTTACTTAATGCAATATTAAAGCCATAACAGCCCGTCGAAGCATAGTTTCGTGAGAATATGTCAAAAAAATACTCTCAATACTTCTCTTAAACCAACCTTAAAATTCACCGGCTGCTAGTAAATGACCACATGTGGAGACAACCCGATATGATCAACTTGAAAAAGAAGTAACCACCCCATAGAAATGTGACTTAATCTTGTACGATAGTGTGACTAAGAACCTATACTGAGCACTACAACGTAACTCCTTAAAGCATAGGTCGTTTCATATACCCATCAAACCTTCCTTAATTGTATATGAACCTCTCTTGAATTATCCACATCTTTGTGTGACACTGAGTACTACAACGTATCTCCTTTAAGTGATAGTTAACTAGGTCTTCGTCCATCCACCCCTTGATCTATGAAAACTAGATAACCCAAGACTTAATCACTATACCCATGAGTGCCCAAACAAGTATCTCTGAAAGTCATGCATCCATCCAACCTCTAGACTTTGAGATAAATAAGTACACATGCCCGAGAAATGTCACTTCAAAATCAAATCAATTATACCGTGCAAGAACCCCGTAGTCATTGTTAGGAATATAAATATTCATATGAAGAATCGGTCACCCCGAGTATCTATTTAACATTTATGTAGCTCGTAGGCTTATTAGTATTATTAGTATTAGTTTAGTTATATTAGTATTTGTGGAGTTGGGTCGGGTCTTTACCCACTGTCAGCTCACTCCACAGCCCACTAGGGGCACCTTAGATAGAACTATAAATACCCCTTCCCAAGTGTGGGAAGGGTTGGACCTTTCACACATTAAGCTAATCTCTACTTCTTTCTGTAAAACCCCGAAATTTATATAATCCAAAAAGACTAAAATACCCTCTGAATTTGAATTTTAAGAACCTATGAAAATTATGTAAGTAACATTAATTGTACTTAACCTAAGATGATTTATGACTTAAGTTATTTAATGAATTACATTACCAAATAAAAACTTTACATTATACATTTAAAATGTACAAAATAAAAATCCTTTTATCCAAGTTATACTAGTCGATATTTTATGTGTTATATGCCCCATATTTTCGGCCCAATTAAGGAGATAATCATGCACTTAATTTTGATTGATCACAAGCCCATTATAACATTGATCCATTCCTTAATTGTTCCAAAATCAAATCACGGTTTCCTCTAATCTTAATAACCGAAATTTTTTTTTCAACCCTAAACTCTCCCTCACATCAAATGTCGGCTGCCAATTTCTCTTCTCTTCATTCTTGTCATTCGATCCAAGCTAGGGCAAAAAGAAGAAGAAAAAAAGAGGAGATCTTGTTCTTGTTCTTCGTTGGTCTTCAAGAGTATTGTGTATCATCCTTTTTCTTGTTTAATCTTGTTATGTTCAATCTATTCTTGATGTTTTTGTAGAGTTTTGATCACATAAAATAATGGAAACAAGATCCACATAAAATCATAGAATTATCAAAACCTAAATTCGTATGTGAATCGGACAGGAGTTTGCGTGATGAAATTAATCGATTTGGATATGTTAAGACCTGTGTTTATTAACCTAAATATGTGTTGGATCAACCTAAAATCGTTGGTGTTAAGGATTAATGAAATAGAATGACTAAAACCCTAAATTACACATATTTCTGTGATGACTGCTTCTGACCCAGAAAAATGTTCGACTTTGAACGCCTGTAAATAATTGTTAACGAAGTGTTTTTGGGTGTTTTAAGAGTCTAAAACTAATTTCAATGAAATGGCTACCTGGGAAAATTTAGTTTGAAATTTTTAGAGGCTTGGAAGGTTACTTTTTGATTTTTAGAAAATTATGTGTCTGGTCGGATTTGTGAGTCTGGAAAATCAGTCCGGGTTTTTGATTTTTAATTTTCAAATCGTGTCGAGTTAGAAGGTTTCCTTTGAACTGGGTAATATATAAGATGTCTATTACTTCCTAGAATTTTTGTGGATTTTTTTGAATTTTTCTTAAAAGGTTTCTAACTAATAACTCTTCGTATAGTAAAATCAGTCAGAAATCTGGACGAGTTGGTTTAGGTGAATTTTAATCCATAGTTATGCTACTAAATAAAATCTTGAAAAATTTGGTAAAATACTTAAGACATGTGGGCATCTCTGGGAATTTTTGGGTAATTTATTACTGAGTTCTTGTATGGTTTATGATTTATAGAAAACCTAACAATTTCGTATATAAAACTGTGAGAAGTTATAAAAGGGTAAAATTGTAAACTAAAGGGTGTGATGTGTTTATTGTGTAACCTAAAGGGTGTAAATGGATATTTGGCTAAAACCAAAGGTCATGACTGGTAAAATCTGTAACTTGATGATATTTTCATATTATACCCTAAACTTATGCTAATTACCTAATGAACCCTAAATTATGAAAACTACTATATGAACACTAAAACTTTGTAAAAGACATTAAGAATCTTGAACTATGAATATGATCATCTATAATACTTTGAATTAGCATACGGGAATGATATAACATAAAGTCACCTAATATGGAATGAGAACAAGAATGAAACCTTACGGTCCTATGAACTTATAAGAGAACTTGTGCTTATTTGTAGATCGGGTGAAGAGGGAGTGATCTCCTACTTGATTTGATTTTCATTTCTTGCTTGCGTATTTCGTTAAGGTACAGATATTCTGCTTCTTTATTAAGAGGCCTTCATTCTCTCATTATGATTCATATTAGGGTCCCCTATACCATTGCTATGTTCCCTTCATTCATGAACTCCGATCTTTTGAATCATCATGATATTGAACCTTTTATGATTATGATCCTTTCATGCATGAACCTTTAATTATGAACCCTTGACTATGAACCTTGCTTATGAACCTTTGCTTATGAACCTTGCTTATGAACCTTGCTTATGAACCTTTGCTTATGAACCTTGCTTATGAACCATGATTATGAACCACGATTATGAACTTATGAAACATGATTTTGACCTATGCAAGTAAACTAAAACATGATTCATGATACTTGACCTTTACCCTCAGTTTGATACTACGAGCCACTCACTAGGCATGAGGGTTTCATGTCCATGTCAGTCGATGCACCGATGGCATGACTCTAGGGCAGGAGAGTGATGACCTGTCCCGTCCCTGCACGTTTATGTTTATGATTCATGTTTATGTAGAGGCAGATTATGGCCACCGGGGGCGTATGGATGCATCCTAGATTTGTTCATGTTCATGTTATGTTATGTTATTCATGGTGACTGATGGTGTGTGCGATACACGTCTTTCACACTCTGGGAGCTAGCTACTCCAACCCATGATTGAGGACACCCCTCATATTTACAGGATACCCATGATTGAGGACACCCCTCATATTCACAGGATACTAAGAGGTCTCCCCTCTGCATGTTTACGATTATGATTATGATTATGATTCATGTTATGTTATGGGCTCGTAGTGGATTACTGACCTTTCTTTACCATGCACCTTTTTCCTTTCCCTTATGATACCATGTATTCTTACCATGTATTCATGCTTTCATTCTCATTTACCCATGTATTATTCATTATGCTACTGCTTGTTACCGTTATATCTGTTCACTGAGCTCTCGTAGCTCAGCCGCATTTCTTTTCCTGCGGCAGGTTTTAGTAGAAAGCTGGGAATGGGTGGAGAGTACCTTTGGACTTAGAAGACTGATAGCTATTCTGTATTTAGAAGTGATTAGAAGTTATTATGATTATTTCGGAATTTGTATTTAGTGGAAGTCCATTTGTAACCTTATAGCATCTGTATTTCATTTGTAACCTTTGAGTATTCTTGTATTGCTATAGATGTATGCTTTGTTTGATCTGATATGAAACCATCATTGTGATATCTTTACCCTTGTCGGGTTGGGGTGTTACAATTATGGTATCAGAGAGACAGGCTGCGATTCGTAATACATTTACCCTTGGCCTGTGTAAGTAAGACCACTAAGTTTCCCTGTAAGCGCTCATAAGATAACTTGTAAGATTTGCTTTAGGATCTCCCTATAGGAACCTAAATTTGACCAGTGAGGAATGGGTAGACTAAGACATATATGTGAGTATCATTTGCTTCCGCATCACTCTGATTCGTGCCTCTGCCCTTAGTTAAACCTCATCAGAAACTTTTCAGGAGTTAGAAGTTTTACAACTTAAGCTTAGTAACCAAGTAAGTTTGGAATACCTCGAAAAACCCACCTGGATACCTTACACCATGTAAGTTTCATTTTCAGATTTTGACATCCACCTCTGATTTGTTGGATAAGCTGTTTAACACCTTTCCGACCATGTCGTAAGCCATTCAACCATAATGTGTTCGACACATTTTGTGAATTCATTGCTTATGCTGAATGTGAATGTATCGTCCGATACTACTTAACTTTGCATAAATTCGTTACTACTCCTATGAGAATTCTGGTAATTATTAACCATGGATATAGGAAGTTATGTTCCTTTCCTTTGAATGACGAATCTTGTTCTGCCAACCATTTCCTTTGGAAGGATATGATGCTATGTTACCTCGGTATGGATTTGTTAACTGAGCATGATGATGCTAATAACGGATATTCTGTACATCTCACTTTTGACAAATATACGATGTTCGTATTGCTGATAATACACATCCTACTTACTGCTTATGCTAAGAAGCTGAACAAATCCCCACACTTGAATCATTCGTTTATCCATCTCAACACTTTTATTGAAACATGTGCTGGATTTCGATATATGAACTATCCGTCTGATTCGATGACTGTACTCGTTCTATGAATCTTTTGATCTTGACATGTCTTATTGTGTGGTCTCTTATGTATGGACTGGATGACTATTTGTAAAGCTACCATAGACTACCGTATCTGAAATGTGATCTTAACAATTTATCTTACCCTATTTCGTTATGATGAATCTCTACACCTGAATCTGCTAAAGTTTTGCCACTATGGAAGCACCAACCCTGAACTCATATGATTATCAATTTTCCTGACAACCATTACTATTCACCCTTGGAAAGTTCCGCCATTAGAAATATTCCGTTGTACGAAGATTTTCCGGTATTTCAGGTGTAATATGAATTTTGCTCACCTCAGTGATTCTCTTGAAGTACTCTTGTTGGTCTATGAAGATGAAGTATGTGACGACGTATCGACTATTGTGCACCTAACCGTACCACTATCAGTAATCGTTACCCGTTTTCGCACATCAATGATTGATTTGGTCTTTCTTTTGAAACTTCGTATCTCGTTGCATCGTGCTAAATTTGAAGGGCTGAAGCAGCAACCACAAGAACTTCTAAGAAGGGGGTTAACTAACCGAGAGTAACCTTTGTGAAGTAGTTCAGTCTTACTTTGAAGAAGAAGGAAGGCGACATGAGGTGTATGTGAAAGTTTTTCCCCTAAACGATTTCAGAGACGGTCCTCGCGCTCGTTATAACCTTATGAGTTTGAGTGATGCCAATAGTATTGGCAAAAATGATCATGTCTTCGTGTGTTTTGGACAAATTGTCATAGTATGACATTGTGTTATGTTCAGAGAACGAAAGAAGAACATAGAGATTATTGGCAGGATGAGCCTTTGTTCTAGAAGAGAAATTCGGTTGACGTTCAGAACTCTTAGTAGGCAACACTAACCTATATAATGTGAAGACAGAGTTTCACACAGAAAGGATCAAGATCGAAGGCAATTATCAGCGTTAGAAACCTGGTGGGAGAATAGTAGAAGATGGTTGCGACAAGTGTACCTTAGAAGAAGCACCTAAGAAGAAGAGAGGAACTGGATAGTACTCGACTACACATCATGCAACACGTGAAGATTGCAACTCGGGCATCAAGACAACCAGATCGTATGAGGCGAATCGTTCAACACATACCTGGAGCTATGCTGGAAGACCTGTCGAAGATGCGCAGTCTTGCTTCTCTATTCATTTTAGTTGTACTAAGATGAATTGAGAGCAGGAGCAGACTTGCGGATGGAGGGTTGCACGATGATCGTGTCAGAGACTGCCGCTACGACATCACCATATCAAGAAGAGCTGCTGAAGGCTTGAGGAATCAGACTCAAGTTTGTAATTCCTTTTCACCATGAGATAAGATGGACAAACATAGATGAACCACTCCAACTTGGAAGAAATTTTGAAATTTAGTATTTGAATTGACGAATTTTGAAGTGGACAATTGCGTTTAGACGAGGTGATTCTGTGAATGATGAAGCTATCGATGACGTAATTCGTTTTTCCCTCAACCTACTTAAATTCCGTTACCTGATAATGAAGTCCTTGGAATAATTTGGGTTTCTCTGTTAGTAATTTCGTCCTATGTCACTCTGCATTTGTTGAGTAACGAGTTATGTGGAATTTTGACGAATTATGGAAGGGACTTTGTGATTTATGTTTCAGAAAGGACGGATGTTGAAGTAACCACTGATATTGGCTGAGTTGATTTCGGTAAGTTATGAAGTATTGACGCTATTAACAACGTACTTGAATTCTGATGGACATTTTCGGATTTCCGTTACTCTTCGAGTAATTTCGTTCTCTTAGTTATGATGTTTGACTTTAGTGACCTCTGAGACGGTAGGTGGACTAGGTGGATTTAGATAAGTTATGTTAATCACGAATTGAGATAAAGTATGACCATCGTGAGGGCATATTTATATGATGCAAGTATTATGACGTCTGGCCAGCGTGATAATACTTACATCATATAACGTGCACTCTTTGTGGGCATAGGATATTTCGAGAAGTGCCTTAGAAGCCTTAGAATTTCTGATATCTGTTTGAGATCATCCGCGTTTAGTGAGACTTTAGATTCATTCTACCTATATGATTGATCCGCTGTCTTTGATATACGATTTGATACATTTGATGATTCGTCACGCGCTTCGTTGACCGATGGTACGTTCCTTAGTTCGATCAGTATCTGCTTGGAATTGATGAGTTCTTCTATTATGGTGCACTAGTTCCCTTTTCGTTAAGAATCTGGACTGAATTGATGAGATTTTACTCTTTAGTACTACCTTCGTATTGCTTTCAGGCATAAATGTTTCATGTATCTCCGTGTGAGATTTAAGTCGTTATCCGCTGAAATGTTGTTTCGTATTCCTTGGAACGAATTCGTTGTAAATTATGGAAGCCTAGGGCTTTTCTATGATTTTGATCAGGTTGGCGAAGTATCTCATTGCTTGGCGTTACCTTCCCATTTATTCTTCGTATGCAATGTATTCCATGTATCACTTCTTCGTGAGTATGAGTAGTATCCGCCTCATGTTGTGTTTTGCCCACTCGATCAAATTCGGGAAAATCTTTCGTATAGTGAAGAACCTGAGGCTGTTTTGAGCGTCAGGAAAGAGTCATGAGAACTAAAACAATTCCGTTCGTAAAGATTCTTTGGAAGAACCATCCTGAGAGCGAGACTACTTGGGAGACCAAAGAATCAATACGATACAGTTATCCGCATTTCTCTTTTCGACTAGGTACGTATTCATTTCGATATTGCTTTCGATTTCGCATTTTCGTCTCGACCCCGTATCTCAATTTTCGAGGACGAAAATTCCTTTTTAAGAGGGGAAGAGTTGTAAAACCCCGAAATTTATATAATCCAAAAAGACTAAAATACCCTCTGAATTTGAATTTTAAGAACCTATGAAAATTATGTAAGTAACATTAATTGTACTTAACCTAAGATGATTTATGACTTAAGTTATTTAATGAATTACATTACCAAATAAAAACTTTACATTATACATTTAAAATGTACAAAATAAAAATCCTTTCATCCAAGTTATACTAGTCGATATTTTATGTGTTATATGCCCCATATTTTCGGCCCAATTAAGGAGATAATCATGCACTTAATTTTGATTGATCACAAGCCCATTATAACATTGATCCATTCCTTAATTGTTCCAAAATCAAATCACGGTTTCCTCTAATCTTAATAACCGAAATTTTTTTTTTCAACCCTAAACTCTCCCTCACATCAAATGTCGGCTGCCAATTTCTCTTCTCTTCATTCTTGTCATTCGATCCAAGCTAGGGCAAAAAGAAGAAGAAAAAAAGAGGAGATCTTGTTCTTGTTCTTCGTTGGTCTTCAAGAGTATTGTGTATCATCCTTTTTCTTGTTTAATCTTGTTATGTTCAATCTATTCTTGATGTTTTTGTAGAGTTTTGATCACATAAAATAATGGAAACAAGATCCACATAAAATCATAGAATTATCAAAACCTAAATTCGTATGTGAATCGGACAGGAGTTTGCGTGATGAAATTAATCGATTTGGATATGTTAAGACCTGTGTTTATTAACCTAAATATGTGTTGGATCAACCTAAAATCGTTGGTGTTAAGGATTAATGAAATAGAATGACTAAAACCCTAAATTACACATATTTCTGTGATGACTGCTTCTGACCCAGAAAAATGTTCGACTTTGAACGCCTGTAAATAATTGTTAACGAAGTGTTTTTGGGTGTTTTAAGAGTCTAAAACTAATTTCAATGAAATGGCTACCTGGGAAAATTTAGTTTGAAATTTTTAGAGGCTTGGAAGGTTACTTTTTGATTTTTAGAAAATTATGTGTCTGGTCGGATTTGTGAGTCTGGAAAATCAGTCCGGGTTTTTGATTTTTAATTTTCAAATCGTGTCGAGTTAGAAGGTTTCCTTTGAACTGGGTAATATATAAGATGTCTATTACTTCCTAGAATTTTTGTGGATTTTTTTGAATTTTTCTTAAAAGGTTTCTAACTAATAACTCTTCGTATAGTAAAATCAGTCAGAAATCTGGACGAGTTGGTTTAGGTGAATTTTAATCCATAGTTATGCTACTAAATAAAATCTTGAAAAATTTGGTAAAATACTTAAGACATGTGGGCATCTCTGGGAATTTTTGGGTAATTTATTACTGAGTTCTTGTATGGTTTATGATTTATAGAAAACCTAACAATTTCGTATATAAAACTGTGAGAAGTTATAAAAGGGTAAAATTGTAAACTAAAGGGTGTGATGTGTTTATTGTGTAACCTAAAGGGTGTAAATGGATATTTGGCTAAAACCAAAGGTCATGACTGGTAAAATCTGTAACTTGATGATATTTTCATATTATACCCTAAACTTATGCTAATTACCTAATGAACCCTAAATTATGAAAACTACTATATGAACACTAAAACTTTGTAAAAGACATTAAGAATCTTGAACTATGAATATGATCATCTATAATACTTTGAATTAGCATACGGGAATGATATAACATAAAGTCACCTAATATGGAATGAGAACAAGAATGAAACCTTACGGTCCTATGAACTTATAAGAGAACTTGTGCTTATTTGTAGATCGGGTGAAGAGGGAGTGATCTCCTACTTGATTTGATTTTCATTTCTTGCTTGCGTATTTCGTTAAGGTACAGATATTCTGCTTCTTTATTAAGAGGCCTTCATTCTCTCATTATGATTCATATTAGGGTCCCCTATACCATTGCTATGTTCCCTTCATTCATGAACTCCGATCTTTTGAATCATCATGATATTGAACCTTTTATGATTATGATCCTTTCATGCATGAACCTTTAATTATGAACCCTTGACTATGAACCTTGCTTATGAACCTTTGCTTATGAACCTTGCTTATGAACCTTGCTTATGAACCTTTGCTTATGAACCTTGCTTATGAACCATGATTATGAACCACGATTATGAACTTATGAAACATGATTTTGACCTATGCAAGTAAACTAAAACATGATTCATGATACTTGACCTTTACCCTCAGTTTGATACTACGAGCCACTCACTAGGCATGAGGGTTTCATGTCCATGTCAGTCGATGCACCGATGGCATGACTCTAGGGCAGGAGAGTGATGACCTGTCCCGTCCCTGCACGTTTATGTTTATGATTCATGTTTATGTAGAGGCAGATTATGGCCACCGGGGGCGTATGGATGCATCCTAGATTTGTTCATGTTCATGTTATGTTATGTTATTCATGGTGACTGATGGTGTGTGCGATACACGTCTTTCACACTCTGGGAGCTAGCTACTCCAACCCATGATTGAGGACACCCCTCATATTTACAGGATACCCATGATTGAGGACACCCCTCATATTCACAGGATACTAAGAGGTCTCCCCTCTGCATGTTTACGATTATGATTATGATTATGATTCATGTTATGTTATGGGCTCGTAGTGGATTACTGACCTTTCTTTACCATGCACCTTTTTCCTTTCCCTTATGATACCATGTATTCTTACCATGTATTCATGCTTTCATTCTCATTTACCCATGTATTATTCATTATGCTACTGCTTGTTACCGTTATATCTGTTCACTGAGCTCTCGTAGCTCAGCCGCATTTCTTTTCCTGCGGCAGGTTTTAGTAGGAAGCTGGGAATGGGTGGAGAGTACCTTTGGACTTAGAAGACTGATAGCTATTCTGGATTTAGAAGTGATTAGAAGTTATTATGATTATTTCGGAATTTGTATTTAGTGGAAGTCCATTTGTAACCTTATAGTATCTGTATTTCATTTGTAACCTTTGAGTATTCTTGTATTGCTATAGATGTATGCTTTGTTTGATCTGATATGAAACCATCATTGTGATATCTTTACCCTTGTCGGGTTGGGGTGTTACACTTTCTCTCACTAATGGCTCCCAACTTTCTATTTCTCTCTCTAGAAATTCTTTTCTATTCGGCCTAGATCTAACCATACGAGTGTTATATGTTTGTGAACATCTTACAATTGGTATCAAGAGCCAAGGTTAGGTTCATTTGAGTGTGTGTTCACGGATTTCTTTGGTTAATTTTGTGGTTTTAGTTTGGTTCGACTAGTTTTTATGGAAAACACTTTGATTCGATTTTGTTTGTGGTTGAATGTGTTAAAAGCTTGTACTTTCTTGATTAGGATTGTGGTATAAGCTTAGTTTAATCGTTGGATAGCTTGTATCATTCGTGTATTGTGTGCTATAGTGAATTTGAGAGGTATTGTGTTGTTTTTCTTGCCTGCGATTTGAGCTTCGGTTGTAGTTTCTTGGTTGCGAGTTGAGTCTTTTTGGGAAATTGTTGGTTGCGATTTGGTACACTTCAGATCTGCGATTTGGCGTTGTACCCAAAAGTGGAAAGAAGATAAATCGCAAGACAGTGACTGATTTGTCCGGTAGTGGATTGCGATTTGGCAGGTTTGTCGGGTAGTGGATTGCGATTTGGCAATTTTGTCCTGTAGTGTATGCGATTTGAGTACTACTGAGTTGCGATTTGAGTCACTGAGCTGCGATTTGAGTCACTGCGATTTGACTTGTTGCGATTTGATTAGTTGCGATTTGATAAGTTGCGATTTGACTGATTGCGTTTTGACCAGTTGCGATTTGACGTTGCGAGTTGACACTTGCGATTTGACTTATTGCGATTTGGTTAATTGCGATTTGACTAATTGTGACTTGACAGTTGCGATTTGATCAGGGGTGATGGCGATTTGGCATTATAGTTAGACTAAAAGTTGACCTTTTACGACAAAACTTCAAACGGCCATAACTTTTGAACCATAACTCCGTTTTTAGCGAAATACCTGTTAAAACGACTGGAACAGCCTGAATATTGTGAGGATTCATGGCAAAGTCGTGAAACAATTTTTTCGATGCCCAAATCCCCTCCGAAAGGAAGTTATTGAGGTTCTATGTTTTCAGTCCAAAATTTCACCGTAACAACTTGCATCAACCAAACCAAATCTCAACTAAACAACATATCACCTAGTCCATCAAACGATCATCACGTTTAACACACAATCTCTAATCATTAACTGATCCAACAACTTTCATCATAACACATTCAAGCAATCAAATCACGGTTTATTCTTGATTTTTGTAAAATCCCGCGAAAGAATCTATTTCTCGGTTTAAATCATAGAATTATAAAATCCCGTGCACGTTCATATCATGTCAAAGACTTCGGATTCAGTCATTGCTGAGGTACTCAAATTGTACGACATGATCGATGAACATAAGATTCCCAACAAAGTACAACCGACAAACGTTTTTGAACAGACAAACGTTTTTGGGTCAGATATTGCTAATATGGAATCTTTGTGCTCGAATTCGCAAGAGAGAGAGTTGCTTCAGCCACAACAATTGCACAATAACGCAAAGGAAAGTTGCATAGAATGCTTTCGACTACTTCATTCACATCTCAAGGTTCTCTCAGAAAGACCTGGATCCATGGGAGGATTCGAACGAGCATTTGCATCACTCTTTGGTCAAGATGTTCAGACTTTCATAGGCACTATGTTCCTGAACTTAGATCAACTAGAACAACAACTTGACAAAGAAGAATTTCATGAAATCGGATCTATGGCTGCTCTTCGGGTGATCAACAAACAACTTCAATTGTTCATCAATTCACAATACACTTGGGATTATGACAGTCAAATGACAGAAAAGTGTTTTACTGATTACACTGGAATTGAAGTTAACATGTTCAGAGAAACATTACTCCAACACATGGGTAATGTTAAGAAGTACATTGAGGAAAGAGCACAACACAAACTAAAGCATGACATCATGATGAATGAAAGTCGGATGCAATCAAGAGAGATTAAGGTTGATTCGAGTAAAGCACTGGGTGCTAGTTCAGTTGTCACAGAATGCAGTGGGACAAAGTCAGATAAGCATGATACAAGCAGCAGTTATGTGACTCATATCACACATGGTGTGGATGCTGATATCGGACCAATAAATGACCAAGTGCCATTTGCTGAGGTACATTTAACTGTTCAACATAATGTCCTTGCTAGTGAACAACAACATACTGATCAATCTGAACCTGTTTATGACACATATCTATTGGAAAAGGCTCATAGCATTACCACTCCTGATTCAACAAATATGAGTCATAAGGGGGGAGAAATTGACCAAGATGTTGAACATGATCATGTTATAAGTCCTTTGGTTAAGGCTGAGCTTTTCAAAACGAATGATATGGTTGAAAAAGAAGTTTATAATGAACTTTCAAACAGATTCTTACAACTTGAAAAATATTGTATTTCACATGAAATATCAATACAACAAAAGGAAGAAAGTCTTCAAACTAACAAACCATGTAATAATCCGGAATTTCCTGGATTTCGTGAATTTTTTGAGATAAACGATTTGAAAGCTCAGCTACAAGCCAAAAACTTAACGATCAACAACTTGAAAACTCGAATTAATATGCATGAGAAAAGTAATAAAGCCAAGGTTAAACATGACATTGATGCAATTGAAACAAGAAACATCGAATTGGAACATAAAGTGGCTGAATTACTTAATAAAAATGAGACTTAGAAAATTTATTGCAAAGAACTGTGTGACTCAATCAAAGAAGCGAAAACTAAGACTGTAGAGCATACAACCTCTTTGATTGCCAAAAATAATGAATTCAAAGCTCAACTTCAGGAAAAGGGTTTTGCAATTGCAGCGTTGAAAAACGAGTTAAGAAAATCGACAGGAAATGGTGTGAACACTAAGTTTGCAAAACCTTCAATCTTGGGGAAACCACCACTTAGAAACCAATCAGTTGTTAGACAACCGACTGCGTTTAGATCTGAATGACCAAAATCCTCAAAACCACGGTTTGCCTCCCAAGTTGATTCGAAACAAGTTTTGTCAAAACCAGTCACTTCACAGTCTAGACCTAAGGAAAAGGAATATACGCTTGCAAAACCTCATCATATGAGTGCCTCTAGTTCTTCTAGGATTAGTTCAAAGTGTGTGTCATTTGAGACACCAAAGGAACATGTTAGACATAAAAACAGTTTTTAGAATCACAACCTAGAGGATGCTAAGAAAACCACACATGAAAAGACTAGGAATCTGCCTGCTTCTAAGAGTAGTTGCGTATCGATTAATGAGATTCCCATAGCAGATCACTCTAAGAATCCTAGATCTTTCTCTGACTCCAAACACTTTGTTTGCTCAACTTGTCAGAAATGTGTTTTTAAGGCAAATCATAATAATTGTGTAACAAAATTCCTGAAGGAAGTGAATGCTCGTGCTAAGGTTCAATCCTCTAAGACTAGAAACAACAACAAGCCCGTAGAACCAAAGAGTTGTATTCAGAAACCTGGTAGGCAGATTGCTATAGGACAAAGGTTTTCTCCCAACAAGTCCTTCACTGTGCATGAGAAACCAAACACTCCTAGATCTTGTCTTAGGTGGATACCGACGGATAGAATTTTTAAAACTGTTGGTCTTAGATGGATACCTATTAGAAAGATGTTCACTGAGTGCAAAACCAAGGTTGACAGTGAAACCCCAAATGGTTTAAATGCTGATATCACTAACCCATATAAATGCAAACAAACTCTTAATGTCAATGCAGGAAGTCTTTACTTAAGTGCAGGTACATCGTTCACTCCTATTAAGGAAAGACTCAGGGTTTGGGTGCCGAAAAGATTGATATCTCATGAAGTAGGGGTTCAAGCAATTCAAGCTTGATGAACATCATCGACAATGACGTCTGCTCACATCAGTTCAGGCCTCGTTCTTCATCGACAATGACGTTTGAACACTGCAGTTCAAGCCTCGGGCCTCAATGTCAACATAATGGCGTCTGCTGACAACTCTTCAGGCCCCGTTCATCAAAGAAAAGAGAAGTGTACGTTTAAGTGCGCTTTATCTTCGGAAGAAGAGAAATCTTCTTGTTTATGACCATTCTCATCAACAAGCTTTATGCTCTTCCCATGCTCATTCAGTCATCAAGTGGATCAACGCACATTGAAGTATATTCTTATTCACTTGTTCTATCAAAAATGGCAACCTCCAATGCAATTTTTGAGGGGGAGAAGTGTGAATAAACTACATGGCAGTCATCAAGTAGAGCCTTATTAGTATTATTAGTATTAGTTTAGTTATATTAGTATTTGTGGAGTTGGGTCGGGTCTATACCCACTGTCAGCTCACTCCACAGTCCACTAGGGGCACCTTAGCTAGAACTATAAATACCCCTTCCCAAGTGTGGGAAGGGTTGGACCTTTCACACATTAATCTAATCTTTACTTCTTTCTCTCACTAAAGGCTTCCAACTTTCTATTTCTCTCTCTAGAAATTCTTCTCTATTCGGCCTAGATCTAACCATACGAGTGTTATATGTTTGTGAACATCTTACAGTCATTTTTCTTAACCATAATAATGTTAGCCGTGAACTATATATCCCCATGATTGATGCGATGGAATCCTTATTTCCCTCCAAATTTTTTTATTTTTTATTTATTTATTTTATTTTATTTTTATTTTTTTTCATAATTTGAAATACACTATGAAATGCAATTATAAGAAGCCTAGAAAATTTTGAGTGTTACCTATTTTGACGCCAATTTTCACCGAAAAAATTCAAATTTTGACCTAAAATTTTGAATTTTGGGCCAAAATTTTCACTGTTATACCAAAATTTGAATTTCGCGTAAAAATTGAACGTTTAATCACCTGAAAAAATTTAATTTTTTTTTGAAGGGATTATAATTTGAGGGATATCAAAGTGGAAGGATTCTAAGCGGATAGTTTTCTCAATTGCGATAGAATTGAATTGCGATAAACCCCACAATTGCGATAAAAATACCACATTTGCGATAAAAACCACATTTGCGATAAAAATCACATTTGCGATAAAAACCACAAATTTGCGATAAAATCCACATTTGCGATAAAAAACCACATTTGCGATAAAAATCACAATTGCGATAAAATCCACATTTGCGATAAGATCCACATTTGCGATAAAAAACCACATTTGCGATAGAAATCACAATTGCGATAAAAACCCACATTTGCGATAGAAATCACAATTGCGATAGAAGTCACAATTGCGATAAGCCGTTGACTTTATCGAAATTCCACCAATAATTGAGCCAATAATTGATATCCACTTTTCCGACCATAACTTCCGTCCATCTTTTCTGTCCAACTTTTTGCGACCCAGATCTGACCCTAAAACCCATTTTGAGCATAAAACTCAACCATATATCGATCAGATCTGCCCACTTTTCACGGATTAAAGGACAAAACAAATCATAGATCTGAGATGAAACTGTGTAATCCCATGACGTTTTGACCGTTTATGATACATAAGACTTGTAATAGGTCTGTTTTTATCGAATGAAACGGGAAAAAAAAATTTCCGATGACCAGAATTGTTTTTCCGATGACTAAAAATGGTGATAACCTAAAACATGTAATCGAACCACAAAAATCAGTAAAGAACACAACCTGGCTCATTATACCAATTGTAGAACTGAATATGGGTAAGATTTATGTGATTCGGGTGGTCTTGGTTGGTGGAAGAAGATGAATATCTTCATCTTTTCTAGTGAGAGAGTAGTGAGAGGGTGGAGAACCTGGAAGATTATCTTTATTAAAAGAAATGAATGAATAATACACATAATTCCCACACCCCTCATGGAGAGTCATGAGGGGTATTTATAGGCCCTATTACATCACTAGTTTGCCATTTAAACATAAGTAGTCCCTGCGTGTACTACTTATTACAAATCTAGTCCAATTCACGTGAGTGACGATATCTTTATAAAAAAGCGAGTCTAACATTGATTGTTTTATTTTAGTATTCATTTGTACCTGAAGATGCGACAACAAGCACTATCATACGTTCTGATCTTAACCTTGAAATGATTGTTTTGTATAAAAATGTCTTTCCGGTTCCTCCTGGTCCTTATACAAAGTAAAAATTCAGTTTTTTATTATGGACAGATTCAATAACCTTTTCATAGATTAATCGTTGTTCGGGATTTAACAATGAATGAAGTTGTTGATGTTCAAGACTACTCTTCTTCATATCATAATCCAACGCTTCTCTGATGAGACGATTGTCCAAGTTGGTTAGTAACTTTGGGTCAGGCAGTGGTAGATCTTGAAACTCTGATAAAGATCTTCCATGCCTATTTAACAACTCTTGGATTTCTAGCAAACAATAGTTCTGGAGTTGTTCATCCGTCAACTCCAAGTTAGGATATTTAAAAATTTTCCTTTTCTTATGTAGGATATCCTCTGATAAGGACTCCAAGTTTTCTTCCCATAATTATAAAGGCCTGCTGACATCGCAAAACAACAAAATTGTCACAAACATGTCACATAGCTGTGGTCCGAACGCCCATACACTTGCTTCTGATATAGCATGCTTCCATTCTGTGTCATCATTTAAAAGGCCATATGCAAAACAGGCTTCTTTGAATGTGGAACATAGTCTGGTGTTAACAGTCATGAGCTTTTCAAAAGATTCAGGCCCTCTCACAATGTTCAACAGCATTCTAAGATAATATCGTTCTCCAGAAGCCGGGTGAGAGTAAACAATCCTCCCAATGCATTTTCTACGTTTTCTTTGTTTCCACATTTTGTCTTTCTCATGCCACACATAATGTTTAGGTATCTCAGCATATGTGTATGCCCTCGCTGATGTATCACGCTTGTTTAATTCAAACCAGTCAGTGAACATAGTTATGTCGATACCTTCCCTTTGAATTAGGGCGGGTAAGCTTTCTGAGTCACGAAGTGTGATTGCGTTCTGATTCGGCAAGTGGTAATTCAGTCTCATGACTGATGGATATGAGTAATGGATGTCATAGGAAAACAAACGCCACACTGCCTCACATGGAGCTAAGAAGCGACAATTCAAATAATTTTTTATTTCGTCCACCTCCAAAACTTGGACATTTGCCAAATCACCATCGTTTCTAACATTCTCTTGTATAACAATTGTAGCTCTATCGGGCCCTTTATTTAAGTACTTAAATAAGTACTTAATTGCCTTTGATCTGTTGCACCATTCCACATTAATGTGGGCCTGGTACTTCAGGAGGAGATAACGATTGTGAGGAACCACATATCTGTTATCGTATTTAAACTTTCCTTTTATATGGCAAGCTTTATTATCCCTTCGATGATAAATCGCATAGCCATCATTATCAACTGTTGTTTCTTCCACAAAAGGTTTAGGAAAATGTTTCGAGCACTTACCCTCAACTGTACATGGGGCGTGCTTAGCATCTTGACTGCAAGGTCCATGTAACATAAATTCAGTTACTATTTTATACCCTTTTGGATCACTTGATTTACATGGTATCTCTGCTGTAATCATGTCATCTATCTCGGCTGGGGTTTTGCATTTCAAGTCTTCTTCTAGCCATAGTAGGATATGAGCGTGTGGCAGGCCACGTTTTTGAAATTCTATGACATACAGAACTGAAAGGAAATGGATGAAAAGCATAAGCTGATGCATAAATTTGGTGTAGAACAGTAGACATATTGACATTTTGCGCCAAGTTGTATTACATGCCCGTGAACGACCAAAAATATGGTGTTTTGTAAGATCGTCTAACATTTCAGTTAGTTTAATCTTGAATACACGGGTTGCCACTTCTGGACGGTCATTACCTTTTTGTCCCGGGATGTGCTTTAACATTTCAGCAACCTTGGGCCATTTTGGATTGGCGGTGAAAGTGATGAACAGATCTGGATTTCCATAGGTTCGACATATAGCCATAGCATCTTGGTAGTTTTGCATCATATACCTTGGGCTGCCCGTAAAACTCCTTGGTAGAACGATTCGTTTCCCGAGCCCTGCTGCACTTGTATCACCCCTTGTTACAGCGTCACACAGGTTATGATATAGATCCACACGTAACGTATCTTGATTTTTCCTAATCCATTTAAGTCTTTGCTCCTCAACAGCCGAGTATGCATCCACCAGGTATTGTTGGAATAATCGCCCACCTCTAAGCAAGGTAGTACCTTGGTTATTTTGCTGTTGTATTATGTATGCGTAGTACTCTTTCATTGTGAGCCAACCCCTTTTGGTCTTGCGGGCACCTGTGTTGTTGTGATACGGTATTTTTTCATGAAATCCTTCCTTTCCATACGGGAATAATAATGGATATTGGAGGGCCATGTATTCTGAATGCAACTCAGAAATACGTTTTAGACCTTCATCCTTGTTACTTACAACAATATCTCTCGTGGGAATGCCATCACCAAAGTCGTTAGTAATCAGAGCTGCTATTTTGGGCACAGTCGGGGCGTTGTATTGCCGTGTTGCACTCCGACCACTTAGCAGGCGTAGTTCAAACTTGGCTGAATTCTGGGAGTCACACCAATCCCTGGCCATTCGAAATGCCTTGGCAATTGAACTTGATTGATCGAACATTTGAATCAGGCTTGCTACTATCTTTTCATCCACCACTTCGCCACTCTCCTTGTCTATAAAAGCTTCCATCCGGTTCTTTACTTCATTTCCAGTATCAAAAAAGTATAGTTGTGCATATTTGGGTTGAGTACCCTGTGTAGGGAGTAGAGAACCTATTCGATGATAGCTTTGGCCATTTATTCTAAATGTGTATGGTCCCCTGCCTGTGTTAATTGAATTATCTATTTTGGCTCCAAAAGAAGTGTAGCAAAACATGCCATTATAGACTCTAATCTGCTCTTTGAATCTTAAAGATGCAGGATTGTTATAGTCTATAAGCTTGTTAAGAGGCGAAGGTGCTTCATTAAATATGGGGAGAAGCACCTTACCTTCTTGGCAGCAAAGGGAGAATATTGGGTTGCTAGTGCTGCATGCTTTCTCGCTTCTCTCTTCATACCACATAACTGCCTTGCAATTTCGACATTCAAATGATGGAGGGCCAATATTATGGTAAACCACAGGAAGACCTTGCCAAAAGAGGTAAATATTACTGTGAAGAACAACATTTTATGCATCAAATAACAGGGGGAAAGATTTATAACATGTGTAATTACCTGCAGATGCAAATGCAGCTCCTTGTGGGATTTTTTTAGCTGCACGCAGATTGGCTGGTCCTGTAAGAAGCACCGTAATGGTAATAAACAATTGTATGAAATTAAAGGTCTGCCAAATGTACAAAATTTCTTAAGAGGTATTCAGTTTTGCTATCATTTGGTTAATTAATCACCCGATGATCTTCTTTTTTTGTACATGAAGGGACTTTTGGAAGTAGAAGCCATTTGGCTCGGTGGCAGATCTGTTGAAGTGCCTATTGGGTGTGACACTTGGCCGAACAAATTATGTTGTAAATGCAACATTCACGAATCAGGTATGCATTTTTGCAATATTTTTGTAATTGCATAGTTCAAGTAAAGGTTTGGTGTTGGTGTTTACCTGTAAATGGTCCAACAATTTCCGCCAGTTTTAAACCACAATAGCTTTGTACTCTGCCATCTTGGCTGACAATTGTTTTTGAATGAATGACCAAAGATTTGTGCAACATGCCTGACAGGGATGGAACTTCAGCATTTTCGGCCTGTGATCCTGTAACACACAGACAAATATGGCTTTAATCAGAGAAATAATTGCAACGTATGGAAACTTGTAAGATTCAATTGTACTTTTATTCATTTTTTATTTGGAGGATCTGATTCACTTTTGTAACACAGAACCTTGCAAATTTGGCTAGATATAGACTGAAGATGTCCAATAAACCATCTTTTGGAATTCTGTTGCTGAACTGATGCAATAAGTGTGATAACCAATGAAAAGGTAGCCATTTGTAGAGCATGATAAGTGTGACCAGGTTTTTAATATTCTTATTATTTTTTTAATAATGATCCCGAGTTTCTCAATAATTCCACGCTAATGCGTTTTATTTAACAATTCACTAAACGCATTCTGGTTTAGGTATATATATCAAAGATTGGTTTCAAATGAATGGCAACATCAACAATTTAGCGAAAACTGCAACGATGTAGCATTGGAAGTAAGTCAATTACTCTGCATTGTTGCACATGTTTATATAATATCAAGTAGGATGAAATGTCTTTTAAAAATGCCCTTCTAAGAATTGCTTATAACACATCTGGTATGGTAGAAACATTAATTTCCCATGTATAACTTAAATCAAGGTATAATAGGATGTAAAACCAAGATCTTTCAAGCCCAATTCTCACATAATCTTGCCCACTACATTCAGCACCATAACCATCAAACTTAAAAATTCATAATTTATTTTTCAACATTTAGTTAAATTGGGATCTTTCAAAGGCAATTTTCAGCTAATCTTGCTCACTAAAGTCAGTACCATAACCATCTTCAATATTTTCATGATCTGAGCTATTCCTATGAGACGAATACTGCAACTGTGTATCCACACTTGTTGTTGGTTGGTTTGTTAATGACAATATCAAACTCATGCTTTTCCTTCTTTTGTATTTGGATTTGAAATAACACTGTCTCAACCTTTTGGTACTTTCGGCAAGTTCTGTATCAGGGTTTTCTTCTACCCGCCTCTTTTCTTCTTCCAGCCTTGTAATGATTTCTTGGGTGTTCCCATCAACTTTTGCACCTCCATTCTCAGCCTATAATGCAATATAACTTTGTGAGTAACATAAAAACAAAATATTAACTTTAATTTAATTCTGACCTGGAGAGTGCTAATTAATAGTTGTATACTCTTCAGCTTACGATAGGGCCAACGCTGAATACCTAGTTCTCGACAGCGCCTTTTGAAAATAGTTAAACCAACATTGAACTCTTTTGCAGCTTTTGCTATTGTCATGTAGTAGTATTGTGCGATCATTTCTCTTGTGAATGCCATGACTTTAGAATATCAATAACAACTGGATGAGTTGGGAAAGAGGGTATAATATGACTTTTAAATGCCTTGGTAATCCACTGAGATTCCATGTAGTTTAACAGGTTTTGTAACTTCTATTTATCCATAAACACTATTTATTAGATATTAAAAAGGAATTTTGTAACTGAATTTATTCAGTTAAGTGACCCTTCATGTATGACAGTTGTCTAGGAGTTATATTTTTTGTTGATCCATCTGTCTAAGCAATATGGAAATTTAAGTAAGTGGGTAAATTTCATTATAATAATACACCTAACTGATTTCTACACAACCTATTGATTTGGTGGTCTGTTTTGGATTTTTGTTCCTTGAATTAACAACATCTTGTCGTCCTGGATATATATACAATAACTATCCAATAAGTTGTTGCCTGGTTGATTGATATAAAATGATGTCAGTATTTCTGTTATTGTGGCAGATACATTTTCACATCAAAGTGTCATGAGCAGCAAATACTAAACACATCAGAGCGGAAGTTTCGTTCTACAATACATATGCAGGGCTGGGTACACAACATGGTAAGGTTTTAAATAGGTTGGTAGGTATTTGAAAGGGTTCGATAAGAGCATGAAACTATTAATTAAAAAATCACATTTACAAAATTATAGAGAATTGTATTTCATTCCTTAGAAATTTAGTTACAGTAGAGATTTAGTTACATACCCTAGGAAATAGTATACAGAACTCATCTTTTGGATCATTGATTCTGAAAAATAGGACAATCTTATACATTATACATAGCATATTCTTTAAACCATATGGAGACAATCTTTAATACAGAACATTTGCCCATTAAACTTAAGAAAAAAATACAGTAAAATCCCTTTTTGCATGTGTAATACACTGTAAAAATTCATTGTAATTATGATCGTTGATCAAATAATTAACCTCAGTTACTATTTACTAATTTCCATTTTTGCGGGGAAATTTGAAATTTTCTTATTATATTATTTTAACGTGATCACGATATCACATAATTCACCAAATGACAGGACGAGCTCAACGCGTATTACGAAATTTAATTATACATAATTAACACCTAATCGGGCCAAAATCATCTCAGCCCAATCACCACCCCATGTTCTACTGTTCATCAGCCCAACCAAGCCCAACTTTATTTTTTTTGTTATTTCATGTGAAATACAATCCGAACCCCTCTCCAAAACGCCTCTCATTCGCTCCATTTCTAAACGCGACCTATGAATATTTTTACACCATCTCGTTCACCCCCCACCATACAATTATAGTGTCGAATTCCAGATTTGGATGTCGAGTTTTTATATGCTTTTAAAAGCCAAAGTGTTCGCTCTTTTTTAACCCAACTCGATAGCACCAAAAATTCAATAAGTAACCGTTTTGACTCCAACTTGTTTCCACGCACTCCTAATAATATTTCTAGCCTAATGACATGTTGTTGGATCAGTTTTAACATCAATGTATAAACATTACACGTTAAAACCGAATTGTGCACCTATTAAACTAACTAGTCGACATATGCAAGTTGCAAAAACAAATCCTAGCTATCTTACTCACTCACATTCCTTCTAAAGTCATTCAAATGTCAGAAATAGTTCTTAGGAAGCCTTCAGTCACTGACATTGCATAGTAGAGGTTGTCTTTTGCATTATTGAACCCATACGTGTACTTAACAATTGTATAAGACTACCCCTAGCTCACCAGCTTCCCTCACTCATTCAATACTATCTTCTTAACTCTCGTTCACTTACAAAATCACCTCTGGAAGACCAGAAGTTAACGCTAGCTCATTTGGAAGCTTTTCGAAGAAAACGGGTTACATATATATAAACGTATAAGTGGTATAGCAAGCGTGGTTTATTTTCCTTGTGTTCCATTCACTTTCACACGAATCTCTACCACCCTAGCGGTGTAGTAAGTTGTCTCAAACCCTTTTGAATTCACCTCGTACGTTATCTCATAACCATGCATCATATATAAATCATCACTCGAACGTATATATTTCACTTATTTATTTACGTACACGATCTCATGTAGCACACGAGTAGTGACTAGCCTCCCTTGTGGAAGGCCTAGGAGTCACGAATCACACCCATCTCACATTTATATTTACGCTACATGCATGTTTCGAATTCATTTTCATCATACCTCAAGCGTAAAATAAAACTGAAACACTTAGGAATTTTCTAAGTGTTTTACTCTGAAAAATACGTTCCATGTCGCCCTAAAAATGATCGTATATCTAAAAATTTGACTTAACAAGCATACAATATTTTTACACGATCTGATAGACACCATTACTAGCTACAACTTTCATGTTAATAACTTGTAAAAACAAGCATGTTTAGACCCTTGAAATCGATCAAAGTGAGACGCAAAATCCTTTCAGAAACTGTTAACCAAAATGCGACATTGGCTGTTAAGCCCATTAAGCAGATTTTAAGCGAATGTGATAAGCTAGCTTATCTAGGTCTTTTGATATGAAAATAGCACGTTAAAAATGAGCTTGTGGATGAGCCCAACTCGCCTCAAAGCTTACGGTTTTTAAAACGCTAATGGGCTTTAAAAGTGGCTCGTTAAAAGCCAAACATAAGAAAAATAAGCTCTTTTGTCATATAAGCTGTTGAAATAAGCTTTATTTAACTTAAATATACCTCAGAAAAATTCGCATACTTTTTCCACAATTTTTTTTGCATTTGGACTAAAATTGCAAATCGAGTTCACTTAAAAGGGCCAAAACTGTCAACCGTCTAAAATAGGGACTGAAAATGTACAAAAAGAAACTTTAAGGTAAAAACTGTTATATTATTTAATTCCAAGCTCAGAATATAAATTTGGACAAGTAGTGGACTATAAATGCAACTTATACATAACCAAGGACTAATGGTGCAACGCTAACACCGTTAGGGTAAAAAGTGTAAAAACTGGAAAAGGAAAAGGACCAACAGATTATATTTGACATTCTTATTTTATTTTCCATTTTACAATTTCCCATCACGTCACGTGCATTTTTGTATATTTCATTTACGTATTATTTAAAGTTACGTTAATTATTATAACGAGATTTTGACGATTTAACTTTACGTATTGTTTCACCACTTTCGAGGAAACAATATTATGGATTAATTGACATAATCAAGTTAATATTTCATGTGATATCATTTTTAACTTCAAGCATTTCATTAGCATATCACCTTTTCACTTGAACGATTAATTCGTTATTCGTTAATCATTATTCGTTACTCGTTTCACATCCACCCCTCGTATTTAGTCAGATTCTCAGACTTTCCTATTTACCAGGTTTTGTTCTGAATCCGTTACCATAATCTCACCTGAACTTACTTTTCACCATCACCAGTATCACATAAGGTGAGTCATAGCCTCACATTTACTTCTTTAACAACTTTAAACTCCGTGAGGGGGATCCATGCTATAAATTGATCACAAGTATTTTTATGTATGCTTTACCTGACTTGATATATGCCTAAGTTACCTTATTGCCACAATACCCTTTATCATGAACCATTAATCACTAGTAAATGAACACGAATATAGTGAATAGATCTATTAGAGGTTGACGACCTATCCCACTAATACTGGACGGAATACCTTTTGCTAGTCGTATTAGTCGCGATGCATTATATTTGAGTAAAAATAGGAATTGGCAAATCACCTATTAAACGAGGGCAATATATCCATCATTTCTTTGATATTGATCACCTCCGTTTTTACGGTACTTTGTTAACGTTTTGCGTGTCATGAGACTTAGGGCAATATATATACTGCAATATCAATTTTTCAACTGATTGTATTCCCAATACAATCTTACTTGTGTATCGAATTGATTATTAAATTTCAAACTCTATGATTTCACTCAACATTTTTGTTGACTTTTAAGCATGTTATCTCAGGTAATTAGCGGAGCAGCAAGGGCATGGAGCGGGCTGTGACTTATCTTTAATATGGTGTAAAATAAAATGTATAATTCAGTTCAAAAACAATATTTCCTTTAAGGATTTCATCACTCTGATATGAAACTTTGTAACTGAATTTAATAAGAAGGACTTATATTTTCTAAACGTCTCTTTCGAGTCATTTTCTATGATTATGACTTCGATCCTCACAGTAATACCCCGATTAGTCTTCCGCTGTTATCTCATAATTTAGGGGGTGTTACAGCATGCATTTGATCAGGTGCAACAAGTGTCCCAACCACAGTAGATCCACTTCAATGTACCTGAAATCAATATCAACACAAAAGAAACACCCGTTCCATGTTGGGTAGGTGGAATAAATCATCAAACAGAAACAAAAATAAAATATAATGATATGAATCAGTCGATGGTGTTGTATCCTTCAAACAACAATAACAAAGAATCCCCAAAACAGTTTTAATCCAACATATTATTCATGTCCTAAGTGTTTATTTTAAAAAGGCTTCTTGGTGTGCAGCCTGTTGAAACTCATTCTGAATCTGCCACCACAAACCTGACAATAAAATATAGAAAGGAAACCATGTTAATACGTGGACAAATATTAAATAATTAGTGAACAAAGGGTGTGCGCAACATGTGCTCACCGTCTTGTCTTCTTCTTGGCAGTTAAGGTGTTGGCTTCTCCTTGGACATCATCAGCAGTAATCAGCTCATTTTCGGCATCCGAATCTTCAATCTCCGGCCTACAAACAATGGAAACATGGTTGTCATGTTCACTTTACCGCTGTTTTGCATTTTTTTGGTAGGCAAATATTATTTGCTTTGCTTACCTATTTTTTTTTCTTATCCTCCGTAGGCTTGGCTGGTGTAGCAACTGATGGGGCTTTGGGCTGTGGTTTGGATGATGACCCTGCAACCAAACTTCCATCATCAACAGTGCTTGAGCTTGTGCTTTCCACTGTCAGTTGAGGCGGGTCTACCGTCCAGCAGGTAAAACTCTCAAAAGCTTCCATACTCATAGTAGGTATGAGACTTGATTTCAAAAACGTGTGTTGTGCCAATGAGGTTGGCTATAACAGGTGGTAAGTTTGCGTGGTCTTCCAAATTCTGTAGGGTAAGACGTGAGTAATGGAGGTTGGAAATGGACAGGGAATTTATAAATATACCTCATCATCCTCTTCCAATATTGCTGCAGCTGGGGACTTCACTAATTCGGTTGCGGGCTCATCAAAAAGCACTACCACAGTCTGTTCAGTATCATCCGAGATACCAAGCTCAATGCGATACCTGGAGAGGGCATGTTGCAAACGGTATGTATCAATGTGAGTCATTTTATTTATTGAATACAAATGCAAACACTATTAGTGATAAACATAACATTACCTTATTACTGGGTATTCAATTGGCTTGTCACACGCATCACACCAGAACCGCCCATCCTTTCTAGTAGCACCTTTTTTGCATTTTTCACCTCCACATGATGGAAAATTCCATCCCTTCCTAGTCCGTACATTTTCGATCCGGGCCTTACAAATGAAAGTTGCCGACTATGTAGAAATAAGGTATATCAATATTATGCAGGGGAATGAGTCTAGAGACATGGCGGATGCAAAAGAATACATACATCATTTTTTCGATTGCGGGCCCATATGAGGAGATTCTCGATCGTCCCTTCCCTTGGTTGAGAGTTATCTACACGCGAAGCTGCTTTTGAAGATTCAACACTGCTAACAAACAGGTAAACGATTTTGTTAAATTTGTGGATTGTAGGAACTTTTCAATAATAAACATTAAATTCATACATCTTCATACCTGGTCTCTGATTTCAATGCTTTGATTGCAGGGATCTCAACATCATCCAATATCATGGTGGATGAACTACTGGATAAATATAGCTTATCTGGAAGGTAACATTAAAACTTAAATTAGCATGTAAAAGTTGCCTAACATGAATAAGCTAAATAGTCCATGGCCACTCACTGTTATAGTGTTTTGCAGATGTGGAGGTCACCACAATAGGACACATGCCTACATATTTTGCTTTTTTCTCAATCAATATATCACCAAGGCCTCCCCATAGAGTCACCCATATTGATTGGCCCCTTGATGCACAACACACAAAATTACAATAAACGGTAAGTTCCTTAATAGATATTGGCAAAGAAGTCATCAATTTTACAACATCAATTGTAAAACATAAATATAACAACCTATGATTGGCCAGGTAGAAATCAAGGTTTTTTGAGCCTGTTTTCGTGTAGTTCATCCTCCCAACATTCGTTACATAGCCTGCAACATCTAAAAGGTAACATATTTTATGACAGGTTAGCAACACTATTTAAGGACAAAAAATTAATGAACGTACATAACCAAATAGAAAATTACCAATGAGATACTTGTTGTTTGTAGGTACGATGTGATCAAAATCCACCAGTTGGAAAGGATACCTGACAAACCCTTTTGGCTTGACCACAACTTTCCTTATCGTCATTGCTCCATCAAACTCAAGCATAAAGGTATCGTCCTTCCTAATACGAAAGTCTTCCTTGTTATGCATGACCACAAAATTTTTAACCGAGTACACACCCCCCTCTTTTAACCTCAAAAAATTGTGAGCCACCGTTCCCTTGGCAGTACAATGGATTACATTACCCTGCCAAAAAAAGTGTTAAAAACGGCTATAGATTCTTAATTATTTTTTCCTGTATTGTTATTACACAGATTTTTGTGAAAGAAAGATGAATATACATTAGCATCAGAGACCAAAAAATCAGTGCTCAAGTAGCGCCCGGTAATAGCGTTTACATCCCACATCCTACACAGCATCACCACAATCGTACCAGTGACGTCCAACTCGATATCGTCCAGGAACAATTCAGAGCTCACGCTCCCAACTTCTGTAACCATGATGATATACTGAATGGGCCTTTTTAAATTTACTACTATTGGACTCACGTACAATTTCTGGACAGGCAATGGGCTTCATGCCTAATTTATGCAGACTACATTTAAGATAGTTGTAATTGCAGCTTGATTTGTATTCTTTGAGGTTACAAAACTGGAGACCTTTTGCGTTCTGTAACACCATATTTGATGTGGTTGCATTCAAGAATCTATTTCTTATACGTAATAATTGATATAGTTTACATGTAGCTTAAACTATGTTGTACCGTACATTCCTTTGTGCACAAACCCTCTTTCACATTAAATTAAGCCATTCAATCTTTAGGTATAATAGATAGTTTACTTTTGTTTTGGAAATACTCCCTCCATCTCAAATTAATAATCACTCTTTTCATTTTGGGTTTTCCCAAAATTATTATCTCTTTCCAAATATAGTTGTGAAGAATATAGCAAATTTATCATATTGCACCTAATGATACTAAAAATTACAAAGATCATTCAAAGATTTAATTAATTGTATAAAGGTAAAACTGTCATTTTGCAAAAAAAAAGTAAGAGAGATAATGCAATGATTATTATATTTTCTTAAACCGTGTGTTTCTTAAACTGTGTGTTTTTAGTCGGGCGACAATAATTTTAGGACGGAGGGAGTATCACTTTTAGGTTGGGGTACAGTCCTTTTTTTCTTTTATGCACGCTTTGAAAATAGCAATTTTAAAACAACTTTTCTTTTGTATATATTACACGCTTTCATTTTTTGAACTTGTTTTAACATTTTTTATTTATTTATTTATTTTTTTTGTATATTGTAGTATAGTACGAGTAATATGTTATATATGAATATTTAAAACATTGTTGACTTTTTAAAGGTTAACGATTACAAATATGATGTCAATAATTCAAAAATAATAGAACATTGAAGCTCTTATTTACATTTTCTTAGTTATATCATGTAATGTAATCTTTCTTAGTAGAAGTTTCGTTTTAACAATTAATAGAAAAAGTACGCAAAATGGCACATTTTTGTTTGTTTTGGTTACTTATGTTATATTTTACTTGACAAGGCATAACATAACCTGATCTGTTTAAACAGTTGACCTTTTGACCCATTTAGTTTGTCCTCCTAACTAAGTAAGGGAACCACCTTGAATTTTGTCCTAGGTCCGCCACTGACTTGCCCAGTTAACTTCTTTTAAGGGTGTGTTTTGCGCGGAGTATTTAAGTGCGGTGAGTGTTGAGCGTTGTGATATTTAATGCTCGTTTGACAAGCACCCAGTAATTTTATCTATTTTTTAGAATGCTTATTTTTTAACGCTCCATGAAATAACATTTAGAAGAGTTTGACATTTAAAAACTGTTTTACACATTATGATTACACTTCCAACTACATTACCAAACATTTTTATAGGAAAAAACTGTTACTACTTGTTAAACCTTACAAACTTTCAGGGACTATTTCTGCTATATGCAGAAACTTACTAACCCCAACATCTTTATTTTGTCTTTGTTTGTCTTGTTTTATATTTTGCAGGGACTAAAGCTGGACACAAGCATAGTTGCTGCCTATATAAGGATTGCTATCTCATTAGGGTTTAATATCTTCTCATTCTCTGATAATCGAGTTCATTGTTGTCTTCAAGTCTTGTGATCTTGTAATTGTTTGACTCATCATTACTAACATCTTGATCCAGTCTTTAGTTTTCTGTATTTGTATCATAGATCATCAGTTGTGATCTATTCTTTTTTTCTGGTTTTCTTGTATTGATACTTTAAGTTGATTAATTTGAATCAAGGGGTGATTGGTTGGATTCAATCTTAAGAGTTTCATAATTTCTACATGGTATCAGAGCTTTGGCTCTTTTAGATTGGGTGGTTTAAGTTTTTTAGGGTTTCGGATGATTTTGGGGATTCTTGAATTTGGTTATAGATATGGGATTATCTTGGTTAATTCAACAATCTTTGTTGAGTTAATTACTGGTTGTGATAAGTTGTGGTGAGATCTGGTAAATTAGGGTTTAGATCTAAAAACCCTATTTTTTCAGAATTGGGGATTCTTAATTCTGGTGTTTGTTGTGGTTAATTGGGACCTTATTCTGTCACAATATCCCTTAACTAAGTGAATTAAGAGTATTGTGGTCCTTATCCGCTGTCTTCTTCTAAAGCACTATAAGCTTTACTTTCTTCCTTTAAGATAACTTAGTTTTCAGTTAAGAGGGTCCAAACGGTGTGACTAACATCTTGATCTGCCACCGTGAGTGGTGTGAATTCCTGCTCTGGTCACACCCAGTTCTCTTGGATGGGCTTTGTTATTCTTGGGTGTGAGTTTTTTTTATTGTTTCTTGCATTTGTTTATTGCTTGTCTTCATCTGCTGTTTATCTACTCTTATTTGTTGATTCATTATGGCTCCTGCTAGTGGTCGTAATGAGGATCTTATTAGTAATCTTGATTTGGGTAACCCTTTGCATCTGCATGCTAATGATATCAGTTCTAGTTCTATTATATCTGTGAAACTTACTGGTACTGAGAATTATAGGGTTTGGGCCACTGCTATGAAACTTGATATTAACACTAGAAATAAAACTGGATTCATTTATGGGACTTGTATTAAGGCTGCTTATGCTTCTAGTGTAGTTTTGGCTAATCAGTGGGAAAGATGTAACTCTATTGTGCTTTCTTGGTTACTTAACTCAGTGTCTGAGGATTTATATCTTGGTCAAATGTTTTCTGTTAATGCTGCTGAAGTTTGGGCTGAACTAAAAGGAACCTTTGATAAACTTGATGGGTCTATAATGTTGAACTTAATGCAGAAAATTGATAATTTTAAGTAAGGTGAATTAACTGTTTCATAGTATTATCATAAGCTTAACTCCTTATGGAGGGAATTTGACATTATGACCAAACTGCCTAAGTGTGTGTGTGCTTCTAGAGAAGATGTTTTACATAATCAACTTATGAAGCTTATGCAATTTCTTATGGGTCTTAATGACGTCTATCAACCTATCAGAAGTAGTATTCTCTCTAGAGAAACTCTTCCTGATGTTAAAGAGGAATTTGCTATTGTTTCCACAGAAGAGTCTCACAGAGGCATTGCCTCATCTTCTTATTTTGGTTATGAGTCTAAACCTCAAGTGTCTGGTTTTATTGCTAAAACTAATTGGACTAATAATGGTAACAAGAGGTTTGATAACAAAAAGTTTTCTACCGCTGATAACAAAAAGTTTGGGAATAATAATAACAATGTAAGTAACAGAGGACCTAACCCAAATTTGCTTTGTAATAACTGTGGTAAAATTGATCACACTGTTGACAAATGTTTTGATCTTGTTGGGGTATCCTCCTGGTTATAATAAAAACCCTGGTCCAAAACAAAATGGTTTCAAACCTTCTTTTACTACAAATTATAGCAATTCCGCTAATGATAATGGGACTACTATGACTTTTACTAATGATCAAATGATGAAACTAATGAGTCTTATCAGTGATATGCCTTCTAGCAGTATGCAGGCTAACATGGCAGGTATGCCAAGTTTTATGAATAATAATGTTTTCTTTAATATAAATTTTCATAAATTCTTCAATAGCAATATTGTTTTGTGTAAACTCAGTATTGGTTGGATTATAGATTCAGGTGCCAACCAACACATGATTGTATCTACTATTAACATGTTTGGTATTATTGACGTTTCTGATTTAAATCTAAATGTGGGTCATCCTAATGGTACCCTTGCTAAAATCAAATATGTTGGAAATCTAAAACTTTCTGATACTGTTATTTTATATGATGTGTTGGTAGTACCTGAATATTGTGTCAGTCTCTTATCTGTTCATAAGCTTACTAAAGATAGAAGAATGTTTGTTAGTTTTAATGAAACTAAATGCTACATTCAGGATTTGACTCAAAACAAAATCATGGGGACTGGTAGTGAGAATGGTGGACTTTATTTGTTTGATTCTCCCTCTTCCTTCACTTCTAATAATCAAACAATAGGTAATATGTCTGTGAAATGCTATGTGTCTAAATCTATGTGGAATAACAGACTTGGTCATCCCTCTGACCAAGTTGTTAACTTGCTACAATCTGAGCTTAAGTTCACTAAGGATTCTCATGTCTCACCTTTTGACATCTGTCATAAGGCCAAACAGACTAGAGAGCCATTTCCTTTAAGTGAGCATAAAAGTTCTGCTATTGGTGACCTTGTTCATATTGACCTTTGGGGACCTTATAAAGTCACTAGTAGAGATGGCTTTAGATATTTTATGACTATTGTTGATGACTTTACCAGGGCTGTTTGGGTCTATCTTATTAAACCAAAGATGAAGGTTATAATTTGTTTGTCAGTTATATTAATCTGATTCTCAATCAGTTTAAATGTAGCATTAAAACTGTCAGGTCTGACAATGGGACTGAATTTGTGAATAATAAAATGAGTAACTTGTTTGACAATCTTGGTATTGTGCATCAAACTTCATGTGCTTACACTCCTCAGCAAAATGGGATTGCCGAGAGAAAGCACATGCATCTTTTAAATGTTTCCAGAAGTTTATTGTTTCAAAGTGGTATTCCTTTAAGTATGTGGCCTGAATGTATCTTAACTGCTGCCTATCTTATTAACAGGTTACCTTCTTCTGTTCTGAGTGGAAAATCTCCTTTTGAGCTTGTGTATGGTCAAAAACCTAAACTGTCTCATTTGAGAAGTTTTGGTTGTTTATGTTTCTCTTCTGTTTTAAACAATTCTGATAAATTCTCTTCTAGATCTGAAAAATGTGTTCTAATTGGTTTTTCAACTACTAAAAAGGCTTATAAAGTATACAATCTTGAATCTAAAATGATTTTCTATTCAAGAGATGTACAATTTTATGAAACTATTTTTCTATTTAAAATGAATTCTAAACTACAAACTGATCAGAATTGTGATACTATTGAGACTACTTTAAATGGTCTAAATTTCTTTGATGAGAAACACTTTGATCAAAGTCCCAATGATGAAGGGAGAGGTACAAATACCCCCTTTGATGATGGTGGTACCTATTCTTGCCCCAGAAGTACAAATACTTCTGATGATGGTAAGGATACTGGTACTGCAACATCCATGGGTGACAATACTCCACCTGAGGGCACTATTCCTTCCAGTCCCAATCATGATTTAGCTCAAAATAATTTCCCTCAGAACATAAGTCAAGAGCAGCCTGCTCTTAGGAGGTCTAGTAGGAATGTTAAGATGCCTGCTAAGTTCAATGACTATGTTGTTAGTAGTAATGTTAAGTATGGGCTTGAAAAATATGTGTGTTATTCTAATCTAAGTCCTGTTAATTATTGCTTCTCTACTACTTTAAACAAATCTGTTGAACCAACTTCTTATGATGAGGCTGTTAAGGATAATAATTGGGTTTAGGCCATGAACAATGAGGTTACTGCTTTAAAAAGAAATAACACTTGGACTGAGTGTGATCTTCCCAAAGTAAGAAAACCTGTTGGTAGCAAGTGGTTATGAAAAATTAAGTATAAGTCCACTGGTGAGGTTGACAAATATAAGGCCAGGCTTGTTGTTAAAGGCTTCAGCCAGAGGGAGGGATTTGATTATATGGAAACCTTTAGTCATGTTGTTAAGATGTCTACTGTTAGATGCATGATCAATGTTGCTATTTGTAATAATTGGAGTCTTTTTCAATTAGATGTTAACAATGCTTTTCTATATGGTGACTTAACTGAGGATGTGTATATGACCTTGCCCCCTGGCTTTGATAATCAAGGATCTAAAGTGGTCAAACCTAATAAATCTTTATATGGCCTTAAACAGGCCCCTAGACAATGAAATGCTAAACTTACTTTGGATCTTACTGAACATGGTTTTGTGCAGTCTAAATGTGATTATTCTTTGTTCACTAAGAGGTCTGGGAATGTGTTTCTGGCATTACTTGTGTATGTTGATGATATTGTCATAACTGGCAATAATGATAATGAAACTGAGAAGTTTAAAGTGTTTTTGAAAAAAAAGTTTCAAATCAAATATTTAGGAAAGTTAAAATACTTTCTTGGAATTGAAGTTTTGAAAAATGATAATGGTGTTTGTCTGAGTCAAAGAAAATATTGTCTTGAACTTTTGCATGAATATGGTTTGCTTGCTGCTAAACTTGTTGACACTCCTTTGCCAGAAAACACCACTCTAAATCACATTGAGTCTGTTGATGATAAAGCTTTGAGAAATATTGGAAATTATCAAAAACTGGTTGGTAAGTTAATTTACTTAACTAATACCATACCATACATTTCTTATGTTGTTCATTGCTTAAGTCAGTATATGCGTGCTCCTCTTGAGTCTCATTTGGATGTTGCATTAAGGGTTTTGAGGTATTTAAAAGGCTCACCTGGTAATGGTGTGCAAATTAACCAAAAAGGTAATCTTAAGCTTAAAGCTTATGCTGATTCTGACTGGGCAAGATGTCCTGTTACTAGGAAATCTGTGTCTGGCTATTGTGTATTTCTGGGTGACTCTTTAGTTACTTGGAAAAGTAAAAAGCAGTCTACTTTATCTAGATCTTCAGCTGAATCTGAATACAGAAGCATGGCTTCAGCTACATGTGAAGTTATTTGGTTATCTAACCTACTTGGTGATATGGGGGTTAAAAACCTTTTACCTGTGGTGTTGTATTGTGATAACAGTTCTGCATTACAAATTGCTAGAAACCCTGTGTTTCATGAAAAAACCAAACACTTTGAGATTGATGTTCATCTTGTTAGGGAAAAAGTGTATGCTGGTGTGATTAAAACTAAGAAAATTCACACTTCTCCACAAATTGCTGATGTTTTAACCAAAGCTTTAGACTGCAAAAGTCAGAATTTTGTGTGTGAGAAACTGAGTATGTTGGATATGTTTGGTGTGAAAGTTTGAGGGAGGGTGTTAAAATACCTTAAAAACTTTCAGACTGTTTCTGCTATATGCAGAAACTTACTAACACTAACATCTTTGTTTTGTCTTTGTTTGTCTTGTTTTATATTTTGCAGGAACTAAAGCTGGACACAAGCATAGTTGCTGCCTATATAAGGATTACTATCTCACTAGGGTTAAATATCTTCTCATTCTCTGATAATCGAGTTCATTGTTCTCTTCAATTCTTGTGATCTTGTAATTATTTGATTGATCCAGTCTTTAGTTTTCTGTATTTGTATTATAGATCATTAGTTGTGATCTTTTCTCTTTTCTGGTTTTCTTGTATTGATACTTTAAGTTGATTAATTTGAATCAATGGGTGATTGGTTGGATTCAATCTTAAGAGTTTCATAATTTCTACACTACTTTACAACAACTACTTACTGCTACTACTCATTGTTACTGCTATTTTTGCCAAACACACTCTAAATTGCTGACTTTGTTTACTAATGTCTCGTGTTTTTTTTAACGGAAAATATATTAAGAAACCCAACTAAGGGGAAGAAAAGAGGTATACATTAGAAGCTCCAAGCAAGAGACAAAAGAAAAAATACAATAAAAGAAAACAAAAGTCAACGGCCTAAACCCTACTAGATCCGAAGCGAAGTAAAACAAAGTGTGGGATAAGACATCTACATTGACCAGTCAACACCAATTTTAGAGCACCTATTTGAAACCCATAATTGAGCCATCCGTTGAACATGAGGGAAAAGATCTTTACGGAGAATATAAGGCACATCATTAGGAAACGCGTGGACCACTTCATTCCGTCACTTCCAGATAAACCAAACAAGGGACCAAGTAACCCCATGGAAAGCTTTAGCAGCCCACTTGTTAGCGAAAAAGATCCTGCACCCGTAGATAAAGTCATCCAAAGACAACCCTGACAAATCCACACCCCACCATCTCCCTACCTTAGTCTAAACCGATTTCACTAAAGGACAATTGACGAGGGAATGATCTAAAAGCTCAATCTCCGAGTTACAAAGCGGACAAAGAGTGGATGAGATCGGAACACTCCTAGAGGAAAGGTTGGGCTTTGATGGCAGCCTGACAGCCTGTAAAGAGAAGCATGCCATAAGCAAATGTTGATCTATTTCGTGATCCAACTATTCCAAAGGAATTTCCTACCAACTAATGTCTCATGTTATCATTATTCATTGTAAAAAGGCGCATTCATTTGATACATAATCTCTATTTCTAAATTAGTACGAGTATCAGTTATCAAAAAACAATATCTAAACAAGAAAAAATTGGTTAAAATACTTTAGTCATCGACATTTTTGCTAAAGAAGACCATTGTCAATTCATACATTTTGTAAAACTTGACTTCACGTTACAGATGAAATTATTTATTATTAATAGTAAAACTTGTTCTACATCGACAGGAGGTAAGACATGTTAGCCTTTATAAGCCCTAACTCAGTAATTTTTAGCATGGTTTTTAGTTAAAACCGAAAAGATATTTGAGTATTTCATTGCTTTCAACTTTAGTTGGCATTTCAACCATGACACAATTTCTATTTTTGTGGTTAAACAAGTCATGTGGGTGAACAATGGCGGACCCAAGACCAAAAGTTATCAGGTTCATTTTATTTAAAGTATAGAAAATGGTATCCCAAAAAGTAAGAACCATGTTCATTTTAGAAAAATCAATATATTTGAAATAATTTTATACCATGTAAAAAAATTCATGGGGTTCCCGTGTACCCCCGAGAACCCCTCGGTCTGCCCTCGTGGGTGAAGTTATCGATATTAATGAGTTTCTGAAATACACATCGATATAAACTTTCACATAAGTCATGTAAATTGTGTTGTAATTTAAATAACATGACTATCATCTAAATAAATAAACACATCAAAGAGCATATAGCGGAAGCAAGGATCTTTAATTAATATGTACAAAGTATTACCGAATAATAAAAGTGAACGTACCTTTTTGATCCTAGCAAAACAAGGATCTAATCTTCTCTTCACTTCTCTTGATTAAACAAATAGGATTACCGTGAAACTCCTTACCTTTTTATTTCACAATCCAAGATATAATAACTAAAGTAAGTTATTACCGAACTCTTTGTACACACGTACTATAACCAATCAAGTATTGATGCTAGTGAATGAACATGATAAACCAAAACTATTTTGTTTAACTTAAAAACTTATGGATCGACACACTTGAGAAGTGTACGATCGGTTTTAGAAGACAAGAGAGGAAGAACACAAATTTTAGGGTTATAGCAATGCACAAGGTAAAGAAACTAATAACCCTTGATTTGTATTTATAGGCAAAACCTAACTTGGAGCAAAAGCTATGGATCGAATGGGTTAGAACCCATAGGCCGATCGGCCAAACCCAAGGAATGGTGGTATGTGCTTATTCACATACCTTTTCTTGACCAAATTAAGACCAAAACGACAAAAAACTAACCAAAATGCCAAAGATATTTGTGTTTTTGTGTTTGTTAATATGCAGGTACGGATATCATGAAAAAGGACAAAAATCAATGAAAAACCGGCAAAAACAAGCACGGGATTTGGAAAGAGAATTAAAGCCGAGGCCGGGATGAATTTGTCAAAGATGGATCATATTTATGCTCAATATGTCAAAGTTAACCCTTGGAAGCAGTTTACAAACTTGGCAGAAATAGTCACTCATAGTTAAATCCCATTCCAAATCTAATCCCAATTTTAAATATAAACCTTATCCCTAAAACCCAATCCATGAATAAACCAAACCCATCCAGCCCATTCTTAAATTAACAAAACCCATTATCAAGCCCTATCCATATTTATTATACCCGGATCCTAATCCACCCCCAACCCGTATTTCATTTAACCCAAAGTCAAATAATACCCACCCTACTAATGACCAGTCAAACAACCAAAACGCGCCTTTTACCTAAATTAGTTACTGCTTACCATCTTCAACCTCACTTTTATCCTCCTCTCCTCATTTACCCCGTATTTAAATGGCTTCTAGAAGGCTGACAAAGCAAGGAATGACACATAGGCAGCTTGGAGCTTTTTGATTTGGTTGTGACAGCAGTACACATGATCTAACGGCTGAGATTGAAAGATTGGAGACCAAGGGATCATCAAGGGTTGATATTAGAAGGCCTAGAGGTTTCCAAACCCTAGGTTCCTCCTCAGCTGGCTATAAATAGCCATCCTCACTCACAAAGAAGAGCTGTTAGGATTTTTAGGATTAGAAATAGGAGTAGTGTAATTTAGGGTAGCTTTTAGTGTAGTTGCAGCTTAATGTTTAGCTTATTTGTAATTTCTTTTCCGGTTCTCAAATTTTGTACTCAATTCTAGTTTTCCTTAAAAGTCAATGTAAGTCAAACTGCTTATTTGCTTTTCTCAATTGCTTATTGTCCTTATTCCTGCTCATTCTAGTTCATATTTGCCATTGGATGCTTCCCCTTAGTGTAGAATTCAGTTAAATTCAGTTTTGTTTTTATAAACCTTAAAAAGCCAAAAACAGTCATAATATAGCATAGCTTATTAAGTGCTTATTTGGATCTTAAAAGTTGATAATCTTGGTTAAAACAAGTTAGATATTAAGTAATTAATCAGTATCATAGTTTTAATCAGTAGCTTCTAGTTCAAAATAGCAAAATCAGTTTGATAAGTAGTGTTTGGCATAAGCCCATTTTGGGTCATAATCTGATAGTCACTGTTCATTGACCATTTTGTGAGTTTCATTTGTGATTAATTTGATCTAGATAAGCTGTTTTTAGGAGTTCTCAAGTTAAATTGAAGGATTTCATAGAAATAGATTGATAGCTTGAAGAATTTGGCCTGCACTGTTCACAGTAGCCCCTTATAAGCTTGAGCTTTTTAAGCTCTTATTTTTGGTGTATTTAGGTCCATTCTGATCCATAGTGAGTAGTTGATTAAGTTCCAAAAGTCCTTGGTTTAGAAATGCCTTAAACAGCCCACTTCAGTGAGTAGCCTGCATTAATTTTAGTTTTGTCTATTTTCAGCTTATTTCTTTCATTTTCATTTCTTCATGATAAGCCCTATTAAGCTAAATCTTTGCACAGTCAATATTAAGCTGCTTATCTAGCTATTACTATTTTTTGAGTAAATTGCAAAAATCGTCCTTGTAGTTTGGTCAAATTGCACGTTTGGTCCCTGTAATTCATTAAGTGCAAAAATGGTCCGGATTTGGCACTGTTTCATTCACTTTTGGTCCTTCGTCATTGAACCACAAGGACGAAACATGCAATTTGGCCGAACCACAAAGACGATTTTTGCAATGACGAAGGACCAAAAGTGAATGAAACAGTGCCAAATCCGGACCATTTTTGCACTTAATGAATTACAGGGACCAAACGTGCAATTTGACCAAACCATAAGGACGATTTTTGCAATTTACTCCTATTTTTTTTTAGATTTTTAAGATTTTCTTTTTAGTGCTTTCTAATGGCTTGAAAACTGCATTTTTTGCCCTGCACCAACTGCACATCAGCAGCCCCTAGCCCCTTTTAGCTTATTTCCATTCTAGTGCTTATCAGCTTTTTACCTTTAGCTTTTCCTGATATTATTGTTCATTTGAGATTAAACTTAGTTTAATTTAGCCTCATCTAGTTTCTACTTAGCTCATAATAGCTTATTAGACTTTTAGCTTATTGCCCTTTTGGTTTGCTTTCATAATTGTGCCCACTGATCTGAGTAGCCAAGCTTATTACTGAGCTTGTTTGTAGTTTTTATTGCTTTTTGAACTTATTCCCTTCCTGTTTAATCTTATTAGTTTAATTAATCCTAGCTTAACTAGCTTATTCTAGTCCCTTAGCTTAACAGCCCTTTGTCTAGTAGTTTTAGCTTGTTTTCACTTCTTTTGCCTACTGTTCTATTTTAAGAGCTTGTCCTGAGCTTATTTTGAGTTTTCAAAAATATTCAGTTTTATAAATGTTGCTTAATTAGTTTTAGAAAAGAAAAAGTAAAATATATATATATATATATATATATATATATATATATATATATATATATATATATATATATATATATATATATATATATATATATATATATATATATATATATAAGTCAAAAAAATATAATTCTTTTTTCTAAAATTTTCTTTTGTTAATTAGGACTTAGGAAAATTAATTTGGCATTTCTAGGGTTAAAATTCCATTATTTCACTTTTAATCTCGGGATTAGCCCGAGAATTTACGTTTTTAAGTTTTATTTTAAATTTTCACTTACGTTTGCCTTAGATTAGTATTTCCCTTGCCTTAGTAATTGCTTTTAGTTAATATTTCATTATTTTAGTTTAAAAAACCCATATCTCACTCTTATTCCCATTCACAACACGTTTCACGAACCAGATATCACATATTCCATTCATCCTTCATCGGGACAACGAACCGGGGTTACACATCTTGCCTGTGTGTCTCCTTTTGGGATCTAAATTGTATAGAATCAAATGGGTTTCTAGATCTTTCTTTAGCTCCTAATTTCACTAACGGTCCTTCCTTTATTCCCTAACGGTCGTTAGTCAATTTCGTTAATTACTTAACGTCCGTTAGTCATCATTTCGTGTCCAAATTATTAAATACATAACAATTATATATATTAATTATTTACTTGATCATTCATACGTAAAGTGTGCAATCCCTCGGTCCCGTGTTCGATTCTAGTAATATATATTTTAATATTTTTCCACAACTCTAACAGCTCCCACTTGGAAATCTATTAAAAGTATAATTGACATTGGTTAGCGTCTAGAAACACGCCAATGCCCCTAGTACAACTCGGGTGGTGGTCTCCTGGAAAAACCATTCGATGATTACTCATCATACTCATCATTTTGTTTCTAATACCACATTAATAAAGATATGGATCTAAGTCATTCTTTATTAACAATTCTGTTTCTCGTTGTTTCTGATTAAATAAGATTACCAAATCTTCTGAACCATTCAGGGGAGATCTTGGGTGTGGCCACACATACATCTTACTAATCCTACAAGGGGCCCAGCAGTATTAAACTCCAAACAATTTAAAGGAACAAATTCTATCTTGACTATGAGCATAACTCATGCACTTCGCAACGCTTCCGAAAAAAATCCTTATAGCTACTAGTTACGTATAGCGTTAAATTGAATCACAGAAATGCATTACATGCATGACAGTTATCTGGCATCTCAAGTATGAGGATAACTATATACACATGATTTACTTGATGACAATATCCATAAAGTAAACTCATGAAGGCGGGATAAGTCCTATATTCAAACCATTTGAATATCTTGTGAAATTGGTATGACAACGCATCAATATACTTTCAAGTATATTCTACCAATACTCAGATTTGTCTTAATTTAATGATATTTCCATATCATTAACCGACAACGGACAGTTTAGAATATATAAATATATTCAAGGATATAAACATGCAAATATAGGATATATTATTAAGAAAATGATAAACAAACATAACAAGTATGTTATTTCATTAAAATAATAACTGTTCAATAACATCCCTTTATCCAAACACTAATCACAGATATGCATGAAACTACTAGCTAAACGAAGTCCTATGCCTTCAGAAAGTTGTTTAAGCTTTCCACCGGGTAGAGCCTTCGTTAATGGATCTGCTAAGTTGTCATCTGTGTGAACTTTGAGTAACTCGATCTCGCCTATCTCTACTTATTCCCTAATGTAGTGATATCGAATCGGGAAATGTGTGGTTCCCTTCATGATTCCAGGTTCATTGGCAAATGTAATTGCGGCTGAATTGTCACAATACATTTTTATTGGCCTTTCGATTGAGGGCATAACTCCAAGCCCCGAAACGAATTTCCTAATCCAGACTGCTTCCATTGCAGCTTCTGAGGCAGCAATATACTCGCTTTCTGTTGTAGACATCGCTATAGTACTCTGCTTCTTGCTCTTCCAATCCACAGCTCCTCCATTGATGACAAAGACATAACCCGTCTGAGACTTCGTATCATCTTTATCACACTTCCAGGATGCATCGCAGTAACCTGTAACACACAGCTCTGCTTCTGGATTTTCCCCGTACACTAAAAACATATCCTTTGTAGATCTCAAATACTTGAGAATATGTTTCACAACAGTCCAATGGAGTTCACCTGGATTCTGCTGATAACGACTGGTAATGTTCTGAGCAAACGCCACATCGGGCCTTGTACATCGCACCGCATACATAATAGATCCCACAGCCGAAGCATAAGGGACTCTCTTCATGCGTGCCACCTCTTCAGGTGTTGAAGCACAAGCTTTGCTACTTAAGCCATGTTCTACTTGCATTGGCAAAAATCCCTTCTTGGAATTTTGCATACTGAATCTCTTCAATATCTTGTCAATGTAAGCACTTTGGCTTAAACCAATCAACCGCCTTGATCTATCTCTATAGATCTTTATTCCCAAAATGTATGCTGCTTCTCCTAGATCCTTCATGGAAAAACATTTCCCAAGATAGGCTTTCACCTTATTCAAACTTGGAATGTCTTTACCCATGATCAATATGTCATCAACATATAGAACTAGGAAAATAACATCACTCCCACTAGCTTTGTGATATACACATGGCCCATCAAGATTCTGAGTAAATCTAAACCTTTTGATTTCCTCGTCAAATCTTTTATTCCATTGATGTGATGCTTGCTTTAATCCATAAATGGATCTTTGAAGTTTGCATACACGGTTTGTAAATTCTGGATTCACAAACCCCTCAGGCTGCGCCATATAGATGTCTTCATCTAGACGACCATTCAAGAAGGTGGTTTTGACATCCATCTGCCAAATCTCATAATCATAGTGTGCAGCTATGGCTATGAGAATCCTAATAGCCCTAATGTCAGCTACAGGAGAAAAGGTCTCCTCGTAGTCAACGCCATATGTTTGGGTAAAGCCTTTAGCTACCAAACGGGCCTTATAGGTGTGTACATTGCCATCCATGTCTGTCTTCTTCTTGAAGAGCCACTTACTCCCAACTACCTTGGCATTGGGAGGAAGATCTACTTCAATCCAAACTTGATTATCTCTCATGGATTGCATTTCCCCATTCATAGCAATCTGCCATTTCTCCTTTTCAGGATCATTCATGGCAGCTCTATAATTAGCAGGCTCTCCAAGGTCCCCTAATATAGTTTCCTCAACCTCTACGTTAAGACATAGACGTTCAGGTGCTTTCACAGTCCTTACGGATCTGCGAATGGGAATCACTTCAGGTGGAGGACCCAGACTATCCGGTTCCACAGGAAGTTCGCTAGTGTTTTCAGAAGGTTATGTATCCTCTTGATCATCTTCTAGATCATAGAGCCTCCCACTGAATTCTTGAGATATGAGATCTTTTTCAAGAAAATCTGCATACCTAGCAACAATCACTTTGTTTTCAGGTGGGAAGTAAAAGTAGTAACCCATTGTTTCCTTTGGGTATCCTACAAAGATACACTTTACAGATCTCTGTTGGAGTTTATCTGCTGAGTCACGTTTAACAAACGCCTCATAACCCCATACCTTTAAATAAGACAAGTTAGGCGTTTTCCCAAACCATAACTCATAGGGTGTCTTATTAACCTTCTTGGTCAGAACCATATTTAATATGCGAATCGCAGATTCCAAGGCATAATCCCAAAAGGATAACGGCAGAGTAGTAAGATTAAACATAGATCGTACCATATCCAATAATGTACGATTCCTTCTCTCAGATACACCATTTTGCTGTGGAGTATATGGAGATGTGAGATGCTGGACAATTCCATTCTCACTTAGATAATCTTTAAACTCCTGACTTAGGTATTCACCACCTCTGTTGGATCGAAGAGCTTTAATCTTCTTTCCAAGTTGCAATTCTACTTCAGCTTTAAAAACCTTAAATGTTTCAAACACCTCATGTTTATGTTTAAGTAAATAAACATAACCATAATGGCTGAAATCATCCGTGAAGGTTAAGAAGTAGCTAGTACCTCTCTTTGACGTATGTCTAAGTGGTCCGCACACATCAGTATGTATTAAACCAAGTAGATCATCAGCCTTTTCAATATGGTTATTAAAAGGTTTCTTGGTCATCTTCCCAGATATACAAGATTCGCATTTATCAAATAACTCATCATTGATATTCTGCAAAAGCCCATCACGTTGCAGCTTTTGCATGCGAGTCTTGCCTATGTGGGCAAGTCGACAATGCCAAAGATAAGACGAATCCAATACATTCTTGACTCTCTTATTATTGATGTTATACATCGAATTATAATCACTATGTTCATTCAAATCAATCTCAAAAACACCATTCACAACAATAGCATTAAAATAAAAAACATTATTAAGTGAAACAGAAATTCCATTGCTAGAAACAGTATGATGAAATCCAAGATCCAACAAACAAGAAAAGGAAATGACACCTCTAACAATAGAAGGTGCATAATGACAATTGTTCAAATTCAGTATCAACCCCGAAGGCAAAACTAGTTCAAAAATTCCTATGGCTTCAACTACTGCTTGTGTTCCATTGCCCACTTGCAGAAATTGCTCCCTATAGGCGAGTATCCTTCCGACTCTAAATCCCTGCAGCATATTACTAATGTGAATACCGCATCCAGTATCATATACCCAGGAATTTAATTTACGAGTTAGTGAATATAATTCAATCATGAAAAAGTTACCTGAAGTACTGGCTTTCTCAGTCTCACCCTTCATCTTTTTCAATCGCAACTCCTCGAGATAGAGAGGACAATTCCTCTTCCAGTGTCCCATCTCGTGGCAGTGATGACAACCATGATCCTTCTTCTTGGGATTAGGCTTGTTCTTCTGAGGGGCCTTCTTAGGTTCAGGCTGATAGGTCATAACTTGTTTACCCTTGTCAGCTTTACCTTTCCCCTTATTCCCTTGCGGTTTTGGTTTCTGAACCCTACCCCTTTGTATTGCTAGTACTTGGGGAGTAGGAGCCTTGTCCTTGCCAGGTAAACCCTTTTCATAATCAACGAGCATTGCGAGCAATTCCGTTATTGTCTTCCCCGAGCAATGCATGTTGTAATTTTGAACAAAACCCTTAAAGTCCTTGTTAAGGGACCTATTGATTAAGTTCACATTAACATTCTCGGCATAGGCATAGTTCATCCGTTGGAGACGATCGATGTAACCTTTCATCTCCAGCACATGATCTCGAACGGGTTGACCTTCCTTTTGCCGACAGCTGTAGAATTGATCGATCAAATCAACAGTTCGACAGCTGGAGGAGTTTCATAGGTTTTCTGGAGTTCATCTAGCATATCCATGGGAAAATAATTCTCAAATTGCTTTTGCAACTTGGGAATCATGCTCCCTAGCATTAAGCATGCTACTTCATTATGCATATCATACTCCTTTTGCCAGGTTGCTTTCACTTCTTCAGATTCAGTGTCAGCAGGCTGCTGTGGGCAAGGCTTTGTCAAATAATCTAGCTTCTTGGACACACGAAGGACAATCCTCAGTGACCGATGCCAATCATTGAAATTAGGGCCAGTCAGTTTTTCCCTTTCAAAGTGAGCTTTGAAAGCGGAACTTAGTGCGGCTGTTTCGGGTTGAGCCATTTCTACAGAAAAAGTTCAAATATTAGTATTTTCGATAATAAAATTTTCAAGAAAAGAAATTACCCAGGAAATACAATATAACTGATGCGTGCGATGTGTCGTTGCGGTTTAGCAGTATTAATGCCTACTCAAGTTTTAATTTTATATTTAGCCGACTTATCAATAACACACACACTTAACGAGCAGTGTACCCGGTCAGTATGAATATAATGGTAAGTAGAGTGTCGATCACTAAGAGTGGAACGTATTATCTATGTGGAAAACTAGAAGGGGGGGGTTGAATAGTTTTACGTCTTTTTAATTTATTATAAAACCTTTGTTTTACACTTTTAAAAACTTTAGATTCTAGTTTGTTATGAAAAATAAAACATAAATCTTATTATTAGTTATATATGTATTCTTTTAAATTGATTGTAAAAGTTTTGGTTTCTTGAATGGATTTTCAATTTGATCTTTATGTGAAGTTGACCTCTAATTAATACTAGCAATTATATAAGCCTATGTGTATGAAAGTAATGACGATACAAGTAAAGAAATAAATAAGGTATGGAAAGATCTAACCGAGACACGAGAGATTTATAGTGGTTCGGCTACAAGGACACCTTCCTTGCCCTACTCCACTCCCCGAGCACACCTTGCTCGAGAGTTTTCTTCACAACTTCAATAAGCTCCCTTATGGCGGAGAAAACCGTACACAACTTTGGCTTACACGGGTTTAACGACACAAAGCTAAATGTCGAGTTCTAATCGTAGCTAGAACCAATCTCACAACTTCACAACACAACTTCTTCACAACTTATTCACGACTACTTCACAACGGCTTCACGACTGCTTCACGACTTCTTCACGACTTCAACACGACCGCTACACAACCTCTATGATGCGGCTTCACGACTTCAACACTATGTCTTCATGACTGAGACTTCACGACTTCAACATGACCGCTACACAACCTCTATGCTACGGCTTTACGACTTCAACACTAGGACTTCACGACTAGGACTTCATTGCTTCAACACGACCGCTACACAGCTTCTATGCTATGGCTTCACGACTTCAACACAAGAACTTCACGACTAGGACTTCACAACTTTAACACGACCGCTTCACAGCTTCTATGCTACGGCTTCACGACTTCAACACAAGGACTTCATGTCTTCTAAGCTAAGGCTTCACAACTTCTACACCATGGGTTCACGACTTCTACACAACGGCTTCACGACTTCTACACTTTGACCTCACAACTTCTATACCACAACTACTTATACAACATCTTCACTACTTACACGCAACACTAATCTACAACACACACCTTACATACAAATGAATGAATGATTTACAAACTTTGTTAAACACACAACTTAAGTAACAAGATGATACTAAGTTGTAATACTTCTAATCTTGATTGATAGAAGTATTCTTCTTTTGCACTTGGATGGTGGAAGCTTGGATCACTTGGAAACCAATGCTTAAGATTACATGATCAAAGGTTTTTCTAAGATATGAAATGAGATCTACAACAGAAAGTTTTAGTGCAAAAGGGTAAGTAAAAATCCAGGGGAAGGCTGGTATTTATAGGAGAAAAATCTGGACAGCTGGAGCCTACTGGAGTGTGGCCGGCCCCCTTAAATAGGGGGCGGTCCCCTTAATTTTACTAGCCGGTCCCCTTAATAATTAAGGGGGCCGCCTAGTAAAATTTTCTGAACGTTGCCCAGATTTGTCCTTTTGTGGGGAAGGTTTTTCTGGAACATTTTTACTGATTTTGGTTAAAAATTTGAATTCATGTTTTTATAAAAGATTAAACATTTTTATTTAATACCAAAATTGTTTTTCAAAAATATATAAAATGTTTTTGACATTTTATAAAAAGTTTAGAAATAAAGAAAATGTTCCTTTGATCATATGATGCATTAAGCATTAGTTCATTCATACCTTAAGTGATTTTAGTTGTAGAAGTGAATATTTACAACTAAGTACTTGTTTAATTTATAACTTTATGTTTTAATGAGTTTACATTTTGTGATCATCAAAACATAGAGATATGAATAAATATTGATAATGTTTTTAGGCATTTATTTATGTCAACAATCTCCCCCTTTTTGATGATTACAAAACCTAAACTCATTAAATCAAAAAAATTATTTTTGGACAAGTATTTAGTGAGTTTATATTCACTTCTCCCCCTTTTTGTAGAATCAAAAAGGTTATGCCGACAAGTTTTTGAGACAAAATTTGTCGGGACGAGAACTCCCCCTTGATGTGTGCTCCCCCTCGTTTGAGGGCACCAAGGAATCGATATATGGAATACTTGCAAGAAAAATATTAGAAGCACAAGCATATATATAGCAAAAATAAGCATGCATATAAAGACATTCATTAAAAATGTTGTGTATAAATACACAACCATCCAAAATTATATTCAATCCTACATTAGCTAGTAAGTAATGCAATCTACATAATCATTCTAGGAGTACATGATCTTCCATGGGGCTTGCACACAAAATGGTTTGAAAAATTATTTTTGATTAAGCATTGCATATGCTTAATTTGGTGAGAATGAAGGTGGTGGTAGTGTAGTGGGTGAAAATGATGGAGGTTGTGGTGGAGGTTGGTTGTTAAGCATGTGTTCAAGGGATGAAAATATTGTAGTGTATCTCATCTCTAAGACCAAAGATGATGGTTTGGTTGTGGATGTGGTGGTATTGGTGATGATGAGAAATGAGCATCAAGAGGTGTTATTGGTGATATGGAAATGACAAGTTGGGTGAATGGAGGTTCTTGAGTAGGAGGTGGAGTTGATGCTCTTGATGGTGGTGATGAAAGGTGTGAGTTGATGTGGTTATTGATGGATGAAAGGGTGTTTTTGATGGTGCATTTGGTGCACTTGGGGATTAACATTGAGGTGGTGGTGATGGAGTTTTGGTGTCTTAGAGATGATTTTGGTGATAGCATGGTGAATGAAAATGGGTGTTTGATGAAGGTGATGGTTGATTTAGGTAAGGTTTGGGCTAGATAAAAGGGGTCGCCAGATGCAAAAGAAAACAGTAAATTTTACTGCCCAGATGGCCGGTCCCCTTAATTGTAGGCCGGCCCCCTTAAAATTAAGGGGACCGCCTAGGGAATTAAGGGGGCCGCCCATCTGGTGTTTTCCCAGGCGACCAAATTTGAAAAATTTCCAGAAAAGGGTCATTTTTAGGGTGTTTTTGCAGCAATCTCCATTTGAATCATGTACATCAAGAATGATTAAGTAGTGACATAAACATGTTAATTACGCATGCATACATTTAAAACATATTACGGAATAAGCATGTTATTAATCATCAAGCATGTATATATATATCATGATATCAAGTATACAAGCAATAAGCATAACAATCATATATTAAAGACAAGAAATAAAGCATTCACTAGTTGAAAATAATTATGTTAAAAACATAACTATTGATACAACACATATTTTGCTTATAGCATGCAATAAGTAGAAAATTTTAAATTGCCTAAGAGATCCATTGGACTTGCTTGAGACATGAAAATTTGGATTATTTTGGATGAATGATGGTAAAGAGGGGGTAAAACAAATTGGATTAATGGGGTTGTAAGTTTGGGTGTATGGATGTTGGAGAGAGTGTTGATGGAGGAATTGGAGGTGGGGAGCTTGGACTTGACCATGTTGAATGAGGGTTTTGATGTTGTTCAAGTGGTGGTGTTGGATTAGATCTAGTAAGAAGATACTCAATCCAAGTGAGACGCTCATTTAAGGTGATGGTTTGATTTTGGAGAAAGATGCAACAAGGACTATTGTTGACATGTTTCTCAATTTGACTCAAGTGATGTGGTGATGATGGTAATGATGGTGAGATGGATGGTGATGATGGTAATGATGGTTTGATTTTGGAGAAAGATGCAACAAGGACAATTGTTGACATGTTTCTCAATTTGACTCAAGTGATGTGGTGATGATGGTAATGATGGTGATATGGATGGTGATGGGTTTAAGTTGCTTTGAGCAAGGTGCAAAGCAAGGAGAGCATTAAGCTCATGGGCTTCCTTGAGTTCTTCAATGAACTTCAAGTGTTGAGTGGAAGGTGATGATGATGGAGAGTGGTTGTTATTTGGTGGAAGTGGTGGTGACACTTTTGGTGGTGGAGACATTTGTGAACTTGGGTAATTATGAGTGAATGAAGGTGGACATATGGATGATTTGTTATGTGTGTGAAAGGGTTCATTAGGATGAGGTTTAGGTGTTGGTTGAGTTTGAACAACATCATTTGTTGGGTTATGGCAAATGTCAAGCTTTCTCCTCCAAATGGGTATTTATGGTGTAGTGATGATGTGATTGTGGAAGGTAAAATTTGGAGGGTGGTTTGTGACAAAATGTGTTTGTGAATTTTGGGAAGTATAGGATAAAATGGGCTAAAAAAATAGAAAAGGGGAGCAGCACCTTCGACCATCAGATGGCCGGTCCCCTTAAATATTAAGGGGGCCGCCTAATGAATTAAGGGGGCCGCCCATCTGCTGATTTCCAGGTTACTGGAAATGGGTTTTTGGCAAAAAATTGTTGAAAGGGTTGTGTTTTTGGGTTTAGTTTCAAGCAAGTCCAACTTCTTTCAAGGCAATTTAGGATTTAATAACTCATGTATGCTAAGCATATTCATTAGACATTATTATCTAGCATGCAAACAACTCATTTAGCATGTAACATATATATGTTAGACAAGAAAACACTACATAGCACCAAGTAATTCATCGTATCATATTTTGGAAGATTAATAAGCTAGTTAAGTAATCCTAATAAATATCTATGTGCATGGGAATGTAAAGTTGTGATAGCATGGACTTCTAGACTTGTACCAAGTGAGGTCTTAGTGAATAAATTATGGTTATTTTCAAATTTAGTTCACTTATAAATGTCACATACATAAATATAGATGACAGATATGAGATCACCATGCATGATTTAAAGAAATGTTTTTGGCATTATTCAACAATGTTTGAAAGTGGGTTTTTATGTGGATGTGAAAAATATTTTAATGAAATAGTTTTGGTTTTATTTCAAAATGTTTTTATGAGAAAATAAAACATATTTTTCCAATCTTTGGTTTTGATAAACACGTAATTATGGACACAAGTTTGGAAGAAATGTAGGATGGTGAAACATGTAAAATAGAAATGTGTCATAATCTTTTGAAAAATTATTTTTCCAAAATGTGAAGTTTTTGCAAATTTAAAAATAAGTCCCATTAATTATAGGTTTAAAAAATAATGGTTTATAAAAGATCTCATGCTCAAGTCTATTGTCACATGCTAACTGTTTCTACATATCCTATGACATTTACGCATGTGTTATGACTAGATACAAAAATACATCATGTCAGAGTAGTTAGAAAAACAAAAGCTATTATAATGACAATGCATTCAATCAACTAAACAAATAATTACGAAGGCATGCAGTCAAATCACATAGGAGCAAGTAAACATCTAGAAATTTTATATATGCAGGATGACATAAATCTAGGAATGAAAAGCTCTAGTGAAAAGCAAAGTTCATAACAGTAAACTATCGTTAGGTATATTTAGGAAGAATAATGTATTCAAGTTGGAGAATGAGTATGAGACTATTACTAGTGGTGCTCAATTCAGGCTAAACACGACCGTTTTTACGGGTTACACACACCCAACTTCTCACATAGAAGCAATTCAACCGTTAGGTCAAATTGAGTTTCTAGTCAATAGATTCTCCAGTAGTCATTCTCTTTTTAGAAGAAATTAAGTTCCTAAATTTACCTATCGAAGAGTACCAAATATGAAGATTGCTTGGTTTACTAATACTTAGGGGGGCTAACTAAAGATTTTCTAGTTCATTAAGCCACAGAACGAATATACCTAAAGTGTAAAGGCAAAGCAACCTTATCAGACTAAGCTTATCCTAAGGCATTAATAAGATTATATGCATGAAGTAATTACTTATGAAATTTAAAAAGAGAACTTACCTCACGTCCTAGCTTTTCTTCGTAATGTCTCAGATGATGATCGATGTGTGAATGATAGGTGAGTCGGATGATGATCTTCTCCTTCGTTTGTGTCACTCTATGATCTTGGATTGAGTTCACTTTTGAGTTGATTCATGTAGTCTTCGTCGCTAACACCTTCATTAACAACATTTGAACTAGTAGCACATGTATCTATTTTATCTAAATGTTTATCTATTAAATTTTCTAAGATAACTAATTCATGTACAGGATCAAAATCCTCATCTTTGGCTTGACATTTTTCTTGATGAAAGTTTAAGAAATTTTTCCAACTATCATTTGCCGTTTTACAGAAGAATATTCTTTCATATTCAACTTTCGGCAAGGTTTTATAAATAATTATTTTAGCTTTATTATTTATTTCATTCTTTGTTTTCAAATAATCAATTTGACTTTCAAAATCCGTTTTTGTTTGATTTTCAAAATCAGTTTTTGTTTGACTTTCAAAATATGTTTTTGTTTAACTTTCAAAATATGTTTTTGTTTGACTTTCAAAATCACCAATCGAAATGACATGCCAAAGATCTAGATCAATTGATTTCACATAAGTTTAAAATTTATTTTTCCATTCAAGAAAAGTATAGTTTTCAAATAGTGGTGGTTTTAGCAAAGATTCCCCTTCTAGATATTTTTCGAATTCCATAGATCGATTCAAGTTTTAAAATACAGTATATTTTAAAGATATTGATTGACCTGGCTCTTGATACCAATTGTGGAAAACTAGAAGGGGGGTTGAATAGTTTTACGTCTTTTTAATTTATTATAAAACCTTTGTTTTACACTTTTAAAAACTTTAGATTCTAGTTTGTTATGAAAAATAAAACATAAATCTTATTATTACTTATATATGTATTCTTTTAAATTGATTGTAAAAGTTTTGGTTTCTTGAATGGATTTTCAATTTGATCTTTATGTGAAGTTGACCTCTAATTAATACTAGCAATTATATAAGCCTATGTGTATGAAAGTAATAACGATACAAGTAAAGAAATAAATAAGGTATGGAAAGATCTAACCGAGACACGAGAGATTTATAGTGGTTCGGCTACAAGGACACCTTCCTTGCCCTACTCCACTCCCCAAGCACACCTTGCTCGAGAGTTTTCTTCACAACTTCAATAAGCTCCCTTATGGCGGAGAAAACCGTACACAACTTTGGCTTACACGGGTTTAACGACACAAAGCTAAATGTCGAGTTCTAATCGTAGCTAGAACCAATCTCACAACTTCACAACACAACTTCTTCACAACTTATTCACGACTACTTCACAACGGCTTCACGACTGCTTCACGACTTCTTCACGACTTCAACACGACTGCTACACAACCTCTATGATGCGGCTTCACGACTTCAACACTATGTCTTCATGACTAAGACTTCACGACTTCAACATGACCGCTACACAACCTCTATGCTACGGCTTCACGACTTCAACACTAGGACTTCACGACTAGGACTTCATTGCTTCAACACGACCGCTACACATATTCTATGCTATGGCTTCACGACTTCAACACAAGAACTTCACGACTAGGACTTCACAACTTTAACACGACCGCTTCACAGCTTCTATGCTACGGCTTCACGACTTCAACACAAGGACTTCATGTCTTCTAAGCTACGGCTTCACAACTTCTACACCACGGGTTCACGACTTCTACACAACGGCTTCACGACTTCTACACTTTGACCTCACAACTTCTATACCACAACTACTTGTACAACATCTTCACTACTTACACACAACACTAATCTACAACACACACCTTACATACAAATGAATGAATGATTTACAAACTTTGTTGAACACACAACTTAAGTAACAAGATGATACTAAGTTGTAATACTTCTAATCTTGATTGATAGAAGTATTCTTCTTTTGCACTTGGATGGTGGAAGCTTGGATCACTTGGAAACCAATGCTTAAGATTACATGATCAAAGGTTTTTCTAAGATATGAAATGAGATCTACAACAGAAAGTTTTAGTGCAAAAGGGTAAGTAAAAATCCAGGGGAAGGCTGGTATTTATAGGAGAAAAATCTGGACAGCTGGAGCCTATTGGAGCGTGGCCGGCCCCCTTAAATAGGGGGGCGGTCCCCTTAATTTTACTAGCCGGTCCCCTTAATAATTAAGGGGGCCGCCTAGTAAAATTTTCTGAACGTTGCCCAGATTTGTCCTTTTGTGGGGAAGGTTTTTCTGGAACATTTTTACTGATTTTGGTTAAAAATTTGAATTCATGTTTTTATAAAAGATTAAACATTTTTATTTAATACCAAAATTGTTTTTCAAAAATATATAAAATGTTTTTGACATTTTATAAAAAGTTTAGAAATAAAGAAAATGTTCCTTTGATCATAGACAAGAAAAGTTTATTAATGCCTACTCAAGTTTTAAATTTATATTTAGCCGACTTATCAATAACACACACACTTAACGAGCAGTGTACCCGGTCAGTATGAATATAATGGTAAGTAGAGTGTCGATCACTAAGAGTGGAACGTATTATCTAGTTATTCTAATCAGTATTTTAATATTCTAAATTAGCTATACAACCTAATCTAACGCAAGGGGGTTCAGCCTGAGAGACTGGCACGATTTGGTTGCAATTAAATAATAAACTAAACCAATAGGCACGAATCAGCGAATAGCACACACGTACACAGATAAATACTTGAGACAATAAGAAGACTGTCCTGATAGATAAGTAGTTTGTCACTTGTTTTATTGCTAGTTTTATATGAAGTGTATAGTTCGATGCAACGCACCGAGATTAAGTCCTTACTCGTTGGTTATAATCTTATCGGCGAGTAAACCCTTAATGATTACTTATGACTATCCTATTTATCTTTCTTCCTACTTTTCTACAGACGATAGAATGCATAGGCGATCTAATAAATAGGCGAGGGCAGAGGCATGGCGACCCGATCAACGTTCAGCTAGAAACAGAGGTTATCAATGCACTAATAAAAGTCACCAAAGACATCAACATATAAACTTTAATTAATGAGAAAGCAGTTTTAAGGGAGTGCAATCTTTCCGTTGTCACATTACACAAGCCACCAATCTTGATGAATTAAAGTTTACTAACACAATAAAACAAAACTACTTAATGAATTAAACACATGCAGCACCTTCTTACAGCTCTTGTATCTTCGTTTGGGTGTGTCTTGTGCTGCCTATTCGTCTGAATTCGGCCTTAGGTTTCTGTACTTCGGTCTTCTGTCGAACTTCGGAACTTTTAATTCGTCTGGTCTTTGGGGTATTTATAGTTTCTGTCTGAGGGTAAGATGCGGCGCATCTAGTAAGTAGATGCGGCGCATTGACTTAACTTCGCGTGGGGTCAAAGATTAATATATTCAGGAATATTCGTACACCGCCAGAAGATGCGGTCGTAACTCCATAAATAGATGCGGCGCATGTCCTCTTGTATCTTGGATCGTATCTGGTGAAATATTGATAGCGATGCGCCGTATGTAATAAGTGAGATGCGGCGCATCTGGAGCAGATTAGTCTTGATCTTGTACATTTCAGTAGACTCCTAACTTCTTGCATGTTTTGCTCCATAATTAGTCCAAAATCGCCAAGTATCACCAAATGCTTGTTTTTACCTGAGAATTACATAAGTAAACGATTAAGTATCAATTCTCATACATAATATAATAAAACAAGTCAAATAAATAGGATAAATGATGGTAATAAAATGTACTTATTTGAGTTCATCAAATATCCCCCCACTTGAACTTTACTTGTCCCCAAGTAAACCTTAGAATTAATCTTATGAAAATGTATCCTAAAAGATATTAGGATTTATTTTTATATTTAAGCATGTATTCATTTTTGTCATAATCACACAACTAAACACTTAACGAATTAGAATTAAAATAAAATAATTTGATAAAAGCAAATCTAATCGTTTAACTGTACAGTCGTGACGAATATTCTATCATAAGCTTGGCAAGTATACACATCTCCCCCACTAAAGCCAAGGAATAACAAGTCTAAAGCGGTAAAAAGGGTTTTGAGGTTTAAGGGTTAATTACTCTTCTTAATCTCTATCGATCTCAAATTCCAGAAAAGGCGACAAAATCACAAATACATGATCGAATCCACGAACACGATACTTGCAATTGCTCAAATCCTTAAGTCGAATAGGCTAAAGATAGGTCCAAACTTCACCAATAATATTATATCAAAAAGGGCGACAAAATCATAAATACATAGCCGAATCCACGACTACGATACTTAAGATTGCTCAAATCCCTAATCTCAATAAATCAAAGGTTTGGTTGGATAAAGAATAATACAGGGTATGGATAATATTTGGGATATAAATTGGTGTAAAATGAAAAATAAACAAAACAAATAAATTAAAATCCTAAGTGTGGTTAATCACTATCCCAACCATCCCATGAATAAGACTCATATCATAGAATAACTCACGCTTTAACACTTGAAATACACGCTTTAGGTAGACACGAATTATACTCAACAAGATCTTAATCAAAGAATAAACCTTAGTTGGTGTTCCCATAACTGCCAACTCCCATTCAATCCATAGATATAATATACAACAACTAGTGGTGATATCAACCACTTAATACAAAACTTTACATAAGTTGGTTAAATCAAACATCCAACTTTTCTTCTTTTATTTTATATATATATATATTTTTTTTTTTTTTTTTTTTTTTTTTTTTTTTTTTTTTTTTTTTGACATCAACATATACATAAATGTGTAAAATTTCACCACATCACTATAATGATAATTCTGGATAATTTTTCCATACTTTTCATGACTTTAGAAATAACGGTAATAGTGAAAGTAGTAAACACACGAAAAATAAACTCAAAGATATACAATATTTACTTTCACTCCAATTGCGTTGTGCAATTTCCCGACCTAACCATAGATAATGAATTACGCACGCGAATACAGGTAATGTAAGGAAACACACTTTGCCTATAGCAATTAACCAACCACGGATTCTAATCTACAGGGTAGGCTAAGGTGTAAGGGTGTAACGAAACATTTTAACAAAGGTGTAAGAAACGAAAGGAATGGCTCTGAGTGTTTTTCTAGGGGTATCTTACTCTAAAAGTGAGAGTAACAAAAGGGTTTATACGGGGGTTAACTAACCAGTGTAGTTAGCTAATAACACATAACATATAAAGGCTTTTTGGGTGTAATCCTAGAAATTTACCAATTTAGACAAGTCATTCCAATTATATAAATAATACTTATTATGGTGGTCTCGAATAGTATACAAGCCAAGTTCTAAAGTTTACAAGTCACCGGCACACTCATAGATTTGTGAATTTTGAAAAATCACAATTTTTGAAAATAACGTCATGTGTGCAGCAATGCAACTTAGACTTTAAACAAAAAACATGCTAAAAAAATTTTAAGTTTTGATATATTAAGCACATTTTAAGCATATTTTGAAGAGTTTAGGACAAGTAAGTGTTAAGTGTTCTAATTCTCCAATCCCCCCACTTAAGTTAAACAACGTCCTCGTTGTTTGTATAAAAGGTTAAAAACTGGAAAATAAAAGAATTAGAACAGAAAAACTCCCCTGAGATTTGCTCGGTATGATCCTCCATTAGTATAAGAGCAAAAATCATCTTTCTTGTGGATGAGAACGTTTAAGCTTCATAATCAATGTATCCACAGGAAATGCAGGAATCTATAATACCACCAAGGCTTTAAAACACACCTAATATTAAGAAAGGTTCAAACTTGCATAATACATTAGTAGTTAGTTAAAAATAAAACATAAAAATTAAAAAATAAAAATCATCAGGTCAGTCGATGCGCCGTATCTTATTGAAGAAGATACGCTGTATCGAGCCTGGAATAATTACGGATCAGAATAAAAGATGCGCCGCATCCTTAACCAGGGATGCGCCGCATTAAAATAAACTGATAAAAAGTTTTAAAGTCGAAAAGTAAAAATGCAGAAAAATAAAGTAAGATATGACCATTGCAGGAGATGCGTCGCATCTCAGGATTGAGATGCGCCGTATCTGCAGCGGCCTGACTGACTCGACACAAAAACAGAATAATAAAAATTTCTCCGGGTGTTCTCCCGGTCAGCACTTGTCTTTATTCCAGAGTCTTCAAGTTAGACTCACGTTCAGCTCCTTAATACCGATCACATTTGAAAGGTTGACTTTCCGCCTCTAGTTGTAATCCCTTTCAAATCGTGTATTACCAAAAGAACTTTGTTAAGCACCGTTGATAATTGGTGCACTCAATTGCCAATCCATTAATCATGTTGTTTTGTTCCTTTAGTAAGATATCCGTTCATTGACATATCTTCCATAGCAAAACCTGTTATCATAGGTAAAATCGTCAGTAGCATCTGTTCGCTAGAAGATAAATTAATGAATTTAGAAACAGATATAAAGAATAAAAATGGCTGATATCTGCGGATGATGCACCGTATCCAGAAAGTTGGATACGCCGTATCTTATAATCGTTAAAAATTAAATCAGACTTTATTCAGAAAATAGATACGCCGCTTATAAATTAGAATGCGCCGTATCTGTTTTAATTATCAAAAATCGATATACTTATTAAAATTAAATGCGTCGTATTAACAAAAGTTAATGCGCCGTATCTTCGTTACGTTTCAAAATATAAGATTTTTGATTCAGAAGATGCGCCGTATCGATTAAAATCGATACGCCGTATCTGTTTAATAATTCAAAAACTGTTTTTAATTAAAATAATAGATACGCCGTATCTGCTAAAGCAGATGCGTCGTATGGCGTTAACGTTTAGATTTTTTTTTTTTTATCAAAAACAGATACGCCGTATCTTGGGGAAAAGATGCGTCGTATCGAATTAATTAAACGCGTTGTATTTTATAAAAATTAAACGCAATACGCCGTATCTGAGAAATCAGATGCGCCGTATCGTTTGATTTAGCTCAGTACAACGATAGCAGTATGCAAAAAAATACGAAAAATTAAAAACAAATAAAACACACGAAAATAAACACAAATAAAAGCAAACAAATAACACACAAAAACAGAAAATATGCAAAATAGTACAATGAATGCAAATTAATCTAATACGCAACAAAATTAGTGGTTAGATTAAAAAAATTAAAAACCTAATTAAAATACTAATCAAATTAACAGATAATAACAATTCACTCCCCGGTAGCGGCGCCAAAAACTTGATGCGTGCGATGTGTCGTTGCGGTTTAGCAGTATTAATGCCTACTAAGTTTTAAATTTATATTTAGCCGACTTATCAATAACACACACACTTAACGAGCAGTGTACCCAGTCAGTATGAATATAATGGTAAGTAGAGTGTCGATCACTAAGAGTGGAACGTATTATCTAGTTATTCTAATCAGTATTTTAATATTCTAAATTAGCTATACAACCTAATCTAACGCAAGGGGGTTCAGCCTGAGAGACTGGCACGATTTGGTTGCAATTAAATAATAAACTAAACCAATAGGCACGAATCAGCGAATAGCATACACGTACACAGATAAATACTTGAGACAATAAGAAGACTGTCCTGATAGATAAGTAGTTTGTCATTTGTTTTATTGCTAGTTTTATATGAAGTGTATAGTTCGATGCAACGCACCGAGATTAAGTCCTTTCTCGTTGGTTCTAATCTTATCGGCGAGTAAACCCTTAATGATTACTTATGACTATCCTATTTATCTTTCTTCCTAATTTTCTACAGACGATAGAATGCATAGGCGATCTAATAAATAGGCGAGGGCAGAGGCATGGCGACCCGATCAACGCTCAGCTAGACACAGAGGTTATCAATGCACTAATAAAAGTCACCAAAGACATCAACATATAAACTTTAATTAATGAGAAAGCAGTTTTAAGGGAGTGCAATCTTTCCGTTGTCACATTACACAAGCCACCAATCTTGATGAATTAAAGTTTACTAACACAATAAAACAAAACTACTTAATGAATTAAACACATGCAGCACCTTCTTACAGCTCTTGTATCTTCGTTTGGGTGTGTCTTGTGCTGCCTATTCGTCTGAATTCGGCCTTAGGTTTCTGTACTTCGGTCTTCTGTCGAACTTCGGAACTTTTAATTCGTCTGGTCTTTGGGGTATTTATAGTTTCTGTCTAAGGGTAAGATGCGGCGCATCTAGTAAGTAGATGCGGCGCATTGACTTAACTTCGCGTGGGGTCCAAGATTAATATATTCAGGAATATTCGTACACCGCTAGAAGATGCGGCGTAACTCCATAAATAGATGCGGCGCATGTCCTCTTGTATCTTGGATCGTATCTGGTGAAATATTGATAGCGATGCGCCGTATGTAATAAGTGAGATGCGGCGCATCTGGAGCAGATTATTCTTGATCTTGTACATTTCAGTAGACTCCTAACTTCTTGCATGTTTTGCTCCATAATTAGTCCAAAATCGCCAAGTATCACCAAATGCTTGTTTTTACCTGAGAATTACATAAGTAAACGATTAAGTATCAATTCTCATACATAATATAATAAAACAAGTCAAATAAATAGGATAAATGATGGTAATAAAATGTACTTATTTGAGTTCATCAAATATCCCCCCACTTGAACTTTACTTGTCCCCAAGTAAACCTTAGAATTAATCTTATGAAAATGTATCCTAAAAGATATTAGGATTTATTTTTATATTTAAGCATGTATTCATTTTTGTCATAATCACACAACTAAACTCTTAACGAATTAGAAGTAAAATAAAATAATTTGATAAAAGCAAATCTAATCGTTTAACTGTCCAGTCGTGACGAATATTCTATCATAAGCTTGGCAAGTATACACATCTCCCCCACTAAAGCCAAGGAATAACAAGTCTAAAGCGGTAAAAAGGGTTTTGAGGTTTAAGGGTTAATTACTCTTCTTAAGCTCTATCGATCTCAAATTCCAGAAAAGGCGACAAAATCACAAATACATGATCGAATCCACGAACACGATACTTGCAATTGCTCAAATCCTTCACTCGAATAGGCTAAAGATAGGTCCAAACTTCACCAATAATATTATATCAAAAAGGGAGACAAAATCATAAATACATAGCCGAATCCACGACTACGATACTTAAGATTGCTCAAATCCCTAATCTCAATAAATCAAAGGTTTGGTTGGATAAAGAATAATACACGGTATGGATAATATTTGGGATATAAATTGGTGTAAAATGAAAAATAAACAAAACAAATAAATTAAAATCCTAAGTGTGGTTAATCACTATCCCAACCATCCCATGAATAAGACTCATATCATAGAATAACTCACGCTTTAACACTTGAAACACACGCTTTAGGTAGATACGAATTATACTCAACAAGATCTTAATCAAAGAATAAACCTTAGTTGGTGTTCCCATAACTGCCAACTCCCATTCAATCCATAGATATAATATACAACAACTAGTGGTGATATCAACCACTTAATACAAAACTTTACATAAGTTGGTTAAATCAAACATCCAACTTTTCTTTTTTTCTTTTTCTTTTCTATTTTTTTTTATTTTATTTATTTATTTATTTATTTTTTTTTTGACATCAACATATACATAAATGTGTAAAATTTCACCACATCCCTATAATGATAATTCTGGATAATTTTTCCATACTTTTCATGACTTTAGAAATAACGGTAATAGTGAAAGTAGTAAACACACGAAAAATAAACTCAAAGATATACAATATTTACTTTCACTCCAATTGTGTTGTGCAATTTCCCGACCTAACCATAGATAATGAATTACGCACGCGAATACAGGTAATGTAAGGAAACACACTTTGCCTATAGCAATTAACCAACCACGGATTCTAATCTACAGGGTAGGCTAAGGTGTAAGGGTGTAACGAAACATTTTAACAAAGGTGTAAGAAACGAAAGGAATGGCTCTGAGTGTTTTTCTAGGGGTATCTTACTCTAAAAGTGAGAGTAACAAAAGGGTTTATACGGGGGTTAACTAACCAGTGTAGTTAGCTAATAACACATAACATATAAAGGCTTTTTGGGTGTAATCCTAGAAATTTACCAATTTAGACAAGTCATTCCAATTATATAAATAATACTTATTATGGTGGTCTTGAATAGTATACAAGCCAAGTTCTAAAGTTTACAAGTCACCGGCACACTCATAGATTTGTGAATTTTGAAAAATCACAATTTTTGAAAATAACGTCATGTGTGCAGCAATGCAACTTAGATTTTAAACAAAAAACATGCTAAAAAAAATTTTAAGTTTTGATACATTAAGCACATTTTAAGCATATTTTGAAGAGTTTAGGACAAGTAAGTGTTAAGTGTCCTAATTCTCCAATCCCCCCACTTAAGTTAAACAACGTCCTCGTTGTTTGTATAAAAGGTTAAAAACTGGAAAATAAAAGAATTAGAACAGAAAAACTCCCCTGAGATTTGCTCGGTATGATCCTCCAATAGTATAAGAGCAAAAATCATCTTTCTTGTGGATGAGAACGTTTAAGCTTCATAATCAATGTATCCACAGGAAATGCAGGAATCTATAATACCACCAAGGCTTTAAAACACACCTAATATTAAGAAAGGTTCAAACTTGCATAATACATTAGTAGTTAGTTAAAAATAAAACATAAAAATTAAAAAATGAAAATTATCAGGTCAGTCGATGCGCCGTATCTTATTGAAGAAGATACTCTTTGTAGGAGAGAAGTTGTTTTGCAAAAGTCTAAGCTTTAATTGTACAAAACACACACAACTTCTCTCCTTCTCAATCTATTTATACACACGTAATCTGAGTAAAAGTAATTAAAATATTACAAGTTGTTGAGCAAGCGTGTCTGACAATTACAACAGTAATTGTCATTTCCAAGAACCAATAGAAATGGCTTATTAAGTCTTTAGAAGTGGTTGGTCTGACACTCCAAGACTTTAAGCCGTCTTAAGAAGGATTTCTTCCTGACAAGATAAGATTTGATCTTATCTTAAATCCTTCCTAGATATTTCTTCCTTTCATCTTAGGCACTTAGTTCTTCAGGACACGCTGCTCAGTTATCATTCATAATTACTTCATTGTTGTTGAGGAGACTGGGGTTCAGTGAGTTTTTGTCCAACACTCACTGAACCATCATCTTCTTCTTTGGCTTAAGTGCTACTTCAGGGAGTACCGCCTTCCTGTGTAGTGAATCCTTCTTCTTGGATTCACCTTAAGCATCCTGAAGATGACTCACTGAGAGGCTGTTCTCTTAGTGGCTTAAATTGTTCTCGGTTTAAGTTAACACTTAGTTAATTTGTGTCCAAATCATGTTTGAAGCATTCTTGGGTTTTCCATGACCCAACAATCTCCCCCTATTTGGATATAAATTATTCCTATGTGTTTTGATCAGATATGAGTGAGCTAAAGACTTCTACTCATACTGAATGTACTAGAATGTAAATAAGGACACTGAAATAATAAAAACATCATCTTATTGATATCATTACAAGTCTTATCAAAACTAAGTACAAAAGGGATAGTGGCGGGTATTCAGGCAGATTAATCAGTTCAACTTAATACCAAGGGCTTCAAGCTTGGGCTTCTTTGACTGCAGCTCTTGTTGGTCAGGGTGCTCATGGATTTTCCTTTTCAGATCTTGACAAAACTTCACATTTTCAGGACTCTTGAGTGGAGAGGCCATCATTAGAAAGCCAAGCATTGCTTTGATCCCTGACAAATCGATATCACTCCATCTTTGAAAGGCTTGGTCACCGAACTCATCAATGAAGAACAAACCTCTTTCAGGTTGTTCAATGACCACATTGTTCCTGAAAGGAACACCTTCAGGGAGAGCCCTATTGCAGTCAAGACCAGGAATCTTGATCTCAGGCTCAGCTTCTATCTTCTTTCTTTTCCTTGAAGAAGACTGAGAGGGAGCTGGTTGTGCTGAATCAGGAAGAAGAGATGGAGTGCCAAGTTCCTGAGGTGCAGCTGTCAATCTTTCGTATCTCAGACTCAAGGACTTCAACAGGCTAGGGACCACAACATTTGATTTCTTTGCTATTAATGGACCCAACTCATCCAATTCTGTTATCCCAAAGTCAGCGAATCTGAAGGGGTTATGAACATCAAAGTTTCTCATGTCAGCCCCTCTGTAGACAGTGACAACGGTAGGATTGGTGTTTCGATGAATATGAACATCAGTGATTGGTTCTGGCTTCAACCTGTTAGTCATATACCACTGATATTTCTTAATCTTGTTCTGCCTGATCTCTTCAGCCCTTTTATTCCTTTCCTCCCTTTTCTTCCTGAGAGTGATCATCTCCTCAGTCTGAGCCTTTACAAAGGTCATACCACCCTCTCTTCCTGAAAGATCCTTAGCCTCAAGACCAATCTTCTCAGCCTCTTCATGAACAACCTTAATGATAGCAGGCTTGCTCACCTTTTCTTCCTCCTTTAACTTCTTCTTTGCTTCCTCTTCCTCTAGGTAAGCACTGAGTTCATCAGCTGAGAAGTGGTGAAGAACTCCATCAATGTCATACGGGATCCTGAGTGGTGATTCAGGATCCTTTGCTACTGAGATTGGTGCTAGTTGAGGCTCAGGATTAGTGAGTATGTTTTTTCCTTTATCTTGATGGGTGGAAGAAGCTTCAGGAATCTCCCCTTCAGTGTGAGAAGTAGGAGAAGGAGGTTTCTGGGTGGAAGCTTCAGGGACTCCAGTGTCTTTCTCCCCCTCAACTGTTGCTTGAGCCATGGTGATAGCAAGAGTTGGAGCCACTGGAGCAGCAGGACCCTTGAAAGCCTGATAGATCTCAGTCATCATTGATTTGATGTCCGAGGTATCTTTCTGAAGAGTTGAGATCTGATCCGCCAGAGATGCCTGAGAAGCTTCGATGCCTGACATCCTTGACCTAAGAGACCATGCCAAAGATGTTGAAGATTGTGCCCAAGTACCCAGGTGTTTTTCCTGAAGACCCAAGGAAGTCCTGATTGAGTCCAATGAAGAGGTAAGACCCTGAATCTTAGAATCCTTCAGTAAGCTGAGAAGATCATTGATTTCAGCTGATTGCTTCTGGTAAGTCTCAGCAGCCTGAAGGACCTTTTTGTTGAGTACGGGGTCATCCTTGACAGCTGTTTGAATGGTTCCAAGGCTTTTGGTAATGCCTTCTAGAGTAAGATTGAACTTCTGGAAGTGAAGATCAATAGCTGTCTGGGAGTGATTGGTGTCAGAGTGTATTTCGATCACATCATCATGAAAACTTTCAACATCTGCCTTTAGGTTGGCATAGTGAACAACAGCTTCAGTGTGATGATCAAACATCTCTTCAGTGAGACCAGTGAAAAGAGTTCTATTGGTCTTCAGTAGGAACTTGACCAATTTTCTTTCAGTGAGGGGAAGAGAGTCATCATACTTTTGGAGGATGTCCCCAGTATCAGAAGAATCAGAAGATTGAGAACCTGACTCTTCACTTTGGCGTGGAGATGACTGATGTGATTGTTCAGGTTGTTTAGGTTGTACATCAGTTTCCATATCCTCTCCTGCCTCAAAAATTTCCTCTTCACTCTCTTCCCTGAGCTCTTCATCAGACTCAATAAAGGCCTGAAAGTCCCCCATGGACTCAATACCCAAAAATTCAACCGGCTCCTCTTTATAAAAAGACTCGCCTTTGGTTTGGTCAGGTCCTGACCCCGTTGTCATAATAACTGAGTGGGTTTACTCAGCCTGACTAGCCATAATAACTGGGGTAACACCAGCCTGGCTTTTGGGGGCAGTTCCTGAGAGAATTGGACCGCCTGAGGGGTTTATGGGTTCCGTATCAGCGGGTTGTTTCTTTCCCTCTGAGTCTTTGTCCCCCTTAGCACCTTCAACCACTGATGGGTGTTTTCCAGTGGTATCACTAGGTACTGATTGTGAAAGTTTTTGGACCCCCTTCCCATCAGGATTGTGCTGTCCTTCAGGGGATTTAGGGTCCTTTTCTCCCTGAGATCCTGAGGGTGATTGCTCAGGAACGTTAGCGGGATGTGAATGTTTATGGGTCCCCTTCTCAGTATGGTAGTGCTGCCTTACCTAGGATTTAGAACCCTTTCCTCCCTTGGGAACTGATTGTTTTTTGACAGTTCCTTCATCGGGATGTGAGGGGGGAATGCTTCCTGATCCCTCTGACTTGTTTATGTCAGTTGAACCATGTGGAAGGGGTGTGCCCGAGGTCACTGAGGATGATTGCTCAGTGACCTCCGTTGGCCTTTGTTTTAAGGTCAAGAGGGTCTCAGAAATGGGTGTCTCAGAGGTCTCGGCCTTTTTCAACCTCTTTTTAAGGTTAAGTTGGTTTTGAGGATCAGTCTCAGTGGCGAGTGGTTTGGGTCTAACCACCTGGCTGGACTGACCCTTCTTAGTCTTCTTCACCTTTTTGGTCGGTGAAGGAACTGGTGAGATAGCGTCATTACCCTGAATGACTGATTGCATGTATTCAGTCAGGGCAATATTTGTAACCTCACTGATGCTACTAGTGAAGTTTGACTTGTGCAGGACATCAGGCTTCGTACCTTCTGCATCAGGCCTCACATAGTCAGAACCAAGTAGATCCTGAAGCACACAGGAAACAAATCTAGGATAGGACATATGCCTTTGCCTATGTTTTCCTGAGAGCTTAGCAACAAGGTCTCGTAAGATTATTCCTCCTATGTCAATTTTTGTACCCTCAAGGAGACTGAACAACATCAATTGTTGTGATGAGTTCAATTGTTCCGTAGAGGATTTATTTCCACCCAGGACCTGAATGACAAATGTCATCAGTATCCTCCAAATAGGATGGAACCATGTTTTGACTACTGGAGCCTTCTCCAATAAGCCTCCCGCAGACGTTGTAGGACGTCTGGGGTCATGGGGTGCAAGAAAGATCAGTTCATTCTTTATGTCCTGATCAGTAGGGTTGGTTGAAAACGCTTCAGCAAAGTCAAGGCCTGTGGCTTTGATGAAGGTTGAGTAGTCAAAGGAGAGGGTTCTGCTCCCATTCATCACCGTGAAGGTGATGATTGACTCTTTGGTGTCTTTGGGGCTGGTAGCCACAGCCGAGCACCAGAATTCCCTCAAATAGTCATGGTAGATGACTGAGGGGGTGTGGGTGAAAGCCTTTGCAAGAAAACAATTACGAAGAAATTTCATAACGTTCTTGTAGGCTGGATAGCTTTGTGGATAAGAGAAATTTCCTACCACATTGTTCTTTGTTAGGTCAACGTCCCCAGTGAGGAATTCCACATTGGGGGCGTATGCTATAGCTCTAGAAGAAGCCATTTGTGGGTAAGTCTGGGTTTGACTAAGGATTCTAAAGCTTAAGAATACACACACAATTTGTTTTTTGAGAATTAAAATGGCAGAGTTTTGCTTAAGTTCTATAAAAACATGTGTGTGTGTTTCTTTTGGATGGGTTATTTATAGGGAAGTGGAGATGGGGGTGTTTTAGACATTTTGAGCGATCATAATTTATTCAAAAAGAATTATTGGAAATTGTTTTGAATAATATGTTTTGGGATCCGCATTTAATGCCAACACTCCACTTTCTTGGTTTGGCGCAACAGTCGAAGTGAACAGTTGAGCAGTTCTGCAAAAGTGTAATTTGCAGAGATGAGTCATCACATATTTGTAATGTGATTGGAGAGGCATTTAATGCCAAATGGGAATGTGGTGGCCCAGAGGTGGAAGCCAGAGAGGCAAAAAAGAACAAATATTCTTGAATTAAATATGAGTTCAGTTACCAACCTCGGACATTTACTAACTAGATACTTAGAGCATTTAAGTCAGTATTTAATGTCTCCTTTCAGGGCACTGAATGACTATTCATTCAGTGATGGTTTTTCAGGGACTTGGGATTAGTCACTGATGATTCAGGAATATGGAATGATTCCTGAGCTACAAGGATTCAGGAACTTGGGGTTTAGTTCCTGAACCCTAATGATTTCAGGAACTTGGGTTTAGTTCCTGAGGTTGAGGATTCAGTGATATGTTTTCACTGATGTACACATTGAGTCAGGGACCTGAGGTTTTGAAGAATTTACACTTCAGTTGGAAGGATTCAATCAGTGGACTGATTCTCTATATCCAACATTCCTAATTCAGCTTTCAACCTTGTGAAAGTTGGTTCATCCAAAGGTTTGGTGAAGATATCAGCTAACTGATATTCAGTAGGGATGAAGTGTAATTCAATGTCACCATTCATGACATGGTCCCTGATAAAGTGATATCTGATATCAATGTGTTTTGTTCTCTGATGAAGAACAGGGTTGTTTGAGATTGCAATTGCACTTGTGTTATCACAAAAGATGGGTACCATCTTGTACTGAATTCCATAGTCACTGAGTTGACTTTTCATCCAGAGTACATTTGCACAACAACTAGCTGCTGCAACATATTCAGCCTCAGCTGAGGACAAGGCAACTGATTGTTGCTTCTTGGCACTCCAGCAGACTAGTTTCCCACCAAGTATTTGGCAAGAGCCTGAGGTGCTTTTTCTGTCCATGTTGCATCCAGCATAGTCAGAGTCTGAGTATCCTTTGAGATCAAGTCCTGAGCACTTTGGATAGTATAATCCAAGGTTAGGAGTGCCCTTCAGGTACCTGAATATCCTTTTCACAGCAGTGATATGAGATTCTCTTGGGTCAGATTGATATCTGGCACATAGACATACTGAGAATTGGATATCAAGCCTTGATGCAAGTAGATACATCAGTGATCCTATCATTCCTGTAAAGAGGGTTTGATTTACTGGTTTACCAGTGAGATCAGGACCAAGGTTGTTTGGGGGGACCATGGGAGTTTTGACTGAGGCACAGTCACTGAGATCATACTTCTTCAGTAGATTCTTTACATACTTCTCTTGACTGATAGTGGTTCCTCTATCAGTCTGCTTGATCTGTAGACCAAGGAAGTATGTCAGTTCTCCCATCATGCTCATTTCAAACTTCTTTGCCATTAGTTTTTCAAATTGTTTGCAAAGTTTGAAACTTGTTGAGCCAAAGATGATGTCATCAACATACACTTGTACTAGTATGACATCATTATTTGTCTTATAGATAAACAATGTGTTGTCTATCTTGCCTCAGTCCATAAAGGGCTTTGTTAAGCTTACAGACATGATCAGGAGACTCATGGCTTTCAAATCCAGGAGGTTGCTGAACATAAACTTCTTCTTTCAGTGAACCATTTAAGAATGCACTTTTAACATCCATTTGGTACACCTTGAAGTTCATGTATGTAGCAAAAGCAAGGAAGATCCTGATGGCTTCCATCCTTGCTACTGGTGCAAATGTTTCTTCATAGTCAATGCCTTCTTGTTGATTATAGCCTTTGGCTACAAGTCTGGCTTTGTTTTTAATGACTATGCCATTTTCATCAGTTTTGTTTTTGAATACCCATTTCATGCCAATGACTGAGACATTCTCAGGACATTTGACCAAGGTCATTACCTTGTTTCTGTCAAATTGTTCCAGTTCATCATGTATGGCCTGAACCCAACTTGGATGTGTAAGTGCTTCTTTAACACTTTTAGGTTCAATTGTGGAAATGAAGTCCACAAATAGGCATTCATTGGATGAGGCTGCTCTTAGACTAGCAGCCATGCTCCTGGTGAGCATGCCTTCAGTAGGCTCTCCAATAATATTGACAAGTTCAATGTCCTGAGACCTAGTCCAACTTTCTTGAGGTCCTGGATACTGCTTTGAACTTGTGGAGGCCTGATTGGGTAGAGGGGTTGGTTCTGGATTAGACACATGATCATTGATTGGATCTTGAGTGTCTACCAGCTCACTGAGATTGTTTGGTTCTTGAGTATTTTGAACAGACTGATTAATATCATCAGTGTGTGCATGTGCCTCAACAAACTCAGTGATGGTTGGGTTAGGTAGGTTGTGAGGGATTATGTAATAGGAGAGATTAGCATCATCTTGATACTGAGTAGATGGATTGTTTTCAGAAAGATATTCATCAGGAGGATATCTTGAAGAATTATCAATTCCTATCTCTTCTACTGAGGCAGTTGAGAACCTGATTGCATCAGTGCTCTCATCAAAGGTAACATGAAATGTTTCCTCAGTCTGCTGTCTCCTTGTGTTGAACACTCTGAAGGCTTTTGAGACAAGTGAGTATCCCAGGAAGTATCCATCATCAGCTTTTGCATCAAATTTCCCTAAGTGATCCTTGTGATTATGAATAAACACAGGACACCCAAAGACATGAAAGTAGCTGATGTCAGGGATTCTTCCTTTGAATAACTCATATGGGGTTTTCCCATGTCTCTTGACAATGATGGATCTGTTTTGTGTATAACAGGCAGTTTTGACTGCATCAGTCCAAAAATGGTTGGAAAGGACTGATCCACATAGCATTGTCCTAGCAGCTTCAATGAGTGTTCTATTTTTCCTTTCAGCATCACCATTTTGTTCAGGTGTGTATGGAGAGGAAAAGTTTTGGGAAATACCTTTTTCATCACAGAAACATTCAAGTTCATAATTTTTGAACTCATTCCCATTGTCAGTTCTAATCTGTTTGACCTTAATGTCATTTTGATTTTCAATGTTCCTGACAAAGGACATGATTGTTTCAGCTGCCTGACTCTTTTTGATCAGGAAGAATACCCAGGTGTATCTAGAGTATTCATCCACTATGACCAGAGTATACTTCTCATGGTTAGTAGACCTTGGACTGATAGGTCCAAATAGATCCATATGGAGAAGATGTAGGCAGTTCCTGATGAAAAACTTGGTTTTGGTTTTAAAGGATGCTCTGTGATCTTTACCTTTTTCACAAGCTGAGCATGGTTTGTCCTTTGAAAACACAAGTGATGGTAAGCCAAGGACCTTGTTTTGTTTTACAAGATTGTTTATGTTTTTAAAGTTCAGGTGGGTGAGTCTCTTATGCCAAAGCCAGTTGAGTGTATCAGTGGCCTTAGCAAAGAGACAGGTTCTACCCTGAGTTAGACTGGACATGTCTAGTACATAAACATCTTGTCTTCTTGGTGCAATGAGGACAATTTCCTTATTTGCATTGAAGATGGTTCCTTGTTTATCATCAAACTGAACTATGTATTTTGCATCACATAGTTGGCTGACACTGATCAGATTGTACTTAAGACCATTTACATAAGCTATCCTAGTAAAGACAATACCATTGCAGTTTACTGAACCATAACCCTCAGTGAGACATTTTGAATTATCTGCAAATATCACTTTGGGTCCTGGTTCTTCCACATATTTGTGCAGACACTCCTTAACACCAGTCATGCTCCTTGAACATCCACTGTCTAGATGCCAAATAGGATCCCTGGCATACTTTTGCACAAACAGTAAACTGGGTCAGTTCTTTCTAGGACTCCATTTCATGGAGGGTTTTGTTTTATAGGTCTTTATGAAAGTATTAATTGATTCATGGTCAGTGGTTGAGTGGACTGAGCTACCACATGTTTTGCATTTAGTTGCAGGGGTAGCCTCAGTAGTCTGAGAGGATTGTTTATTCATTCCTCTTTTAGACTGAATGACCCTCTCTTTTCTTGAGGATTTCTGAGTGGTACTTCCACTAGATTCACAGTGTTTGTCATTTTGACAATCCTCAGGATGATGGTCATTGAATCCACACAATGGGCAAGGTGGAAAAGGCTTGGCCTTTCGCTTCTGTTTCTGCTTAGAATCAGAAGGATAGTTCAGGCACTGAGCCTTAAGTCCTGAAAAGTTTGACATGACTGAGCATTTTTTATGATCAGAGGTCCTGTGATCTTCCTTTTTGCAAATCATGCAGTAAAGGACTCTATAACAGTCATCAGTGAGATGATTTGTATAGTTGCACAGTTCACACTTTTTCAGGGGTTTGGTTGGTTTGGGTTTGATCTTTGAGGAGGCTAGTTTTTGTTCCTTCTTTAATTGAGAAGGTTTTTTAGAAGATACAATCTTCTCACTTAGCTTCCTGACCATTTCAGTCAACTGATCAATTCTTGGATCAGGACTTTGAGTTGCAACTTCAGAAGGGACTGAAGTTGATGAGTCATCAGTATTAACTGAGACTTCAAGGGGTGGTCTTCTCAGGAGGATTCTACCTTTTCCTGATCTCTCCTTTGGAGAGTGTGGGGAGTAGACCAATGGTGGGAGGTCTGAGCTTGGTGCAGCACCCTGAAGGGTATTTAGTGGAGGGAGTGGAGGAGTTGACTCAGATTCAGGCTCACTGATTGGATCAGAAATACTGAGTTGGTCAAAGAGTCCAAGCATATCTTTCAGAGCCTGACTTTCAGGGAGCAAGATGTTTCCAGTCTCAAAGTTTGGCAACTTACTGACTGGGTTGTCCCTGACAATCCAGTCATTTGACTTGGGTTCCATCTCTTGCTCAAAGGATATGCCAGCTGGAACAAAGGTCATTTCACTGGGACTCTCACTGGAGGTTTCAGTGAGATGGTCAATTCCTATAGTTATCTTAGGAATTAAGCCCACAGAATCAAAGACCTTAGGGTTCTTTTTGGTCCAGCTTTCAATGACAGCTTTTTCTTTCTTAAGTTCTGTTTGAAGGACTTGGTTTTGTTTCAAAATTTCAGTGTTCTGAATTTGTAGAGTAATAGATTCTAGTTTGGCTTGTTTCAATGCAAGCAGTTCATCTCTACATTTATTAAATTCTGACACAATTTTGTTATATTTTGAAAACAGATTAAGCCTTTGTTCCTCAACAAACTTTAGATCAACACAAATAGAACTCATGTAAGACTGCCAATCAGAATCATCATCCATAGAAAGTAAAGTATTTACCTTCTTCATGGTGATGTTGACCCACTCTCCATTCCTAGCATGGCTTTTTCGCACAGCCACCTGATCCTCTTCAGAAAGTGCCATCGGTGCACTAACTCTTATTTCCTCATCTGAGGAAACCTCTTCTTCATCCCAGTCATATGCTTCTGCAACTAATACCTTGTTCTTTTTCTGAATAGGTTTAGATGTTTGAGCATCCTGAGACAATATGGGGTTAGTTTCAAGAAGTGCAAGTTTAGCTTTGATTTTCCTATATTTTGTTTCAAAATCCTTTTAACCCTTGTTTTGAAATTGTTGGGTGGACTGAAACATTTTAGGTTGAAACTTGCTAGTTCCTGAGGAAATGTTTCCTGAGAACTTGTAAGAGGGTTCTGAGATAGTTTTAGAATAACAGTCCCTAGCAAAATGACCGTTTTTACCACATTTAAAGCATTCAGTGGTATCATTTGCTTTTTGGTTTTGTAAAGTTGGACTGATTTCTTTTGATGAAACGTCTTGAACTAGCAAGGAGTGCCCTTTCTTGGAATTCCAAGTTCAAGTCGTTCAGGTACTCCTCACCAGTCCTTTCATCAATTTCTTCTTCAGAATCCTCTTGAATATCCTGCACAACACCATTAGAATAGAAAGCAGTTGATATGGGTGTGGAGGTTAAGGCTTTTTTGGACTCAAGAGCTTTTGAGTCAGGGTATCTCCTTGAGATCAGGTTGTCTTCATAGACAAACTTCCCATAAATTTCAAGGAGCTCGAGGGTCTGAATGTGGTTAGCATTCCTCAGGCCTTGTGAGAAGTTGAGCCACTTCTCAGGGAGACTGTTGACAAAGCCAACATTTGTCTCATGCTTAGACAGTACAACACCATCATTTGATAATTCATTTATCAAAGTCTTGTATCTGGTGTAGGTCTGTGAGAGACTTTCAGAGTCTTTTGCCCTGAAAGTATTATACTCAAGTTTAAGGTCCATGACCCTATTTTCCTTGGTATCTGAGGGACCCTCAAAGCTGTTTACCAAGTCATCCCAAGTTTGCTTGGCTGTTAGACAGTTGATGACTGATTCCATTATATCGTCAGGAAGACATGATATAAGGATTCTTTTCAGGCGTTGGTCTTGATTGACCACCCTCCTCTCATCAATGGTCCATTGGGCCTCAGGCTTGTTTAGCCCTTCGGCTGTCTTAGGGACAAATGGGCCATCCCTGATACAGGTGATGTAGTAGGGTTCCATACCGGTAAGATAACAAATCATACGCTTCTTCCATTTGCTAAATTTCCCAGCTTCAAGTCTGGGTGCAACAGCGGAGTAGCTGCCACCCTTTTTGTCGACTAGCTGGGGTACATTGATATCAGCCATAGTAGGATCTTGGTTTTAAAAACCTAGAGCACTCTTGGTTAGTTTAAAAAGATTTTATAAACCAGAGGCTCTGATACCACTTGTTGGTCCCTTTACACGTTAAGAGTTAACTAGAAAGTTAATCTATTTGTGTTAATGACTAATACAATGTTTATGATTAATTCTAACAGTTATGAAACGTGAATATAAAAAACTCAAGGTAATTTTCAACGTTTAAATTCTTATTAGAAATGAATCAAAGAATCTATACCCAAGTGTTTTGCGGAATAAACACTTGGGATTGAATAGACAAGGTATGGTGGTGTCTCCTATCTAAACTCAAGTTTTGCTTGAGTGGTAACAATGCGACCTCACTGAGCAATCTCAGGGATACGTTACTCTTTGTAGGAGAGAAGTTGTTTTGCAAAAGTCTAAGCTTTAATTGTACAAAACACACACAACTTCTCTCCTTCTCAATCTATTTATACACAAGTAATCTGAGTAAAAGTAATTAAAATATTACAAGTTGTTGAGCAAGTTGTTGAGCAAGCGTGTCTGACAATTACAACAGTAATTGTCATTTCCAAGAACCAATAGAAATGGCTTATTAAGTCTTTAGAAGTGGTTGGTCTGACACTCCAAGACTTTAAGCCGTCTTAGGAAGGATTTCTTCCTGACAAGATAAGATTTGATCTTATCTTAAATCCTTCCTAGATATTTCTGCCTTTCATCTCAGGCACTTAGTTCTTCAGGACACGCTTCTCAGTTATCATTCATAATTACTTCATTGTTGTTGAGGAGACTGGGGTTCAGTGAGTTCTTGTCTAACACTCACTGAACCATCATCTTCTTCTTTGGCTTAAGTGCTATTTCAGGGAGTACCGCCTTCCTGTGTAGTGAATCCTTCTTCTTGGATTCGCCTTAAGCATCCTGAAGATGACTCATTGAGAGGCTGTTCTCTCAGTGACTTGAATTTTTCTCGGTTTAAGTTAACACTTAGTTAATTTGTGTCCAAATCATGTTTGAAGCATTCTTGGGTTTTTCATGACCCAACAATCTCCCCCTATTTGGATATAAATTATTCCTAAGTGTTTTGATCAGATATGAGTGAGCTAAAGACTTCTACTCATACTGAATGTACTAGAATGTAAATAAGGACACTGAAATAATAAAAACATCATCTTATTGATATCATTACAAGTCCTATCAAAACTAAGTACAAAAGGGATAGTGGCGGGTATTCAGGCAGATTAATTAGTTCAACTTAATACCAAGGGCTTCAAGCTTGGGCTTCTTTGACTGCAGCTCTTGTTGGTCAGGGTACTCATGGATTTTCCTTTTCAGATCTTGACAAAACTTCACATTTTCAGGACTCTTGAGTGGATAGGCCATCATTAGAAAGCCAAGCATTGCTTTGATCCCTGACAAATCGATATCACTCCATCTTTGGAAGGCTTGGTCACCGAACTCATCAATGAAGAACAAACCTCTTTCAGGTTGTTCAATGACCACATTGTTCCTGAAAGGAACACCTTCAGGGAGAGCCCTATTGCAGTCAAGACCAGGAATCTTGATCTCAGGCTCAGCTTCTATCTTCTTTCTTTTCCTTGAAGAAGACTGAGAGGGAGCTGGTTGTGCTGAATCAGGAAGAAGAGATGGAGTGCCAAGTTCCTGAGGTGCAGCTGTCAATCTTTCGTATCTCAGACTCAAGGAATTCAACAGGCTAGGGACCACAACATTTGATTTCGTTGCTATTAATGGACCCAACTCATCCAATTCTGTTATCCCAAAGTCAGCGAATCTGAAGGGGGTATGAACATCAAAGTTTCTCATGTCAGCCCCTCTGTAGACAGTGACAACGGCAGGATTGGTGTTTCGATGAATATGAACATCAGTGATTGGTTCTGGCTTCAACCTGTTAGTCATATACCACTGATGAACTCAAATAAGTACATTTTATTACCATCATTTATCCTATTTATTTGACTTGTTTTATTACATTATCTGTGAGAATTGATACGTTAATGTTTACTTTTGTAATTCTCAGGTAAAAACAAGTATTATGTGAAACTTGGCGATTTTGGACTAATTATGGAGCAAAACAAGCAAGAAGTTAAGAGTCTACTGAAATGTACAAGATCAAGATTATTCTGCTCCAGATACGCCGCATCTTACTTATTACATACGGCGCATCACTATCAAGATTCCACAAGATATTATCCAAGACAGCAAGGACATGCGCCGCATCTTAGAATGGAGTTACGCCGCATCTTCTGGCGGTGTATGAATATTCCTGAATATATTAATCTTGGACCCCACGCGAAGTTAAGTCAATGCGCCGCATCTACTTATTAGATGCGCCGCATCTTACCCTCAGACAAAAACTATAAATACCCCAAGACCAGACGAATTCAAGAGGCTAGTTTTTTAGAAGTACGAGACAGAAGAAACCTTACGACGAATTCAGTCAAAGTAGCAGCACAAGACACACCTTGAACGAAGATACAAGAGCTGTAAGAAGGTCCTGCATGTATTTAATTCATTAAGTAGTTTTGTTTTATTGTATTAGTAAACTTTAATTCATCAGGATTGGTGGCTTGTGTAATGTGACAACGGAAAGGTTGCACTCCCTTAAAACTGCTTTCCCATTAATTAAAGTTTATATGTTGATGTCTTTGGTGACTTTTATTAGTGCATTGATAACCTCTGTGTCTAGCTGAGCGTTGATCGGGTCGCCATGCCTCTGCCCTCGCCTATTTATTAGATCGCCTATGCATTCTATCGTCTGTAGAAAAGTAGGAAGAAAGATAAATAGGATAGTCATAAGTAATCATTAAGGGTTTACTCGCCGATAAGATTAGAACCAACGAGAAAGGACTTAATCTCGGTGCGTTGCATCGAACTATACACTTCATATAAAACTAGCAATAAAACAAGTGACAAGCTACTTAACTATCAGGACAGGTCTTCTTATTGTCTCAAGTATTTATCTGTGTACGTGTGTGCTATTCGCTGATTCGTGCCTATTAGTTTAGTTTATATTTAATCATAACCAAACCGTGCCAGTCTCTCAGGCTGAACCCCCTTGCGTTAGATTAGGTTGTATAGCTAACTTTAGATATTAAAATACTGATTAGGATAACTAGATAATACGTTCCACTCTTAGTGATCGACACTCTACTTACCATTATATTCATACTGACCGGGTACACTGCTCGTTAAAGTGTGTGTGTTATTGATAAGTCGGCTAAATATAAATTTAAAACTTGAATACTGCTAAAACCACAACGACATACCGTGGGTATAAATTAGAGCATACGCACGCACGCATCAAATTTTTGGCGCCGCTGCCGGGGAGTGAATTGTTATTATTTGTTAATTTGATTAGTATTTTAATTAGGTTTTTCTTTTTAATTTTTAATCTAACCGCTGACTATGTTGTATATTAGTTAATTTGCATTCATTGTATTATTTGCATATTTTCTGTTTTGTGTCTTATTTGTTTTCTTTTATTTTTGTTTATTTTCGTTTGTGTTTATTTTTGTTTTTATTTTTCTGTTTTTCTGCATACTGCTATCGTTGTACTGAGCTAATATAAACGATACGGCGCATCTATTTTCATAGATACGACGTATTGCGTTTAATTTTTATAAAATACGACGCGTTTAATAAATTCGATACGACGCATCTTTCCCCAAGATACGGCGTATCTGTTTTTAATAAGAATTTTTTTTTCTAAGCGATAACGCCATACGACGCATCTGCTTTTGCAGATACGGCGTATCTATTATTTTAATTAAAAACAGTTTTTGAATTATTAAACAGATACGACGTATCGATCTTTATCGATACGGCGCATCTTGCTGAATCAAAAATCTTGTATTTTGAAACGTAACGAAAATACGGCGCAATAACTTTTGTTAATACGATGAATATAATTTGATAAATATAGTTGATTTTTGATATTTACTTTGATCGGTCCGCTACACTCGTGCACAAGTTGTTTATTTTCAGGATAAATGATGACTCAAGCATCACCATGAAAGATTACATTCTGAACCAAACTAGGAGACAATAGCTGGAGTGATCAAACCATTGACGACTTAAATGCTGTAATAAGACAACAAGAGTGGAGGAAAACTCAGTACTGGTAACATAGAACGTCTTTAATTCTAGAAACAATTCCAGGTATCCTCTACAATAATTCACCTTAAAAAGAGTTCTCTACGAAATCTCTCTCAATTTCACTATACATTTATAATCTTGATTTTGTAAGCTAAAACACGATATTTGTTCCTTACCCCGGAATAAATCATTATCTACTAAACAATAAGATTATAATTATTAATAAAACAGATATACTTGTTGATCTTATCTTGGACTTATATATATCATATGCCGTTTAACCCCAATTTGATGTATAAGGAATTGTGTTGCAGAGGCCAAGGTACGTTCCTTATTTAAATTTCGTTCACTATCATAGCGATACGGCGGATCTAAATATCCCAAGCGCCGTATCTCTGACCAACTAGGACTCATTGACTAGTCAACGAAATTAAATAGATACGGCGCATTCCAATTTTTCAATACGGCGCATCGTTTTGCCCTATAAATACGACGGGAATGCGCCGGATCTCAATTTTTTACCCCAAATCCTCACACAGTTAAAAACATACACGCAGTAAAATTAAACCCTAAATCCGAGCATTTTTCTCAAATCAAACCTCTAATCCGATCTCTTAACCTACTCCTAATCATATAATTAAGGTAATTATTCTATTTCGATTTAATTTTGTTTAATATAAAAATTAGGGTTTATGTGATTAATTCGATTAGGGCTTAAATGATATAGAGATATGATTAGGACTTGCATTAGATAATTTCCCCCGTATTTAATTTGCATAAATCATTGGATTTCTGGCCTAGTTTGATTTGAATGAAAATTTGGGTTTTGAATTCGATTTTGAATTTTAGTGGGAAAATGGATTAGTGGTGGTGTAATGAGCTTTTAGAACTTTTATAATGGGTAAATGGAACTGTGATGTTAAGTGGGAGTTTACGTCACGGGTCCGGATTCTTGGAAAACGTGCCTTATCCCTTATTTTATACTGATATGCTTACAGATGCGGCGCATCTAGGTTAATTGATGCGGCGTAACGACCTATTTCCAATTTAATAAAACTCTATATACGCCGTACTACATAATCTAGATACGACGCATCTCCATACGCCATATCTCATTTCTTGCTCCGCATCTCTTATATTTTGTGCAGATACGCCGCACTGATTAAATCAGATGCGCCGTATCTACCTAATTTGCAGACTGTTTACTAACTTTGAAAATTTATTTCAGATGGCATTACCTGAGGCTGCACACAGACATCAGTGGCTCTGTTTCGAGGATATGGGACTGACTCCTGGTACTTTGGATGATTACTTGCGAAGACTAGACTCGATTTACTTTAAGAGAATATTTAGGGTCCAGGTTTTGGATATTGCTGATGTTGGATTGATTGGAGCGGGGCATGCTGCTGATAGTTTGCATCGTAGGTTGGAGATGGTGGTTAGTGATGATGATGATGAGTTTATATTTCTTATTATGCTTGACAAAGACTGGCATTAAGTTCAGCATGAGAATACGAGAGGACGTGAGAGAAAACCGTGGAACGAGCCATTTTACAACAGATTGTTAACAGTCTGTCTGGTGAACACATGCGCCGCATCTGGTACAACAGATGCGCCGCATCCTATCTTTTATCTTATTTTATTGCGTATTTGTTCCAGGCTCGATACGGCGTATCTTCTTCCATAAGATACGGCGTATCGACTGACCTGATGAAGTTATGGAGCAATTGCCAAATACACACACACTTGATGTGTATACCAACTGAAGTATTGGAATGAAGAGCTGAACGTGAGTCTAACTTGAAGACTCTGGAATAAAGACAAGTGCTGACCGGGAGACAACCCAGAGAAAATTTTTACTATTCTGTTCTGTGTCGAGTCAGTCAGGCCGCAGAAGATACGGCGCATCTCAATCCTTAGATGCGACGCATCTCCTGCACTGGTCATATCTTACTTTATTTTTCTGCATTTTTTACTTTTGACTTTAAAACTTTTTGTCGGTTTATTTTAATGCGGCGCATCCCTGGTTAAGGATGCGACGCATCTTCTATTCTGATTCGTATTTATTCCAGGCTCGATACGGCGTATCTTCTTCCATAAGATACGGCGCATCGACTGACCTGATGATTTTCATTTTAATTTTTACATTTTATTTTTGCTAACTACTAATGTATTATGCAAGTTTGAACCTTCTTAACTTAGGTGTGTTTAAAGTCTTGGTGGTATTATAGATTCCTACATTTCCTGTGGATACATCAATTATGAAGCTTAAACGTTCTAATCCACGAGGAAGTTGATTTTTGCTCTTATACAAATAATGGAGGATCATACCGAGCAAATCTCAAGGGAGTTTTTCTGTTCTAATTCTTTTATTTTCCAGTTTTTAACCTTTTATACAAACAACGAGGACGTTGTTTAACTTAAGTGGGGGGATTGGAGAATTAGAACACTTACTTGTCCTAAACTTTCAAAATATGCTTAAAATGTGCTTAATATATCAAAATTAAAAAATTTTAGCATGTTTTTGTTTAAGATCTAAGTTGCATAGCTGCACACATGACGTTATTTTCAAAAATTGTGATTTTTTCAAAATTCACAAATCTATGAGTGTGCCGGTGACTTGTAAACTTTAGAACTTGGCTTGTATACTATTCGAGACCACCATAATAAGTATTATTTTTATAATTGGAATGACTTGTCTAAATTGGTAAATTTCTAGGATTACAACCAAATAGCCTTTATATGTTATGTGTTATTAGCTAACTACACTGGTTAGTTAACCCCCGAATAAACCCTTTTGTTACTCTCACTTTTAGAGTAAGATACCCCTAGAAAAACACTCAGAGCCATTCCTTTCGTTTCTTACACCTTGGTTTTAATGTTTCGTTACACCCTTACACCTTAGCCTACCTTGTAGATTAAAATCCGTGGTTGGTTAATTGCTTTAGGCAAAGTGTGTTTCCTTACATTACCTGTGTTCGCGTGCGTAATTCATTATCTATGGTTAGGTCGGAAAATTGCACAATGCAATTGGAGTGAAAGTAAATATTGTATATCTTGAGTTTATTTTTCGTGTGTTTACTACTTTCGCTATTACAGTTATTTCTGAAGTATGAAAAGTATGGAAAAATTATCCGGAAAGAATGTGATAGAAAAGTTGTGAAATTTTACACATCTATGTATATGTTGATAATAATAAAAAAAAAAAAAAAATGGAAAAAATAAGAAAAGAAAAAGAAAAAGAAAAAGTTGGATGTTTGTTTTAACAAACTTATGTAAAGTTTTATATTAAGTGGTTGATATCACCACTAGTTGTTGTATATTATATCTATGGATTGAATGGGAGTTGGCCGTTATGGGAACGCCAACTAAGGTTATTCTTTGATTGAGATCTTGTTGAGTATAATTCGTGTCTACCTAAAGCGTGTGTTTCAAGTGTTAAAGCGTGAGTTATTCAATGATATGAGTCTTATTCATGGGATGGTTGGGATAGTGATTAACCACACTTAGGATTTTAATTTATTTGTTTTGTTTATTTTTCATTTTACACCAATTTGTATCCCAAATATTATCCATACCCTATATTATTCTTTATCCAAACCTTTGATTTATTGAGATTAGGGATTTGAGCAATCTTAAGTATCGTAGTCGTGGATTCGGCTATGTATTTATGATTTTGTCGCCCTTTTTGATATAATATTATTGGTAAAGAAGAAGAATGATTAACCCTTAAGCCTAAAAACCCTTTTTACCGCTTTAGACTTGTTATTCCTTGGCTTTAGTGGGGGAGATGTGTATACTTGCCAAGCTTATGATAGAATATTCGTCACGACTGGACAGTTAAACGATTAGATTTGCTTTTATCAAATTATTTTATTTTACTTCTAATTCGTTAAGTGTTTGGTTGTGTGATTATGACAAAAATGAATACATGCTTAAATATAAAAATAAATCCTAATATCTTTTAGGATACATTTTCTTGGGGACAAAAATGATAGATTTTCATAAGATCAATTCTAAGGTTTACTTGGGGACAAGTAAAGTTCAAGTGGGGGGATATTTGATGAACTCAAATAAGTACATTTTATTACCATCATTTATCCTATTTATTTGACTTGTTTTATTATATTATCTGTGAGAATTGATACGTTAATGTTTACTTTTGTAATTCTCAGGTAAAAACAAGTATTATGTGAAACTTGGCGATTTTGGACTAATTATGGAGCAAAACAAGCAAGAAGTTAAGAGTCTACTGAAATGTACAAGATCAAGATTATTCTGCTCCAGATACGCCGCATCTTACTTATTACATACGGCGCATCACTATCAAGATTCCACAAGATATTATCCAAGACAGCAAGGACATGCGCCGCATCTTAGAATGGAGTTACGCCGCATCTTCTGGCGGTGTACGAATATTCCTGAATATATTATTCTTGGACCCCACGCGAAGTTAAGTCAATGCGCCGCATCTACTTATTAGATGCGCCGCATCTTACCCTCAGACAAAAACTATAAATACCCCAAGACCAGACGAATTCAAGAGGCTAGTTTTTTAGAAGTACGAGACAGAAGAAACCCTAGGACGAATTCAGTCGAAGTAGCAGCACAAGACACACCTTGAACGAAGATACAAGAGCTGTAAGAAGGTCCTACATGTATTTAATTCATTAAGTAGTTTTGTTTTATTGTATTAGTAAACTTTAATTCATCAGGATTGATGGCTTGTGTAATGTGACAACGGAAAGGTTGCACTCCCTTAAAACTGCTTTCCCATTAATTAAAGTTTATATGTTGATGTCTTTGGTGACTTTTATTAGTGCATTGATAACCTCTGTGTCTAGCCGAGCGTTGATCGGGTCGCCATGCCTCTGCCCTCGCCTATTTATTAGATCGCCTATGCATTCTATCGTCTGTAGAAAAGTAGGAAGAAAGATAAATAGGATAGTCATAAGTAATCATTAAGGGTTTACTCGCCGATAAGATTAGAACCAACGAGTAAGGACTTAATCTCGGTGCGTTGCATCGAACTATACACTTCATATAAAACTAGCAATAAAACAAGTGACAAGCTACTTAACTATCAGGACAGGTCTTCTTATTGTCTCAAGTATTTATCTGTGTACATGTGTGCTATTCGCTGATTTGTGCCTATTAGTTTAGTTTATATTTAATCATAACCAAACCGTGCCAGTCTCTCAGGCTGAACCCCCTTGCGTTAGATTAGGTTGTATAGCTAACTTAAGATATTAAAATACTGATTAGGATAACTAGATAATACGTTCCACTCTTAGTGATCGACACTCTACTTACCATTATATTCATACTGACCGGGTACACTGCTCGTTAAAGTGTGTGTGTTATTGATAAGTCGGCTAAATATAAATTTAAAACTTGAATACTGCTAAAACCACAACGACATACCGTGGGTATAAATTAGAGCATACGCACGAACGCATCAGTCATATACCACTGATATTTCTTAATCCTGTTCTGCCTGATCTCTTCAGCCCTTTTATTCCTTTCCTCCCTTTTCTTCCTGAGAGTGATCATCTCCTCAGTCTGAGCTTTTACAAAAGTCATACCACCCTCTCTTCCTAAAAGATCCTTAGCCTCAAGACCAATCTTCTCAGCCTCTTCATGAACAACCTTAATGATAGCAGGCTTGCTCACCTTTTCTTCCTCCTTTAACTTCTTCTTTGCTTCCTCTTCCTCTAGGTAAGCACTGAGTTCATCAGCTGAGAAGTGGTGAAGAACTCCATAAAGGTCATACGGGATCCTGAGTGGTGATTCAGGATCCTTTGCTACTGAGATTGGTGCTGGTTGAGGCTCAGGATTAGTGAGTATGTTTTTGCCTTTATCTTGATGGGTGGAAGAAGCTTCAGGAATCTCCCCTTCAGTGTGAGAAGTAGGAGAAGGATGTTTCTGGGTGGAAGCTTCAGGGACTCCAGTGTCTTTCTCCCCCTCAACTGTTGCTTGAGCCATGGTGATAGCAAGAGTTGGAGCCACTGGAGCATCAGGACCCTTGAAAGCCTGATAGATCTCAGTCATCATTGATTTGATGTCCGAGGTATCTTTCTGAAGAGTTGAGATCTGATCCGCCAGAGATGCCTGAGAAGCTTCGATGCCTGACATCCTTGACCTAAGAGACCATGCCAAAGATGTTGAAGATTGTGCCCAAGTACCCAGGTGTTTTTCCTGAAGACCCAAGGAAGTCCTGATTGAGTCCAATGAAGAGGTAAGACCCTGAATCTTAGAATCCTTCAGTAAGCTGAGAAGATCATTGATTTCAGCTGATTGCTTCTGGTAAGTCTCAGCAGCCTGAAGGACCTTCTTGGTGAGTACGGGGTCATCCTTGACAGCTGTTTGAATGGTTCCAAGGCTTTTGGTAATGCCTTCTAGAGTAAGATTGAACTTCTGGAAGTGAAGATCAATAGCTGTCAGGGAGTGATTGGTGTCAGAGTGTATTTCGATCACATCATCATGAAAACTTTCAACATCTGCCTTTAGGTTGGCATAGTGAACAACAGCTTCAATGTGATGATCAAACATCTCTTCAGTGAGACCAGTGAAAAGAGTTCAATTGGTCTTCAATAGGAACTTGACCAATTTTCTTTCAGTGAGGGGAAGAGAGTCATCATACTTTTGGAGGATGTCCCCAGTATCAGAAGAATCAGAAGATTGAGAACCTGATTCTTCACTTTGGCGTGGAGATGACTGATGTGATTGTTCAGGTTGTTCAGGTTGTACATCAGTTTCCATATCCTCTCCTGCCTCAAAAATTTCCTCTTCACTCTCTTCCCTGAGCTCTTCATCAGACTCAATAAAAGCCTGAAAGTCCCCCATGGACTCAATACCCAAAAAATCAACCGGCTCCTCTTTATAAAAAGACTTGCCTTCGGTTTGGTCAGGTCCTGACCCCGTTGTCATAATAACTGAGTGGGTTTGCTCAGCCTGACTAGCCATAATAACTGGGGTAACACCAGCCTGGCTTTTGGGGGCAGTTCCTGAGAGAATTGGACCGCCTGAGGGGTTTATGGGTTCCGTATCAGCGGGTTGTTTCTTTCCCTCTGAGTCTTTGTCCCCCTTAGCACCTTCAACCACTGATGGGTGTTTTCCAGTGGTATCACTAGGTACTGATTGTGAAAGTTTGTGAAAGTTGGTGGACCCCCTTCCCATCAGGATTGTGCTGTCCTTTTGGGGATTTAGGGTCCTTTTCTCCCTGAGATCCTGAGGGTGATTGCTCAGGAACGTTAGCGGGATGTGAATGTTTGTGGGTCCCCTTCTCAGTAAGGTAGTGCTGCCTTACCGAGGATTTAGAACCCTTTCCTCCCTTGGGAACTGATTGTTTTTTGACAGTTCCTTCATCGGGATGTGAGGGGGGAATGCTTCCTGATCCCTCTGACTTGTTTATGTCAGTTGAACCATGTGGAAGGGGTGTGCCCGAGGTCACTGAGGATGATTGCTCAGTGACCTCCGTTGGCCTTTGTTTTGAGGTCAAGAGGGTCTCAGAAATGGGTGTCTCAGAGGTCTCGGCCTTTTTCAACCTCTTTTTAAGGTTTAGTTGGTTTTGAGGATCAGTCTCAGTGGCGAGTGGTTTGGGTCTAACCACCTGGCTGGACTGACCCTTCTTAGTCTTCTTCACCTTTTTGGTCGGTGAAGGAACTGGTGAGATAGCGTCATTACCCTGAATGACTGATTGCATGTATTCAGTCAGGGCAATATTTGTAACCTCACTGATGCTACTAGTGAAGTTTGACTTGTGCAGGACATCAGGCTTCGTACCTTCTGCATCAGGCCTCACATAGTCAGAACCAAGTAGATCCTGAAGCACACAGGAAACAAATCTAGGATAGGACATATGCCTTTGCCTATGTTTTCCTGAGAGCTTAGCAACAAGGTCTCAGAAGATTATTCCTCCGATGTCAATTTTTGTACCCTCAAGGAGACTGAACAACATCAATTGTTGTGATGAGTTCAATTGTTCCGTAGAGGATTTATTTCCACCCAGGACCTGAATGACAAATGTCATCAGTATCCTCCAAATAGGATGGAACCATGTTTTGACTACTGGAGCCTTCTCCAATAAGCCTCCCGCAGACGTTGTAGGACGTCTGGGGTCATGGGGTGCAAGAAAGATCAGTTCATTCTTTATGTCCTGATCAGTAGGGTTGGGTGAAAACGCTTCAGCACAGTCAAGGCCTGTGGCTTTGATGAAGGTTGAGTAGTCAAAGGAGAGGGTTCTGCTCCCATTCATCACCGTGAAGGTGATGATTGACTCTTTGGTGTCTTTGGGGCTGGTAGCCACAGCTGAGTACCAGAATTCGCTCAAATAGTCATGGTAGATGACTGAGGGGGTGTGGGTGAAAGCCTTTGCAAGAAAACAATTACGAAGAAATTTCATAACGTTCTTGTAGGCTGGATAGCTTTGTGGATAAGAGAAATTTCCTACCACATTGTTCTTTGTTAGGTCAATGTCCCCAGTGAGGAATTCCACATTGGGGGCGTATGCTATAGCTCTAGAAGAAGCCATTTGTGGGTAAGTCTGGGTTTGACTAAGGATTCTAAAGCTTAAGAATACACATACAATTTGTTTTTTGAGAATTAAAATGGCAGAGTTTTGCTTAAGTTCTATAAAAACATGTGTGTGTGTTTCTTTTGGATGGGTTATTTATAGGGAAGTGGAGATGGGGGTGTTTTAGACATTTTGAGCGATCATAATTTATTCAAAAAGAATTATTGGAAATTGTTTTGAATAATATGTTTTGGGATCCGCATTTAATGCCAACACTCCACTTTCTTGGTTTGGCGCAACAGTCGAAGTGAACAGTTGAGCAGTTCTGCAAAAGTGTAATTTGCAGAGATGAGTCATCACATATTTGTAATGTGATTGGAGAGGCATTTAATGCCAAGTGGGAATGTGGTGGCCCAGAGGTGGAAGCCAGAGAGGCAAAAAAGAACAAATATTCTTGAATTAAATATGAGTTCAGTTACCAACCTCGGACATTTACTAACTAGATACTTAGAGCATTTAAGTCAGTATTTAATGTCTCCTTTCAGGGCACTGAATGACTATTCATTCAGTGATGGTTTTTCAGGGACTTGGGATTAGTCACTGATGATTCAGGAATATGGAATGATTCCTGAGCTACAAGGATTCAGGAACTTGGGGTTTAGTTCCTGAACCCTAATGATTTCAGGAACTTGGGTTTAGTTCCTGAGGTTGAGGATTCAGTGATATGTTTTCACTGATGTACACATTGAGTCAGGGACCTGAGGTTTTGAAGAATTTACACTTCAGTTGGAAGGATTCAATCAGTGGACTGATTCTCTATATCCAACATTCCTAATTCAGCTTTCAACCTTGTGAAAGTTGGTTCATCCAAAGGTTTGGTGAAGATATCAGCTAACTGATATTCAGTAGGGATGAAGTGTAATTCAATGTCACCATTCATGACATGGTCCCTGATAAAGTGATATCTGATATCAATGTGTTTTGTTCTCTGATGAAGAACAGGGTTGTTTGAGATTGCAATTGCACTTGTGCTATCACAAAAGATGGGTACCATCTTGTACTGAATTCCATAGTCACTGAGTTGACTTTTCATCCAGAGTACATTTGCACAACAACTAGCTGCTGCAACATATTCAGCCTCAGCTGAGGACAAGGCAACTGATTGTTGCTTCTTGGCACTCCAGCAGACTAGTTTCCCACCAAGTATTTGGCAAGAGCCTGAGGTGCTTTTTCTGTCCATGTTGCATCCAGCATAGTCAGAGTCTGAGTATCCTTTGAGATCAAGTCCTGAGCACTTTGGATAGTATAATCCAAGGTTAGGAGTGCCCTTCAGGTACCTGAATATCCTTTTCACAGCAGTGATATGAGATTCTCTTGGGTCAGATTGATATCTGGCACATAGACATACTGAGAATTAGATATCAGGCCTTGATGCAAGTAGATACATCAGTGATCCTATCATTCCTCTAAAGAGAGTTTGATTTACTGGTTTACCAGTGAGATCAGGACCAAGGTTGTTTGGGGGAACCATGGGAGTTTTGACTGAGGCACAGTCACTGAGATCATACTTCTTCAGTAGATTCTTTACATACTTCTCTTGACTGATAGTGGTTCCTCTATCAGTCTGCTTGATCTGTAGACCAAGGAAGTATGTCAGTTCTCCCATCATGCTCATTTCAAACTTCTTTGCCATTAGTTTTTCAAATTGTTTGCAAAGTTTGAAACTTGTTGAGCCAAAGATGATGTCATCAACATACACTTGTACTAGTATGACATCATTATTTGTCTTATAGATAAACAATGTGTTGTCTATCTTGCCTCAGTCCATAAAGGGCTTTGTTAAGCTTACAGACATGATCAGGAGACTCATGGCTTTCAAATCCAGGAGGTTGCTGAACATAAACTTCTTCTTTCAGTGAACCATTTAAGAATGCACTTTTAACATCCATTTGGTACACCTTGAAGTTCATGTATGTAGCAAAAGCAAGGAAGATCCTGATGGCTTCCATCCTTGCTACTGGTGCAAATGTTTCTTCATAGTCAATGCCTTCTTGTTGATTATAGCCTTTGGCTACAAGTCTGGCTTTGTTTTTAATGACTATGCCATTTTCATCAGTTTTGTTTTTGAATACCCATTTCATGCCAATGACTGAGACATTCTCAGGACATTTGACCAAGGTCATTACCTTGTTTCTGTCAAATTGTTCCAGTTCATCATGCATGGCCTGAACCCAACTTGGATGTGTAAGTGCTTCTTTAACACTTTTGGGTTCAATTGTGGAAATGAAGTCCACAAATAGGCATTCATTGGATGAGGCTGCTCTTAGACTAGCAGCCATGCTCCTGGTGAGCATGCCTTCAGTAGGCTCTCCAATAATATTGACAAGTTCAATGTCCTGAGACCTATGTGGAAAACTAGAAGGGGGGTTGAATAGTTTTATGTCCTTTTAAAATTTATTATGAAAACTTTATTTTCATTTTAAAACTTAGATTCGAATTTATGTGATCTCAACTCCTTGAACAATATGAACAATATGTATATAAGTAAATATAAATAAGTAATGCAAGTAAGGTAATAAAATGAAATAAAAGCTAGAGATGGAAAGATCTAACCGAGAGACAAGAGATTTATAGTGGTTCGGCTACAAGGACACCTTCCTTGCCCTACTCCACTCCCCGAGCACCTAACTCGAGAGTTTTCTTCACTATGTCAACAAGCTCCCTTATGGCGGAGAAAACCTTTACACAACTTTAGCTTACACCGGCTTAACGACACAAAGCTAGATGTCGAGTTCTAATCGTAGCTAGAACCAATCTCACAACTTAAACACGACTTAATCACACCGTCTTCTTCACGACTTCTTCACGACTTCTTCACAACTTCTTCACGACTTCTTCACGACTTCTTCACGACACTTCACGACTTCTTCACTACTTCTTCACGACACTTCACGACTTACACACCTTAACAACACAACTTCTCTACTTACACACTAACCTATCTCAAACAATTATACACACAACAATCTAACAACAATACACAACTTATAAACAAATGTATGATGACACAAACAACTTAGGTAGCTAAGTTGCAATACTTCTTCTCTAGTTGTTGAAGGAGTATTCTTCTTTTGCACTTGAATGGAGGAAGCTTGGATCACTTAGAAACCAAAGCTTAAGATTATATGATCAAAGGGTTTTTGAAGATATGAAATGTGATTTAAAACAGAAAGTTTTAGTGTGCAAAAGGTGAGTAAAAGTCCAGGAGAAGGCTGGTATTTATAGGAGAAAAATTGGACAGCTGGAGGTCTACTGGAGCGGGGGCGGTCCCCTTAATAATTAAGGGGGCCGCCTAGTAAAATTAAGGGGGCCGCCCCTTCTGGCCGTTGGCCAATTTTGTCCTTTTGTGGGGAAGGTTTTTCTTGAACATTTTAACTGATTTTGGTTAAAAATTTGAATTCATATTTTTATAAAAGATTAAACATTTTTATTTAATGCCAAAAATGTTTTTCAAAAATATATAAAATGTTTTTGATGTTTTATAAAAAATCTAGTTATTAAGAAAAATGTTCCTTTGATCATATAATGCATTAAGCACTTGTTTATTCATACCTTAAGTGATTAAGTTGTAGAAGTGAATATTTACAACTAAATACTTGTTTATTTGATAAGTTTATGTTTAATGAGTTTATATTTTGTGATCATTAAAACATAGAGATATGAATAATGTTTTTAGGCATTATTTATGTCAACAATCTCCCCCTTTTTGATGATTACAAAACTTAAACTTATTAAATCCAAAAATTTATTTTTGGACAAGTATTTAGTGAGTTTACATTCATTTCTCCCCCTTTTTGTAGAATCAAAAAGGTTATGCCGACAAGATTTAGAAACTAAATTTGTCGGGACGAGAACTCCCCCTTGATGGTTACTCCCCCTCGTTCGAGGGCACCAAGGAGACGAGCTATGGAAATCTTGGCTGCAAAAAACAAGTTAGGAGACACAAGATACATATACATAGCAAAAATATTTAGAACAACCAACTAATTCATTCAAGATGATCATATAAAATATGAATCATCATTACATTACATAAAATACTTGAAACATAATGATTACAACAAAACTAGAAATACTAATGGTCCTCATATTGCCAAAGAGAGCGATTGGACTTGCTTGCGACACAAAAGGGTGAGGGAGTTTATTTTGAGGCGGAAAGCATGTGGATGGGTTTTAGTTATGTGATGGTGAGGGAAATGGAGCGGATCCATTGAGGTTATATCGTTGTAGTGGAGGATTGGGATGAGGACGAGTGAGTAGATATTCAATCCAAGAAATATCTTCACTTAAGTGGAGAATTTGTTTTTGAAGGAAGATGCAACAAGGGTAATAGTGGGTGTGATTTGTAACTTGATCCAAGTTAAGAGAGTGTGGTAGGCAATTTGAGTAAGGTGAGGATGGAGGTTGTCCCTTGTTGCGTTGTGTGAGGTGCATAGTGATGACATCAAATAACGACATATTATTAGCATCATTTATCCTATGTTATTGACTTGTTTTATATCACTTTGTATGAGAATTGATACTTAATCGTTTACTTTTGTAATTCTCAGTTATAAACAAGCATTAGGTGAAGGTTAATGATTTCGGACGAAAATTGAAGCAAAATGAATCTAGTTGGAAAAGTCTGCTGAATTGAAGAGATTAAAGACCATTGCCTGACTTTGAAGCATGCGCCGCATCTGATTTTATCATGCGTCGCATATGAAACTTTGGTCAACGAAGAAGAACCAACTTGTTCTATTCTAGATACGCCGCATTGGACCAATCCGATGCGCCGTATCGGCTATACACAATCCTTACCAAGAAATCAAGTGGAGATTAGAAGCTTAATGAAGAAGTAAAGATTACAAGTCGACACTTGAAGATGCTTTCGTATTTTGGCCATAAAATCTTCATCCGGACTCCGTTTTAGGTGATTCAAGCGGCCACGGAAAGAGAAAAAGGAGATCTACCTGTATCTGAAGGAGATGCGGCGCATCTGGTCCTTAGATGTGCCGTATTGAGAGATGAGGCGCATCTGGTATTTAGATGCGCCGTATTGGGTCAGTTTCAGACTTGGAGGCTACGTTTACTTATAGATGCGGCGCATCTAACTCTATAGATGCGCCGTATCGACCCAGATTTTAGAATCTATAAATACCGAGCTCATTAACGAATTAGGGCATCTTTGGGAACCCTTAGGGGCATTCCCAGACGATCAAAGCCTCTCCAAACAGTAGAAGATCAATATTGAAGACCTAATCATCCTTGAAGAACATCTCTAATCATTGTTATATTACTTAATCATTCGGTTAGCGTATCGTATTCATTATGTTTCATACTTTATTCGTTATGATTATGTTTATGTACTTTGTTACAGAGATTATGGGCTAACACCCTTAGGTGTTAGCCATGTTTATGAAGTTTTATTAGTTTTTTATGATTTTGTCGATGTGTTTGCTTTGTTATTGGATTGGGTGCTTGTCGATAAAAACTCGTTTATTGCTTATAACTAGTAGAAGTCTATGTAACTAGGTTATGATCCTTATAACTTTAATTGATGTGACTTAACTACCTGTAATTGTGGTTGCTTTGGTTGAGTTATATGCGTGTTAACCCGAATCTCTATTAGGAATCATTGTTTGGCGTAAACGGAACGTGTCTACAACCTAATAGGACTAGTAGCGTGTAATACCGAACTAGGTTAGATGGTTTAAAGCAATAAGTTAGTATTGATGCTAGACGAGTCACTATGATCTTTCGTCATATCCGCCCCGAGGGCTAGTTACTTAATTGTGACAGAATTTCGTAATTGATATGCCGATTAACAATTGAATGAATTAAAACAAGTAGACATAAGCATGTATAACTATAAAATGGATTAGACTTGGCTAACCCGTTCTTCCTATCTTTGGTGTCTTCATACTTGTATTGTTTGTTTATCTTAGTTTAGTTAGAATAAAACCAAACCCGTGCCAGTCTCTCAGGCTGAACCCCCCTTTACGTTAGTTTAGGAGAGTCGAATACCTCTAGAATTAGTATATTAGAAATCTCACTCCTAGTGAACGACCCTTGCTTACCTAGAAACTATCTACATTGACCGGGTACACTGCTCGTTAGTGTTTAGAGTCTATAGGTTAGTTCGGCAAAATATAAATTTAAAACTTGGTAGTTTATTATAGACTTAAATAAAACACATCAAGTTTTTGGCGCCGTTGCCGGGGAGTGAATTTATCTTTTTACTAGTTTTATTGGTATTTTTATGTTTGTGTTTGTTTTGTTTACCTGTTAGTTTGTTTATATTCTGTGTGTCTGTCTCAGAAGGGAGATACGGCGTATTCTTGTCTGTGAATACGGCGCATCTTTCTGGTTTCAATACGGCGCATTCTTGTCTGTGAATGCGACGCATTGACGTTCTGTGGCAAAAAAAAAATAATAAAAAAATAAAAAAAATAAAATTTGCTTTTAATTATTTATAAAAAAATGTTGCAGGAAGATAATACGGCGTATCCATTGTCTGTTGGATACGGCGTATTAACTTATGTCGATACGGCGTATCTATTGTCTGTTAGATACGGCGTATCGATTTTCCGTGACCCCAAAAATATTTTTCGTTTTTTTTTAATCTTTTGTGTGTGTTTAAATTTTATTAAAAAAAAAAAAAAAAAAAAAAAAAAAAAAAAAAAAAAAAGTGCTGGTTACTGCTAGTTTTCTTGGTTGTTTATCTCTCAGGTAATAATTAAGATTGACAATCCGAAAATTAGGGTGCAGTCAGGCTCGTGACTCGAACAAAAACAAGCGCTTCGTGGGAGGCAACCCATGCTTATCTTTTAATTTATGTCAATTTAATTTTCTGTCGAGTTTGTCCCAGGCCTTCGATGCGGCGTATCCAACCCCTATGGATACGGCGTATCGAATCATCTGGAATACTTTAGTCCGAACTGTTTTGCTGACATTAATGCGGCGTATCTATCTTTTTAGATACGGCGTATCGACCTGCCAGAATTGAATACAGTTCTTTGTTTTTCTTTTGTTTATCGTTTTCTAACCGATGATTAATGAGATGTTTCTCGAGATTTGTTTTTCCTGTGGTCTCTATATTTTTACAGGTCCGGAATATTGAAGATGTTGATGGACTCCCGCATTTTATACGCTCGCACACTTACATTGGAAGATCATACCGAGCAAATCTCAGGGGAGTTCTCCGTTCTAATTCTTTCTATCTCTTGTTTTTAATTTCAAATACAAACAACGAGGACGTTGTTTAACTTAAGTGGGGGGATGGAGAATTAGAACGGTTTTGTCCTTATTTTTTCAAAAATTTGCTTAATATGTACTTAATATGCTTAAATTTAAAATTTTTCTAGCATGTTTTTGTTTAATCTAAGTTGCATAGCTGCACACATGACGTTATTTTCAAAAATTGTGAACTTATCAAAATTCACAAATCTATGAGTGTGCCGGTGACTTGTAAACTTTAGAACTTGGCTTGTATACTATTCGAGACCACCATAATAAGTATTATTTATATAATTGGAATGACTTGTCTAAATTGGTAAATTTCTAGGATTACACCCAAATAGCCTTTATATGTTATGTGTTATTAGCTAACTACACTGGTTAGTTAACCCCCGTATAAACCCTTTTGTTACTCTCATTTTTAGAGTAAGATACCCCTAGAAAAACCCTCAGAGCCATTCCTTTCACCTTTGTTAAAATGTTTCGTTACACCCTTACACCTTAGCCTACCCTGTAGATTAAAATCCGTGGTTGGTTAATTGCTTTAGGCAAAGTGTGTTTCCTTACATTACCTGTGTTCGCGTGCGTAATTCATTATCTATGGTTAGGTCGGGAAATTGCACAATGCAATTGGAGTGAAAGTAAATATTGTATATCTTTGAGTTTATTTTTCGTGTGTTTACTACTTTCACTATTACCGTTATTTCTGAAGTTATGAAAAGTATGGAAAAATTATCCAGAATTATCATTATAGTGATGTGGTGAAATTTTACACATCTTTGTTTAAAGTTCAAGTAAAAAAAAAAAAAAAAAAAAAAAAAAAAAAAAAAAAAAATCGAAAAAAAAAAGAAAAGAAAAAGGAAATGTTGGATGTTTGATTTAACCAACTTATGTGAAGTTTTGTATTAAGTGGTCGATATCACCACTAATTGTTGTATACTATATCTATGGATTGAATGGGAGTTGGCAGTTATGGGAACGCCAACTAAGGTTTATTCTTTGATTAAGATCTTGTTGAGTATAATTCGTGTCTACCTAAAGCGTGTGTTTCAAGTGTTAAAGCGTGAGTTATTCTATGATATGAGTCTTATTCATGGGATTGTTGGGATAGTGATTAACCACACTTAGGATTTTAATTTATTTGTTTTGTTTATTTTTCATTTTTACACCAATTTGTATCCCAAATATTATCCATACCCTATTATTCTTTATCCAACCAAACCTTTGATTTATTGAGATTAGGGATTTGAGCAATCTTAAGTATCGTAGTCGTGGATTCGGCTATGTATTTATGATTTTGTCGCCCTTTTTGATATATTATTATTGGTGAAGTTTGGACCTATCTTTAGCCTATTCGAGTTAAGGATTTGAGCAATTGCAAGTATCGTGTTCGTGGATTCGATCATGTATTTGTGATTTTGTCGCCTTTTCTGGAATTTGAGATCGATAGGGATGAGAATGATTAACCCTTAAGCCTCAAAACCCTTTTTACCGCTTTAGACTTGTTATTCCTTGGCTTTAGTGGGGGAGATGTGTATACTTGCCAAGCTTATGATAGAATATTCGTCACGACTGGACAGTTAAACGATTAGATTTGCTTTTATCAGAATATTTTATTTTACTTCTAATTCGTTAAGTGTTTGGTTGTGTGATTATGACAAAAATGAATACATGCTTAAATATAAAAATAAATCCTAATATCTTTTAGGATACATTTTCATAAGATTAATTCTAAGGTTTACTTGGGGACAAGTAAAGTTCAAGTGGGGGGATATTTGATGACATCAAATAACGACATATTATTAGCATCATTTATCCTATGTTATTGACTTGTTTTATATCACTTTGTATGAGAATTGATACTTAATCGTTTACTTTTGTAATTCTCAGTTATAAACAAGCATTAGGTGAAGGTTAATGATTTCGGACGAAAATTGGAGCAAAATGAATCAAGTTGGAAAAGTCTGCTGAATTGAAGAGATTAAAGACCATTGCCTGACTTTGAAGCATGCGCCGCATCTGATTTTATCATGCGTCGCATATGAAACTTTGGTCAACGAAGAAGAACCAACTTGTTCTATTCCATATACGCCGCATCGGACCAATCCGATGCGCCGTATCGGCTATACACAATCCTTACCAAGAAATCAAGTGGAGATTAGAAGCTTAATGAAGAAGTAAAGATTACAAGTCGACACTTGAAGATGCTTTCGTATTTTGGCCATAAAATCTTCATCCGGAATCCGTTTTAGGTGATTCAAGCGGCCACGGAAAGAGAAAAAGGAGATCTACCTGTATCTGAAGGAGATGCGGCGCATCTGGTCCTTAGATGCGCCGTATTGAGAGATGAGGCGCATCTGGTATTTAGATGCGCCGTATTGGGTCAGTTTCAGACTTGGAGGCTACGTTTACTTATAGATGCGGCGCATCTAACTCTATAGATGCGCCGTATCGACCCAGATTTCAGAATCTATAAATACCGAGCTCATTAACGAATTAGGGCATCTTTGGGAACCCTTAGGGGCATTCCCAGACGATCAAAGCCTCTCCAAACAGTAGAAGATCAATATTGAAGACCTAATCATCCTTGAAGAACATCTCTAATCATTGTTATATTACTTAATCATTCGGTTAGCGTATCGTATTCATTATGTTTCATACTTTATTCGTTATGATTATGTTTATGTACTTTGTTACAGAGATTATGGGCTAACACCCTTAGGTGTTAGCCATGTTTATGAAGTTTTATTAGTTTTTATGATTTTGTCGATGTGTTTTGCTTTGTTATTGGATTGGGTGCTTGTCGATAAAAACTCATTTATTGCTTATAACTAGTAGAAGTCTATGTAACTAGGTTATGATCCTTATAACTTTAATTGATGTGACTTAACTACCTATAATTGTGGTTGCTTTGGTTGAGTTATATGCGTGTTAACCCGAATCTCTATTAGGAATCATTGTTTGGCGTAAACGGAACGTGTCTACAACCTAATAGGACTAGTAGCGTGTAATACCGAACTAGGTTAGATGGTTTAAAGCAATAAGTTAGTATTGATGCTAGACGAGTCACTATGATCTTTCGTCATATCCGCCCCGAGGGCTAGTTACTTAATTGTGACAGAATTTCGTAATTGATATGCCGATTAACAATTGAATGAATTAAAACAAGTAGACATAAGCATGTATAACTATAAAATGGATTAGACTTGGCTAACCCGTTCTTCCTATCTTTGGTGTCTTCATACTTGTATTGTTTGTTTATCTTAGTTTAGTTAGAATAAAACCAAACCCGTGCCAGTCTCTCAGGCTGAACCCCCCTTTACGTTAGTTTAGGAGAGTCGAATACCTCTAGAATTAGTATATTAGAAATCTCACTCTTAGTGAACGACCCTTGCTTACCTAGAAACTATCTACATTGACCGGGTACACTGCTCGTTAGTGTTTAGAGTCTATAGGTTAGTTCGGCAAAATATAAATTTAAAACTTGGTAGTTTATTATAGACTTAAATAAAACACATCACATAGCAAGGAGATC